>VXBU01011176.1:48650-324340 GCA_013400315.1 Bombycilla garrulus
TTGGAAATCCAGTCATCACTTAGAAATTGTTTTGCTGTTTTTTGGGAGTACAATTTTTCTTCCAAATGAATGTCCCCTGCCTGCATTCAAATGATAATGTCACCTAAGATAGCTGCAATGGATACATGACAATCAATGGATTTGATTTTGTCCCCAAACACCATAGAAAGTGCAACAGAATAGGATATTTGGGATCTGTCTTACTAACTGAAGCACACACTCCAGAATGTCAATATTAACTACATAACAAATGTGTTTCTTCTAAGATGTTAAACAGTGAATGGAGGAAGCTGAGATAAGCTTTGTTATCCATCCCAGCCAGAAGGAAATGCTTTGACAAAAGGCAGGAGCAGATGACTGAATTGTAACTGAGGTGGCTGTCAAGCTCCCAAAGCCAATTCCATGGGGGGGTTTTTTGTGCTAGAATTACTATTTTAATTATTTTATCCTTCATTTTTGTCAAGGTGCTTAAAGTTCAGCAGTTATCAATTTTTACAATGTCCAAAATAAACTTTGTTCATCATGAATTGGAAACATCCTGGACAGCGAAGACTGGAAAGCACTCATCTTTCTGAAAGATTTAAGTATGGTGCTCCATGTCTTGCCGCCTAAAACCTCAAACCTTCTTCTTCTTTTTCTCCCTCTCACAAAACCAACGACCAAAAACTTCTGATAGAAAATCTTGATTCAGAATTGAGTTATTTCTTCCCTTAGGTCAGTAGGTCTAATTTTTATTCAAGTATGTCGTTCATCTACATCAGGGAGCAGAAAACAGTTACCTTTATACTGGAAGGAGTTTTAAATTGTGACTGTACTCTGTTGATGTTCTGCTGCAATATTACAATCATTTTTAAGAATCTAGAATGATGGCCTAGTTGTGAAAACTTGGCAGTGACACATGGATGCTAAAAAGGCTTTGTCCTAGTGGTTGAAAGACGGACAAAGCAATTTACTTTCTCTTCCTCTCTTTTTGGTATTTTTTCTCTTTAGTGAGGTAGGACTTTTTCTTCCTGTGTGTGCCATTGGCAGTAATGTGTGAAGGTAAGGGTGGAAGTGTGACAAGGTCTGGTTTCATTGTAGAGCTGCTTTGAGCCACTTAAGTCCTCTGATCTTCATCAGCATCTGTGTCAGGGTGATTCTAACAGCATCGCTTAGGTGATAACATTGTAGTCTTAGCTTTCTTTAGTGCTTGTAAACTGATGGCTGATGGGTTTTGTTGGGCTGTTTAACTGGAAGTTTCCCACAATCTGATACTAAAATGGAGGTTTTGAGTGAAGCTTTTATCACTCTTTCACCAGTCTCATCAAGAACTTCCCTTTCCTTGCTGGAAATGGAATTTCATGCTGTGTATTTCTAATACAAGCATCCATCAATCAGCAACCTAGTATACGTTTGTGGTTCTAACTGAGGAGTATTTCTCATGCTGTGAAGTGGTTTCATAGTCTGGCATCTCCATCTATCCCAGACCCTATGGAGACTGCTTGAGCTGGAACTTGCCTTCGATTTACTGTGCTCAAATTTTATAATTTGATATCAGACACGTTTTCACAGCTGGTTCTCAATGCCTTTCCTGCAATTAGAGCTATTATGTGCAGGATGTGTTTGACAAGAGGGCAGTGTCCAAAGTCCACGTTCCTTGTATGGCACTAAACTGCCAGAGTAAACAGATCAGCAATGAGTGCAATTGCCAGCCCCAGGAAAAAAGAATACATGCAGCACATTTGTGTTGTCAGCAAATCTCAGTTTGCTTGGCAAGGAAGTCCGTGCCCATTTAAAAATGAGGGAAATGAAGTACTAAGAAGTGAATTGTCTTTACAAAACAGGCTACGATTACAATTCAGTCTTCTGTGTTTGGAGTAGCTTTAAACATTATCTCCCTTTTAAAAAAGAATCAAAAAACTACAAAACCCAAATCCAAAACAATTTCATATGGTAGTCATTTCTTCACAAGTGGAAGAAAATGCTGTAACTGTAAGACATTGTTTTGAACTTCCTGATTCTTTTTGGACACTGTAACTAGGGAAAAAGTGGAGCACTTCGCTGTTTGTTATTGGGACAGCAACCCAGAGTGCAGGTAGTGAGCATTGCTATGGTGTTGATACCATATGATACTGAAGTTTTGATTAGATAAACATCTCTTCTAGTACTTTGAGACCAAGCAGTAGTAAGTACCAATTCTTAGGTCAAGTCTGGAAAAAGCAATTAAGTAAATTCTGATTCTTTCCCAAATTCAAAATTTGATAATCACTTCCTACTTGAAGTGAGAAGTGTAGACCTAGAAGTGACAGCTGCAATTCAGCAGTGGCCCAAGAAATTGGAGCTTAGCTAAGACATCAAAGCAAATCTAATCTGCCTTGCACATAGACCAAGAGCAATGTTTTAAAAGTTATTTTTCAATTATCTTTGAATTGATTTATTAGTTAAAATTTTGTAAATGTAGTGGAGTAAAAGGGCACACATGCTCACTGTATATTGCACTTTTTTGCAACGATCCTAGGTGTTTGTTTTGATGTTTTAAATGACATTTTAAGAAATTAAAATACTGCAGAAAGGCAAATTTTGGAAGATAATGGATGTTTATTATTTCAGTGGGGAAATAATAGAAAAGGAAAGGAAAAAAGTCTTTATAAAAATATTGTGGAGTTTTGCTGACACTAGAAGACAAAGTTTTGGGGAACTTTTTGTGTTTGTTAACCTCTACCTCACATGCTGAAAGGGACATCGGTGCTGCCAGCATTTTTTTTCCTTCAAAAATTTTCTCTCTCCTTCTTTCAGAAGAGTAGTTTTTGAGACAACCATGACAGCTCTGTCATTTTATTGACAACTCTAAATTTCTCTTTCTGTTGTCAGTCACCAGTCACTGTATCTTCATGATCATGATTGATGACAAAATATATGAGAATTGTAAAAAGGGCATGAACATTGTGTCTAAAACAATCATTTCATGCTCTTACTTTTTAAGTACAATAAGAAGTTAGAACAACACCTGTTTACACCTGTAGGTCTTATACCTATTTTTTGCATTGTATAGAAGGGTGTAGATATTTACCTACCATATGTACCTATGGAGATGTTCATAAATATCTATATTATGAAGCATACTTAAAAGTTGTTTGCACACTTAGTTCAGTACTTACGATGTTTTGCCAATGTTTTCCTATTCCTCAAGTTTTCTTGTAAATTACTAACTTACCATCAGACTCTAGGGCTTAAATGACAATAAGGATCTGAGAGAAATAACAAAAAGAATTGGAGTAATATTTTCCTTGAAAGAGCTTTATGTCTTTTTGGACTTTAAAACATGTAGTTATATTGAAATTACATATTTGGGGAAGGAAAAATGGCTATTGAGCTTTTATGTCTCCAAAAATTTCTATACAGAAGAGGAGAGAAAACATCAAAGAAAACATTTTTTTTCTATCCATCTTAGCAGGAAAAGTATTATAAATTATTTTAGGAAAAAAAGAAACCAAGGTCTATGAGTTTGAGTGTTGTTCAGTGGCCGTTGGGTTTGTCCATTTGTATGAAGTAATTGCCTGTTGAACTTTGAAAATCAGCATATTACAGTAGCTGCTGTGTGTGCCCGCAAAACAGCATTATTTGGGGCTGAATGAACACCACTTGTGCTCTATTGCTACTATGGATAGTGCCTTGTTTGCTTACAGGCATGTGTATTCTTTACCCATCTTCTACATTTGGGTTTCTATACAGCTGTGAGTCAAAAATGCTATTTTTGCTGTATATGATGATTAGTTGCACGAGAGTTCAGCTTATTTTAAGTGATGGTTAGCGGCAGAACTATGTAGGCAAATTGTTCAAAATGAATATAGTCATACCATGATAAAAAAAGTCCTGCTCAGCATAAAACTTATTCTGAGGAAGGAACTGATAAAAGCTGTACCCACAAAAGATCTCTCACTGCTATGGGCTGCAGGTCCAGAAGGAAGCTGACTATTGGGGTGATATTCTGCCAGCTAGACTGGCAGACCTTTCTCTATCTCGGTCATGCATCAGGTAACCCATCAAGTCCACCCACCAGCCTGCAGTAGTTTTAACATGTGGGTCCTGTGGAAACTGCTGTTGTCAAGGGGGACACCTTCTAGATGGCAGTTATGGTCTAGGATCTTCAGAGTGCTCAGAGATATTCACCTACTCCTTTAGGGTTGAGAAGTGGAGATATTGGAGGGAAGCCAGCAGATTCCAGTAAATTGTTTGGAAGAATGTTGCTAAGCGAAGGAGTAGAGATTCATCTTTTCAATTTGGAATAGGTCTTAGAAGCGTCTTTTACCACAAACTTAAAACATTATCTACTGTTACCATGAAATAACTTGAAAACCTTGTCTTTGCCATTTGTTTGACGTGAACATTGTCCACAGTCGCAGCCACAGACTCCTTGCTGTTGCTGCAAAAGGAATGGGTTGTAGCAGGTACTTTATCTGTACATGGTATTTTGGGACTTTGAACTTTCTCTGGCTTCAGTTCTATTCTGGCTGCAAATGACACGAGTTTATGAAACTCATGTTGTGACGTTGGATAATAAGTTTGTCTGCAAGACAATATGAAAGTGTATTCTACTTTTAATAGCACATGTGCATCCCATCTGGGTTGGGCTAGGCTATAACATTGGGGACTGAACTGTGTGTATTCTAGGCTAAAAAATGTGGGGCTGCAGTAAAATCTTACTGGTTTTAGGTTCTTAACCCCTCTTCAAAGGACCTTGCTGTTTTATAAACAATTCCCCTACTTTTTTGAACCTCTGAGGTGGCATTTTATTTCATAATAAAGTAGTTAAATTTAAGTACTGATACATGACTAATGATACAAATACAGTTAAAAAAACCAAAAAGAATATTGAGTGACTACAAAAAGTGAATCTAAGACAAATTAATCACTTGAAGTTCTTTGGCACAAAAATGTCTGACCAAGTTGTTTAATGACATTAGCAGAAGCGTTTGGGGGAAGGTGGTTTGGTTTAGATCATTCTTTGATTTTATACAAAAAATGCAGAAATCTGTTATGATGATCATTTTTTGAACATGGAATCATGGGAAATATTTTGTTTTCCCTGAGAGCCAAGGCAATGTATTTATTTCAAGTTTTATTAAATGAGTTATAAATTTTCCTAGCAATTTACTCATAGCTCAAGAGGTTTAATTTGCATGTGTTGCCTTTTACAATATGCTTTTCGTAATGTTGCAGATGCTTCTTCCCTAGCTTCAGTAAACAACAGGCAGTTGGCCAGGTTTTTGACTGAACGTTTGCCAACTCTGAGAAATATTAGTTAACTCTCTAGTGGCCACTGAATGATTTTTAGCTGACTTTATCCAAAAGAATATGTGAAGATTAAAAATTATATAAAGTAAAAAAATAAGATAAAGAACAACTAACTTGCTTGGCTAAACACAGGAAAAAAGATTTATTTCTGCATTTTATTAATTTCATTTTTTTTTAAGCTTGTATTTAAAAATTGGTTGTTTTCAGAAATTTATTTGAAAATTGGTGATGAAGTTGATGTTAGTAATAAACGTTTCTCCCTTCACATTAGTGAGGATTCTTTATTCTTGTAGATGTTTAAATACAATTAGGTTTACCCCTAGTGTTTCCCTTCATTTAGAAAAGCTTATAAGGACAGTTTTCTTCTTCAACATAGTAATCCAGACTGTTGCAGGGGTATTTAGCAGGTGGGATGGCAAGTTGTTTCATGAGCGGTGGAGGTAAAGAGGTCTAGTTTCTGGCAGATTTAGGTTGTATTGAAGATGATCTATTAGAGCTCAGCTCCTATCTCTGTGCCATATATGGCGCTTTCAGGTTTCTTTCGTAGTGTAGAGCTGCCTCTTGAGCAAGTCCTGTCACATTCTCTTCCAGTCTGGAGCGACCTGCATGCTTGTTCAGCTACAGCCAGTCCAATGGGTAGTGTCCAAATCTGCATTTCTTCCTGTTAGTGAGAGATCCAGTAGTGTTTCACTTGCTCTCATTCAACCTCTCATCCTCATGGTGTTTGTAGGAACGTAAGGTGATTTCAAACTTGCTTAAAATTTGCTAATTTGTCCCAAAGCTATGGTTCAAAAGACATAAGCAAGAATGGCTTGTCAGTCTGCTTGCATAAGGAAATAAGGAAATGAGGCCAACCATGAATAAGAAAGACATGTCAAATACCTTCTTGAATGATGCGCACTTGGAAATAATTACAGGCAGTCCCATGATTAAATGCTGTCAGTGTAAGTGGGGCAACAGGACAGACTGAAGAAATGAGCTGAGTGTGAATTACCTGACTTGACACTCAGTGCTCTCGGAAAACCTGTCTCTCTGGGTCTATGAACACACTTGGGATAACAGTTTTGAACAGATGATCATAAATGGAGCATGGTGCAACAATCATTTGAAATGGGGTGCTTCCAAAGGTGGAAAATTCTGAATCCTTTTGATATGTATTCGGGTTACTCAAGGCTCGCTCTGGGTATCTAAGCTTGCCTTTTTATTGGTGTTACTTTTTGCTCCACAAATACTCTGATGATGTATGGCTATCTTTGGGCTGAAATTAAATACAGTGAAGATAATACAACATCGACCATGCCTGATCTACTGCTTTCTACTGCAGATTCATGTAATTGTATTGCCCCTCCCAGAGAGTTCCTTGTTTCTGCAAGAAGTAGCGCACTCAGTACCAAAAAGCTGTAATGGACAATAAGAAATTGAATACTCTGAAGAATAGATGAGTGTTTGTACACACCCTTCTAAACTTCTTTGCAAGCTCTGAGGCAAATCATTGTCTATTTGAGGAAAAAAAAGCTGTGATTTTACATGCTTAGTGTTTGAAAAGTTACTTTACCTTTTCTCAAGCAAATTTAAAATGAGGCTCAAGTGGTTCTACTGTTAGGATCCAGAGAAGATGAGTATCAGGTGATTTGTTCTGTCTTTCTTACTAGAAACATGGTGTGTGCCTAGTGTGATGTCATAAAGTGATGTCTTAGTGTGTCTGGCAGGAATTATGTGCCCTTTTACTTTGCTAACAAATAGCACCTATGACCCATTGAATTTCACTTAGACTGGATGAATCTGTTTTCCCCAACATTTCTCATTTTTTCCTTCCCTCTGTCTTTTCCCTTAAATGATACTGGGGAGGGAGGAGCGTTGCTTAGCAACCAGTCGGAAATGGTCAATACAGTCATAAATATTAAACCTTTCCAACCATGGTGAGAAAATGAAAGTGTTTCTCTTTTTCCTTGGGGAAATTGTGGCAAAATGGCAGCTCTAATCCTTTTTGGTAAACAGGAAAAAATTGGTGCCTCAGTTTCTCTGGAACTCCTGTACAGGGAAAAGGAGAGTTTTTCACTAGTAAATAAGAGGATGCTCATGCAGAGCCCATGGACCTCCAGTGCTGTATCTTGTTAGGGAGTGTGTGTGTTTAGTTTGGGGTTCTCTTGGGAGTTTCTTTAAAAATTGTGTTAGAGCCTAAAACTGTTTGGTGTTTGGCTCTAACTCAGTTATATATCACCACTAAACTGTGGTTACAAATGATTTTTCTTTTTGGTCTAAATGTTTTTCATGTGCTTTATGATTTTTAGATGGAAGACAGTAGAAAGTGCACTGCATTGCTGCTTGTCACCCTACTGCAGAAATTATGTAAAAACAATAAAATACACTATTGTTTAATGCTCACACTGAAGGGAGAAAATACGTGCCATCACACATTGTTTGAAAAAAAAGTGTGTATTAATTTAAGTGAATGTCTGATTTCAGTAAGACACATAATACTCATGAAATCCAGTCTTAAGAGAAGTAGAGAGGTTTGAAACTATAGGTAGCTACTGTGATCTGCTTAAAGTAAGCAACTGAAAGTGCACTCCTGCAGTTTGCATTTATTTTGTCACTGACTGGAAGACTCGGTAAACTCTGTGCTTGTGTTTACTTTGACACCAAACATTTTGTGCCCCATAAGCTTAGGAAAGTGTGTGAGCATTAAAACACCTTGCCAAAGATCACTTATTTATCATTTAAGCACAGCGGTAGAAGCCTGGCCTCTGGCTCTGTGTCCCAGTTGCCCAGCCAATGCTTCTCCATTCAGGCAGCTTCCCACCATCTGGGGCTGTCTGCTCCATGGATGTCTGTGGGTTATTGATCTCAAGCGTTACTGATTGCCCAGTGGTGAAAGCTGGAAAATAATTGGAAAAAAAGTGTTGGTTTGGTAGTTCCAAATTTTACTGGAAGTTGTTCCTGGAATATTGTGTTTATTGAAATGATATGTGCAATCATATACCAATTGTTTCATAACTAGGAAATGAGAATATTTCAGGTTTTTCAACAGTATTTTCTTGAAAAGCAGCCTGTGTGAATTTTGATTGATATGACACTTTAGAACTATAACTAAAACTGTATTTGTTACAAATGAATGACCACTGAATCAATTTCTTTAGTATATATTTCTTTAGACTTGCATCATTAATATTCAAAGGGGAATGTCTTTTACATTTTGCTGCAGTTTATACTAATGTGGGTTCATTTGCTTTCATGTTATTAAATCACTCTTTTCTATTGAAAAGATAAAATGAAGCTGCATTGTTCATGTGCTCTGTGGAACTGTAGCAATGTGCAGTTTGGTACCTACTGCATTTCCAAAGCAATAAATACATGAATAAAAAATCAAAGGTAGTAGACAGGATTTTGCTTTGATTTCCACAGACACAGCATGCCATTGTTATAAAAGAAATCTAATAGGTAGATAAAAATTTGCTTGTATTTGCCAGCTGTTTTTAATGCAACAGCTAGTATAGTCTGTATTAGTTTTAGGATGATCAGAAGGTGCAAAATCACTTCTTCACTTAAAATTAATGTATCTATTAGAGCAAAATTGATTCTTACTGCATAAAACACTTGTGAAACTATTTTCTGTGTATAAAACTTCAAATATTTGTTTCAGGGTGTGTGTTTCACTGAAAATCTATTTATAACCATCAACTCTTTTAAAAATAACAAATAAATGCCATTTAGAATTCTCCTCTGCTTCTGTCTCACAGACGTATCAATGTTTTACTGGATATACCTGACTGTTCTCTTTGAAGCAATTGAGAATTGCTGCAATAATTAGAAATTTAGAGCACTGAAGTTTGGAACACAGAAACATGACTTTATGATGGCTTTGTTGACTTAAGTTCTCTAATGGCTTTGCTTAAGCAAAATTCATGGGCAGCCTGAATTCTACCTAGGAGCCCATTTACAGCTTCTCTGTTTGTCTGTGTCTGTTTGTTCAGAGGAAACTTGCTAGAAAGCAATTCAGCCCTCAGTCCTGCCTCCTTAGATAACTATCAGGGTCTTGCTTTTGAACTGAAAAGTTAATATTTCTCTTTAGAATTAAGGTTGGTATTTCCCTATAAACCTTAAATTTGAAAGAGGCTTATAGAGATGTGTGTGTCGCTGTACTGAAACCATAGTTCATTTTAAAAATGAAGATTTCCTTGTACTCTTCCAAATAAACATATGAGCTGCAATGTAATTCTCTCTTCTTTGGTGCCATTTGCAAAATAACTCTAATGAATCCTAAAGAGGAAAAAAAAAATCTCCTTCCCACAAAAAAGTCTTTCAATAACGATTACTTTTAAAACTAGGGATGCACCTGTCGTCTTAGTAAGAATTTCTTTAGAAAATGGCATTTTCCAAAAATGCTATTTTCAAGTATATCATTACAGAGTTGGCTGATATGTTTTGCTCTTAATGTTTTAATCTTGGAGAACTTAAATGTATATATTTATCATAAGAAGTTTCAGCCAACTCTTGAATCTGGTAGTAGTGCAGTATTTTTGATGTCTCTATGCAAGTAAATTAGTTATATAAATTTTTCATAACTCCTCATTTTCAGTTTTTATCAATGTTTTAGTCTGTAAATAGTTTACTTACATGCTAACATTAATCAAAATGATGCTGGAAAATGTGCCAGCTTTATCAGTACCTTGGCTTAATTTGGTTTGTGATGTGTTTTCTATTTTTAATCTTCTATCTTTCCTTTCACTTGTGAATGCAATCTCTTTAGTGCTTTGAATAAGAAGCAATTGTTTGGAGACTCCATAGGTACTACTAAAGGGCCAACAGTGAAAGAAAAAAAGCTTAAATATGATAGAGAAAATGGCTGTGTCTCGATTTAATGTGTTTCCTACGTTGATTAGTGTCGAACTGCTGTCAAGAGCTCAGTCCTCTGCAAGAACACGCTGTCAGGCGATGAGAGCGTGCATGCTTACCATTCCTACTATTATTTTTTTCAAAGGCTCTCAGTAGTTAATTAAATATTTTCATGCTTGATGTAAAGCTGCACACATCACACATGTTACTCTGAAACCATTATATCCAGTTATGTAGGCAAAGGTTTAAATATTACAGTAAATTCTGGATCTAAAGCAACAGGTGTGAAGCAGCCGGAAGAGTCAGAGCCTTGCTACACTGAACTGCCTTGGCAGTGGAGGCCTCACTCATGGAGTGAGGGAAAAGAGAGAAATGTAGCTCCTGTAAGTTCATGCTTCACAAGGCCAATCCCCTTTGCAGTGAGGTGGTGAGAACCTGATGGTCTTGCTGCTTTAACAAGTACTGTCATTCATCACTGTCTTGACATACACATTTCTGCTTGAGGAACACAGAGAGAAAGAAGGCTTTAGCATCTTTCCTGCAGAAGGAGCGTTGTTGCTTTTTGCACGTTGGGAAGCATAAATTTTGGTTTGCCACTGAACAAAACTCTTCCTGTTTTTCGGCAGGCATTGCTTAAATGAGAGATGTGAGAATTGAGCTTTATATGCTTCTTGTAAAGCATCTTTTATAGACCACTGTTTTCACTGTAATAGGTATTTATAATGAAAAAGAGAAATATTGCTGAAACTTCAGGAGATAGTCTTTGTGAGTGAGGAGATCCGAGTTAAAATAGCTTCAGTTGGAACAAGATGCCTGGGCTTGCTTTTTCATTGGTAGAGCTGCAAATGAGATGCTGAATTTGAAGTCAGGTTTCAAAATACATGGATTGAAGTGAGAACAGGACACTAAAAGCTTCCTCAATACCTGCTGTCAGTAGGACAACAAAACATATTTGGTGAGATTACAGAGACAGTCTTCAGGGATAAGTTCAACAAATACTTCATTGCCAAAGAGATTTGGAAAGGCATGGCCTAATGCACCATTAGCCAGTTGACAACATGTGATTGCAGTTAACAATAACAGATTACAACACTTGGAAAATTATGGTGAGCTGAGTTCTGAGCATCTATTCCAGCTGTAAAGACACAAAACTAAGTTGAAACATCAGTTAGTTTTTTATTGGGTTTTAAGCTGAGTTACATATCTTAGACCTTTTTCATCTGTAAAGGGAAGGCCACCCCTGTCCACCCCTGCTGATGTTGTCTCTTTTCATGCCTCTCATCCAAAAATGGGTTTTGAGGCTCCTCACATAGATGTTTTTGGAAAACTTTTATATTGTTTTGGCATTTTCTCAATTTATAGAGAAGATGTAATGATAGACTGAAAAAGGCTGAGCACAGAAGAAAAATCAGTCATAAAACAAAGAAATGAAAGAATGCATAAAATACCATGCGATTTTTGCCAGGAAAGAAAAAAATATGAAAGTCTGGGGCAACTAGAGATGTGAGATGAAACCACTGTTTTGTCTGAAGCTCATATTGGTCAGGTAACTAAACATGGAGGAAAAAGATCTCTAAGAACCCTCCTCTAACTGTATGCATATTTTCATGTTTTAAATGCAAGCATATATAAAGTTACAGATGCTAGGCCTCCTTAGTTCCTCCCCGTCTTTCCACCAGTCTTGTCAGTGATATTGTGCTGCTCTAATTATGACTTACAGGGCATGCAGTGGTGAGTGACCAATGTTTGAACATTCATTCAATATGAGCATGTATAAGAGAAGTAGGATACTTTCATTAATTGGATGAGGGTTATATGTGTTTCATTTAAAAGCTGCAGTGATCACTAATGGAATGACCTCAAAGTCATTATCTGTTAAGAAGCGGGAGAAAAGATTGTTCTTCATGTTCAGTTGTATTTGTCATTACTTGTGAATATAATTTCCAGATAAAATACAGTTTTAGCTCTCTAACTAAGCTAAGGTTAGATGGAATAAAGTCTTTCAGCTATCATTTAATTTTGTGGCACTGACTCTACATAGCACTTTTTTTGGCCAGCTTTATTTATAAGCTGTGTTTTTTAAATGAAGTACACTGAATACTGTTTCTTATTTAAATTTTTTCTCCTTTTGTGTCTTCTTTAAATTTTCATAGCTTTTATGAAGACAGTGTAGACAGGAAAGCTAGAAATATTTCAGATATATAGCATAGCATTATTCTGAAATCCACCAACTGGTGTTACAAAGATACAGTGTGCTGTACATACCAGGTGGTTCAGAGCACTATTCCTTTGGGATTTGTGTTTTGTCATTAGGTCACTAAGAATCTCAGTCTTGTTTCCCCCTTGCCCTTGCTAACATGCAGATCTTCTTGTTATTGGGAGACCAGACTTGTTGCTCTGATTCACATAATCATTTTATTTGACTACCACTCTCGAAATTTTTCTCTCAGCAATCTCAGAACTGAATGTGCACAGAAGAAAATGTTAAAAATTTACTAATTTAGTAATAGAAGTTATTTATTCCCTTCTCTCTTAGAAAGTTTCCTTCAAACAAGGATCAGTAGCAACAGTGTATGACTCAGCTAACAATGTGCATAATATCGACTTCTGAGAGTGACAGAAATTGATGCAGATTTCAGGAATTTCCTGAACAGCACTTGTATTACCTGGTATCTGGATAAAGGCTTGAGGCCTAGCAAAGTTTTATCTTGATAATTTTACAGTCCTTATTGAGTCAAGAACGTCTTTGGTTTGACTTGGATTTTATAAGTCATGGCCAGAACCAGCCCTTTTGAATTGGGAGGAAGCAGAAGGCACCATGAAGGGAGGGAGCTGTTGGTCCAAGAGGCAGAGAATGAGCATGGTGTGCTAACAGAGAAGAGACTGGTTTTGCCTCTCTTCAGTAAAACTCTGGTTTTTCAGGATGGTAATGGTGTTTTCCAAGAGCAGAGGTCTGGAATACAGTATATCCAAAAGCGCTACTCCGTCTCTTTAGGTCAGTTTTTATCTAGCTCATATAATGTATTAGGTAGAAGTAACAAATACAGTTTGTCAAACAGGAGTTTAAAAGAGAAAAAAGAAATGTCCTGGATGGCTACTCAGATTGGTGGTGCATGTAGCTTATTTAGAAGACTTTGTAGGTTGCATCGAATCAGTTGACCAAAGCAAAAGGGAATAAATGTAGTCAGCTAGTAAGTATTTAAAGAAGAAGAAAGAAAAATGTTATCTTCTGAAGGAAGAGGAATTAGATTAGTGATGGGGATGATTTTCATGTATCAAATGTTAGCACCAAGACTGATTTATTTAAAAAAAAAATTCCACATTTATTGTTTGGATAGATTTTTTCATTGAGATTGAGATCATAGGAAATCCAGGACAGCCTCTCTTGGGTGAGCCTTTCTTTTCTTAGTATCATACTTGTTTTCATTTCCATTTAATATTTAAATTTCCCCTTTGTCACCCTAATAACTGGGCATTTATTACTGGTATTCACAGAAGAGGGGAGGTGGATGAAATATTTCAGGTGAGTCATCTCATCTAATTTGGAAAGGTTTCTGTGAGGAAAGAACAACTTTTGATTTATAGGGGAAGGTTGTCTGTTATAAAGATATACATGTTGGAATTTATTATCAAGAATCTGCTTTTAATTTTAGAGATTGTTTACCTAAACTGCTGTGTGTCAGAGCTCAGGACAAATTTCTACTTAGCATTTAATTTTAGATACTTGCCATAGTGGACAGTAAAAAATGGGTCCCCAGAATTCGTGGCATCATTATGAATCTTACCTTCTGGCAGCTCCTGCCTGCAGTTTGTCTTTGAAATCTCCTTGATGCTTGTTACCCCTGCTCTGACATGTAACAGCTCCCATTTATTTATTGGACTTTCCTCATTTATGAAAAAGTGCAGGAATTATTAATGGTTTAGTATCTATTGATGTATTACTTGGGTGGAATTCAAATTCTAGTATTTATGGTAAACCCCTTTATAATAAAATGAGCATAGAAACAAGAAGCCTCATTCTTAAGGTTAAGTGTCTTTTGCTATGTGAACAATTGTCTGTAAAATATTGTCTTACCAGCTTTTTATTTATAGCAATAAATTAGAAATAAGGACTTTATGTATGAAGGGAAAGGATTAAGAGTATTTGTGTAGATGATAAAGAATAAATAACCTGATTCACTGAAGCATATATTGCGTACATTGTCATGGACTCTGGTTTCTTTAGGAAGCTGATACATCTCTGCATCCTGCAGTGAGCTCCTGCACAGGACTGGGCTCACGTGGTGGCCAGAGCAGGTAGCAAGTGCTTCTGTGTCAAATCTGAATGCCCAAAAGCTGAAACTAATGCCAGCAAATGTGACTCCTCTATGATTTGGTTGTGATCTTGAAGGCTTAATTTTGTTCTAGCTTGCCTGGCTTAGTGCAGGAGGAATTTATATTCTCTTGTGCTGTGTGAACCCTATGTATTTGCTTTCCTTGAGGGAAGCACGTGGAGCCTTGGGCTTGGATTTACATAGATAGCATGTTCTTTTAAGATTATAAAATAGAACATAAAGGGTTCAAAACAAAGGTCCATACAGCTCAATACTTGGTCTCTTACAGTGGCCAGCAGTGGAAGAGAGGAGAACAAAACCAAGGAAATCTATAATGATACTTAATGTATGTTCTCAGTAATTTGCAGGGACTGGGTGAGAGAGAGGCATTGGTGCATTTGAAAGACATCCTATTTGTATGAGCACTGTACAGAAGAATCAAGCAGTGAGCAGTTGTGGTGTATGTAATAGATGTTAAACTGGGAAAGGACAGAGATAGCTGTGTGAAGCCAAGGGGATGAATGTTGTAGAGTTTATAAATCAATAGATGATGGGAGCAATTCTGTATAATGTAAATAGCACTACAGCTTTTGTTCATTTGGCTGAACTTTTCACACTGTATAGAAGATGCAAAAAAGTGCTTTAAAGGTAATGGTATTTCTCTATTTTTATAACTTTCTTTTTAGTAGTGTTTTATTCCATGAAATGTTAATATTGAAAATATTCATCATCAATGCTAAGTATGAAAAATAGTAATCAAATTCCATGGTTATTCATATAAGCCTATCCATCACAAAGCATACCCTATGGCTATATATCAATTTTAAGCATTAAAGTTACACAGTATTATCTTAGCATTAGGTTAACTGTCAAATAAAAATAAAAATTAATAAGCTGGAAAAAAGAAAGAAGAGGAGACATTCCTCATTTAAAATCCTCAACTGATCTGGCATAATTGAAATGTCTTCTAGCAGAAATGTTAGCTTTAACTCAGTTAAGACTCGGCTCTCAATACAATTTTTATGGTAGCCCAATATCCAGTAATTCTTGGGATACAAAACTACCAGGTATAAATGCTGGTAAGGGCCGGGCTTCCTCCCTGTATCTCATTGGCAAGAAGCATATGTTCAGAATTAAAGAAGATCCAGACAAGCTTTCAATATTGAGATGTCTGCCTGTTTGTTCAAAGAGATAAATGAGCTTTAGTCCACGTAGTCTCCAGTTTTCAAACTTTTACTGCTGCTTTTCTTGCAGTCCTTTTGAGACATTATGGAGTTTGGGCTTCTGTCTGCAGCATAAAAAAAAAAAAAGTGTGGAGATCTGAACACTAGTTTTACTTTACAGTTTAATAACTGGTAGATTTTTGTCTGATTAAATACACTTAGTGGATTATAGCTTTCTTTCTCTTTTCTTCCCTGTTCCCTCCCTCCTGCCTTCCTGTTCTTAAGATACCCCGGCTAAGCTATTTAGTCTCTGAAAGTATCAGAGTAATAGAATTTTGTTGTTACATTCTCATTTGCTTTGATTTATTTGAATGTGATGTGGGAAATATCATCCTCAATGTCTTTTCCTTAAATTAAAACATCTAAGGTAAGAAATTGTGCAAATTCCACCTCATATTTTATTTGAAATTCTAAAAACATAAGTATTTCTTTGATGTGATTTGTCTTAACAAGAATCCAATGCAAGGAAATATTTTAAATGAGTCAATCCACGTCAGCCAGCCTGTTTTCATCAGTGTTGAATCTGTGTTGTTCTAAATTTCTTGTTTTTGTCATCAGAGTTATTCTGCATTTAACTCTGGTGTATTTGTATGGTACTGAAGTCAATATGTAGCATTTTTCTTTCTATTGTTTGCATTTATTTTTTTATATTTGCTGAATGGGCCTGGCCTGCAATGTGATTATTGGCGATAAAATTGTCATCTTCATGAAGTTTGCACTTCTGTAAATTCAGATTCAGAGTACAAAGTTATAGTAAAGCAAATAAACACCCTCTACTTGGTTCACTTTGGTGTGAAAATATCACTTTGATGGTGATGTTTTTGCTGGAAGTCAGATTTAAGCTGTAAAATAAAATAGCTGTGCACAGTAAGTTAAGTTTTGATCTCACTCTGCAATATCTGTTTTACTGAAACAGTTTTTAATATTGCAAATACAGTTCAATCTATACCAGAAACAATTTTCCCCTTGCTACAAAAGGAACATATTGGTGTTGTTAAAATAGCGTATTCCTTTGGCTGCTTCCACTATTTGTTCTCTGCTTTGCTTTAAGGTGTGAGAGAAATTTAGGTTTCTGCCCAGGGAGCTGATGAACAGAAATTAAAGTGGTTTCTTCCCATCTCTAATTTAAAATTGAAAAGTAAGCTAAAATATTTTTTTTTGTGTTCTGTGAGCTTGAACAGTAAGCAAATATTTCTGTTCTGGTATCAATCAGAGAATGAGCATGAAAAATACTTTGCTGGTCATGGGATGCAGGTTAGACAGGAGTGACAATGTATCATATTGCACTGAGAGACAATCAGGTACGCATTATTTTGGTAGTTCTGAAAAAGCTATGAAATATGAATATCACTGCTAAATAAGTTCTTTAACCTTGTACTATAAATGCTTATGATTTTGTTCTTTTCAAATGGGATGACAAAAGACCAAAAACATTTCTAATACAAATGTCTAATGCATTACTGTCATAAATGTTCTCTCAATGTGTATATATAGAAAGAGAACAATGGGCTGCAAGGTACTGCATATTCTGATCAGACTCCCCTACCAGCTGAATAAGTGATCTGAAAAGCACCTGTTTCAGGCCTACAATCTGTATAATCATGTTCAGTTTCTGATCCTGTCGAAATTGGCTGTTGGTTTGTTGTTTATTATTCCTATGTGAATGTTTAATGTTGGCACAGATCTTTAAAAAGCTGTTGCTAACTTCCCTTTCCCAAGTATTAATTGTGTAACAGGCATAATTTAACATGATCAAAATTTGACAGAATCCCATAAAGCAAAAGAAATAAATGACTAATTTTCATTGTTCTGAAAGACTGGATGTAGGATAACTCACGATTCTGTTGCTCTGTACCAGTACAGATAAGCAAAGAGTTAATGACATTTTTTTGCTGCTAATATTTTTAGGTTAGTAATGACCCTTTTTCAGGTATTTTTAGGATAGGTATGTAAGCAATGACAGCACATGAAATGCATGGTTGATGAACATAAAGCACATTAGTTAGAAAAAAATGTTACTGCATCTGACATCTGTTCATGCATCTGACAGTTCAAAAAAACCTGTCCAGTTATGGACTTGTATCTGAGTTTTGCCCTGTGTGAAAATATGAATATGCAGAAGAAATTAAATAAAAAAGAAAAGGCTACTGAAACTTTTCCGTGGAGTGGCCTTACCTATAATGATATATTGGATTTGGTCACCTTACATAGTGTAATAAATATATATTATATTTGTAATAAAAGTTTGAGTATTGTATAATCTAAAACTAATTCCAGGATTGATTCTTATGTAAAATACAATATGGCTTTTCTCTTGATTAAAAATCTAAGCCAAACCCAACCAAAAAACCTCAGCAGTGAAGAGAGCTCCAGACTCCTATGCTTCTTATTCCCAGTCTGGGGTTGGATAGCTTCAGTCTTCAAGTATTCCCAGTCTTGTTACACTGTTCGTTGGATTGCAGGCCCCATTACTGAAATTTCCCACCTATGTTCATTTTTGAAACTGGCTGTTTTCAGTTCATGCCCTTAATTTATTGTACTAATGTTGAAACTGGTAGATTTTCTTGGGTTCGGGTGAGATGCTACATACTGTTCTAAATTTGTTAGTTTTCTCTACTCTTTTAGTTTATTAACCTTATCTAGTTAGCTTTATTAGTGTTGACTCTGTAAAAGATCATTTCCTTACTCCCCTATATTCTTATACACCCAGTCATCTTATTATCCTTTCAGTGGTTGTTTTTTGTAACTGGCTTATTGTCTATCTTGGTCCTTAGCTCTTCTCAGAGGTTTGGAATGTCTCCTCACGGTGTTCAGTCATCTCCTGTTCTTCCACAAGAAAGAGTTTTGATTAAACAATACAGTAAAATAAATTTTTTGCTTTTTTGCTTTTCAAAAGTGGTGTTATGGAACAGGAAAGACTTCACACAACAGTGCTGATAAATGGTATGAGACCTGGAAAAACTCAGGAAAAGAGCAAGAAGATGTGATAGCTTTATGTTAGCATGAGCAGAAATAAAAAAATAGCATACAAAAAGACTGCAGAGCTCTGTTTTTATAATAGTTCAGTTAAACAAAGGCATTTGAAACTGATACATGTGTTCATGAAAGGTGACTACATTATGCAGTTTGGTATGGAGTTATGTGGATGAGGGTATGAATGATAAGAAAATCTGCGGTTCATAAAAGTGTTCAGAAATGGCGAAGTAACTTACTTCGGTGTCAGAACCAAATTAAAATGCACAGGAAATCTTAACTTCTGTCAAGTCTATGCTGAAGCAATTCCTTAATGTTGTTTAAGACAATGTGGGGAACTGTATGAACTAAGAGGGATGATCCCAATGCTGTTTAATATTAGACTAATCTAACCTTGTAATAGAATATCAACATTTATTATTCTGGTGTATAAGACTGAGCTAATCTTAGGTACAGAAACTATTGGGTCTTGTGAAATGAGGGAGATGAATCATGAAAGCCCTGGAATCTTCTGAGCCATGCCAGTTCACAAAGGCCGTGGGTTTTGCCAGTCTCTAAGTAGGTAACACAACTTATTTTCTCTGAGGAAATTTTCAAATAATGTTTTATAGAGACTCTCTGGTGGTAAAATTAGAAACATGTATAAGTAGAAAGACATAAAATAAATAGCTAGGTAATTCTCGACTCTATACATGAGAGTATCTCCAAGTATGACAGTGATAAAATGTATAGAACAAATGAACAACAGAATGATGTAATAGCAATTTTAGTAATGTCCTGAATCAATCCTACTTATCTATAGTATTCAGCGGGAATTCTACTTGCAACAGTGTTGTACCTGTTAGGCAGTTTCATAAAGGCACTATGTTTTTTATATAACATTTTGTCCCTTTAGAAATTATCATGACGCATGTCAGGAGCTTTCACACTGAAAAAAATATGTCACATTAGCTTCCAAGTTTCTGATTGTCTAAATAACACGGTAACTCAACATACAGCTGTCTGGCATTTT
This sequence comes from Bombycilla garrulus, assembly GCA_013400315.1. Taxonomy (NCBI): domain Eukaryota; kingdom Metazoa; phylum Chordata; class Aves; order Passeriformes; family Bombycillidae; genus Bombycilla; species Bombycilla garrulus. Next base: position 68,282 of record VXBU01011176.1, read on the forward strand.
GACAGTACAATAACCCATAATTCTTTCTGCCACTCAACACTTCAAGGTTAGCATTTTGTAGTTTGCTCTCAAGGAGTATTCATTTAAATTTTCAAGAGGCAAAGAGTTGAATGCTGTCTTATACTGCTCTTTTGATTTATTTTTTATTTACTTTTCTACTGTATTAAAATTTTTTAACCATATATTCATGTATTTTATTTTTAACCTGCAACTTTCCAGGAGGTAGGATGTCCATCTACATCTCTGTTTTTCAGAAACTGGGGGCAGTGAGTATTTACAGCAGAACTTGCTATCGCAGGAGTTTGTCTTACATCATAGGCAATCATCACCTCCCTTGGTATATTGCAGGGGACCACAGATTGCTTAGGTATTGAACAACTGTGAAGTGAAACAGTGGCCTTAGGGAAGAGCTGCATTCAATTCCAAACTTACATCTTGAAATTTTGAGTGAAATGGTAATTTTGAAATTCATAATGAGGCATTTGAGCAAAGTTTTGTTTGTGAACTTAATATAGTTCAATCTTGTTGGGACTGGCTTGCAAATTAATTGGCAATGTTGGGGAAATAATTGATATAAATTATTAGATACAGATTATTTTTCTAATAACAGGAAGTTTCTGTTGAGAAAATGGAGGCTAGTAAGTAATGCCACGTGTACATTAAAATTTTTAATGTAGGTCTTGGTATAGATAAAATTTTAAGTATTTGGAGGAAGTTACTCCTTATTTAGGTGTTCTGACCTGCATTTGAGCATATCAGTATGCACGTCCAAAGACCATTTGCCATTTCTGACTGAAATTCTTGGTAAAGAAAGCACAGAAATGTAAAAGAGACTGAACATACATAATTTTTGGAACACTCCACCTTGGGCAAATTTTTGGAATCATTGTCCCGCTAATACGAACCTATATGCACGCATTCTTTGTTCGGTGAAGACAGGTATAAGGCCTGGAATTAGTTTTAGTTTTAATTTGTGTTATTTTTTCACAGATCCACACAATAAAACTCGACCTAAACGTGTCAGAACCTCGGAAACAGCAGTGCTGCTGACATTAATTTTATAGCGAGTAGGTTTTGTATCCTGCAAGGGAATGAGATAAAATACAAATATAACATGATTTAGAATACAGGGAAAATATTTTTTGTCATTGAACAAAACTCCCAGCCTTTCCACGTGCTTCCCCCTCACCCCCCAGTCTCTGGCTATCAAGAATTAATTACAGCTTTTAAAGAATTAACCCCCTCCCATATACTACCAGTACATGTGTGTGTGCAGAGGATAAATATGTCCTAGAAATGCAAAGAACACCTTAAGTGGATTTTTTTTTAACCTTCAGAACAATTACTTTCCGTATAGTTCTGAGAGGAAAAGAATTCAATTTTTTAAGTCTTGGGAAAACAGGATATTTTTGAGCTCTTAAAAATAATATTTTTACTAGGTTTTGACCAAAGGAATTTTCAGCATCATATCTGGAAAAAAAAATGGGATGAAATTAAGAATCACGTAAAATTCTCTATTGAGAGATAACCCAGCCTGGTAATATTACTGCAAGTCCCTTCCAAACACACACAAACTTTTACATGATCATTTCTTTTATCTCTTGTGCTGTTTTTCCCTCTGTGAGCTAGGCTGGAAAAGAGATGGAAAATATTGTAATGGTTAACTAAAAAAAAATTTAAAAATCCTTAACTACTAGTCCTAGTAACAGAAACTGAATACTATTCCAAAATGTGCCCAAATACCTAAGTAAATGTGACAAATGTTTTAATCTGGGAGTTTCTCACTGAATTCTTACTCAAGTGCAGTGTTTCAACTTCTCAAGGCATAAAAATACATCTGTGGCAAGTGCCTTCTTCAAGGTGTAAACCCCAGCAGACAGTATGAAACATATCTTAATAGAGCTTTATTGTGCTCCCTTTCCTTGTCCACCTTTGCTTTGTCTTTATCTCCTGCTGTCTCTTACTTGCCGAGTTCTTTTACTGTCATTCTCATAAGTTTTGATTGCTCTTTCTGTTGTTACTCTTTTAGACAGGCTTTCTCTCCCTCTAAATCTCCTCTTTATCTTCTGGGGAACATCCTTTCTGCTTCAGGGTTTTCCTCTTTGAACGATACTTGTGCATGATAGAGAAGGTGCTAGACCTCGAGCTCGTGTAAGTGACTGTGACATGCATGCACTTTTAATTGTGTGACAGCTGATAATCTGGATATTGGGCCATTTGTCAAGGGGGAGTAGAAATGTTGGTGTACAGCTAAAGAGTGTGCTTCTTATCAGGGCTTTGTTGATCACAGGGCTGCAGTAGCAAGCACGGAGCCCCTGACTGGAGAGAGAGCCCTGTATGGCAGACACTGCTGGTCAGTGGGTGAAGCTGCTGAGCTGCATGAGGCTCCTTAAATAAACAGACTGAGAGAAAGGCCATAAGGCACAGGTGGGAGGGTGGCACAAGAGTATTGTGAGGCCTCTTGCCTCTTGCTTTTTGGATTTCTTACAAGACTTTTTTTTCTGTATGTGGAGGATGCCAAGGGTTGGTTTTTTTTCAGTTTGTGATATTTTACATAACCAACTCCTTCCATTTTTTGACACTCTCATAAACACTTCGCCTTCTATATGGCCTCTTAAAATTTCACATTAAATAAAAATTGTTCACAAATACAGCATTGAGAATGATGGAAAGAAATGATGGAAAGATCAGGTGCCTGTTTTGTCTCCTACTGGGATCGTAGTTTGGAAATCTGCAGGAATACTTTTACTTAAAATTTTTGTTCATAAGAATAATAGCATGTTCCAAAGGGTACACCTGATGCATTTATTCATCTCACCTGGCAAAACCTCCTATCCCATCCATATGTCATCACCATTTTTATTTCAAATACCTCTCAGATGTTTAAAAAAAACCTTTGTCTACTATTCCTATATGAGCCTATATATTCGCTAACTCTGTGGACTTGTCACATCATGTCTTGGAAAACTGATTATGAAAGCTGTGACATAGTGTTTTGTGATGCACTTGGCTACCAAAAATAGGTTAAAAATAATGTATGCCATAAGAAAAAGAAAAATTAAAAAGGAAAGCATTGGAGACTGTGGATTTTAAAACCTATATAATTATGTTTCCTGGCTGCCTTTTGACTTATTAAAAATAAAAATAAGATTGAAACAAAGCAAGCCTTTAAGAATGTGCCTGCAGCTCCTGTTCTCCAAGTAATTGAATACAGGATTTCTTCTCTAACCCTGTTCCAGCAAGAATATGCACTGCTTAGGTATTCATTTCAGTGGCATTGACAATACTGACAATATAATTGACCTAAAAAGTTCTGGATTTCCTGTTAATGCACTTTAGAAACGTACATCAACTACAAAAAAATCATTTCTATCTACATTTCACTTGATTTCCATTTTCAAGAAAGGAGGTTTCATCATTATTATTCTATTTGAATAGCACTGATATCTTGAGAGATGGAAGGAGACTTCTATTGTATGCAAGAGTACTTTATTTCGATATTTTCTTTGTCTGATTATACATGATAAACACACATTAGTGACATTCCGTGCATGTTTTGAAGATAAATGGGATATCTCTTTAAACCATTCCTGACACTTCCTAACCTGTGGGCTTAATGGCATATTCTTTCTTTGATTCAATAATTTGTCTGTCAAAAAAGCTGTGCTGACATTCTCGTTGTTGTGGGACTGAAATGGAAAGAAATCTCTTATCTTTAAGATAATTTTTGAAAAATCGAGGAGAACATTTTAGGATAAAAATGTTTTAAAAATGATTTCACTTGGAAAAAAAATGTAAGTGTTGACATTATACCAACTGCTAGATGGCAGGTGATAAAAGGAAGAATGTTATCTAAAACTGTGAGTCCCCTTGAATTAATTAGGGAATGTGTGAAATCTTAGAAATGAAGACAGTTCCTACTACTATGCCTTGCATAAGTATTAGTTCTGTATAATAACTAGTAACTTTTAAAAAAATGGACTACAGATATTTCTAAAAGAGTCTCATTTTCCAAACCTATGTAGCTTCTCTGTGTAAGGCAAATATTAATATATGCATGTACAACAAACATGTACTTGTGTATGTATATTGTCTGTGGATGTGTTTATATTTATATGAATATACTGGTGTGCTGTCTATCTAAAATATTCTACTTGGCCCTATTTTATTTACAAAACTAATAGAGGAGTAATTCACAGAGGCTCTGCAGAACCTTTTCATTTTTCCTAGCACATCTGGTGTAATGGAAAAGGTAAAGGGTATAAACTGCATGAAACAAAAACTAACCCCAACTCTCCAGTTATATCTGATCAATTAGCAGAAGACAATATTAGAGGCCAAAGGTCTGAGCACTGGTACATGTTTGTGGTAGCTGCTTTCCTGCTGTGGAAGTTTTTACTTGCACGCTGCAAGCTGGCTCTGAGTTCTGTCTGATGTGCATGCCAGAGTTTTCTTACTTTTTTTTAAGGGTATGACAGATGTAGCAATTCTAGTATTTTTTGCTCTTAAAATATTATGCTTTTGTTAGAGGTAGATTAGGCAATTGCCTTCACAAGAGAATTAGCTAATTTGGAGTGTTAGATTGAGTACTCAGGTCTTCCTTTCTTCATTGTTTTCCCTGAGTTTCATTTTTGCCAGTGAGCACTCATCAGCGCTTTTTGCAGAGGATTTCTTAGAGCTACTGTCAAATGTGCCTCTGGCTGGATGGCTGGCTAACAGGGATTGCCTTAATTTGTCTTTCCTGATGATTAGTCTTGTCCTGTTTACATTGTAATTGTGAAAGGCTGACCTGGAGACTGTGGCCTATAAGTTATAATTTGAGGCTTAAGCTCCTTGGTTCACAATATGCTCGCAAGGGCCGGAGAGCTCCAATGTGTTTTGGGATGCTTGTCACCATGGCAGACTTCAGAAAACTTGGGTGGTTTAAATACATCAGCCAGCGAGCAGACCTGCTGCCACAATATGTGGAATCGATAGGAAAGGAGAAAAAGGGATAGAGACCTGTTGTGAGGAATTACCTGGAGTCCTGCTTTCCAAGATTCATAATAAATAGAGTAATCAGACTCTTATCTAACTATGCTCAAAGGCAAAGAAAGAATATAGTTTCTGCAGCTGACCTAAACAAGATGCAAACCTCTCCCTCAAATAAGTTTTACCCTCCAAAAAAACTGCCCACAACCAAAATCAAAAACCACAGTCCTGACTAAGATGTGGATGTGTTGGTCTGAAGGAAACCATTTAGAGATCAGAACACAGATATGAACTTGGTTTGCGTGCTCAGAGTTTGAAACTTGTCTCTCATGTGGCTGAAACCACTGTCAATTCTAGTTACAGTGTTTTCCAGATCACCTCTGGCACCTATGGTGGGGAAGCCCTTTGGTCAGTCTCACTCAGAGTATTCCTTCATCCTGTGCTTGCAGGGCTGAACAACAGCTCTTGAGAAATTCTAGGGATTAGCTGTTGTGGAACCTAATAAAATAATTTGCAATATGGATGTATTTAGAAATCATGAGATGTGTATTGCCAGCTTGATAGTCTGTTAAAGTTTCTTGAAATGTCTGTCTCTTAACTCTGTAGCAGTGTTCTTCTGGAGTGTAAAGCTTCCAGTTGTGTTATGATGCTCTCAATCCTTTCCTTGTGCTATGTGACATATTTAAAATAGGAGAGTATTTTTAGGAAAGATGTTAATTTAAGAGGAAAATATGGGTTTTCCTAGTAGCAGCCCAGAATCTAAAACCTGCAGTAGTATGGGATTTCATTGGATGGTTCTGAAATTAGTCATAGACTTCTGGAAAACCACAGTGTTGTATTTCCATATGCTATGACTTTCTCTTCACAGTTCTTTTTCATCCAGATGGAATGAGGTCTGAGTAGCTTTGGAAAGAGTGTTACAGATGTGATACCTGGGGTAGTTTTTCTTCTTGACAGTAGTGAAACTTTTTCCCAAACTGAAAAATCGAACTCAGCAAGCTATCTGCATTAGGAAACACGTTTACATTTGTGATGTCAGACATCACAAATATTCGTCTTTAAACTTAGACTTCACAGTTAAGCAGCAAAATTTCTGCTAGATTAATTGGTTGAGAATTTTTAAATGACATTATCTAAGGCTAGGATCAATGTAAATGTTATTGTGAGCTTATCTATTTTTAATCTATTCAGTCTGAAGCAGAACTGGTGGTGTTTAGTTACCCTCATCATGAAATAGTAGCAGTTTGTATAATAATGTCCTGTGGAATGAGACAAAAGCTGTTGATCTGATTGCATATTAAACCTTAAACTACTATTGCAATAGTGTTAAGAGATTCCATTGATGTGAAATGGCCTGCATAGGGTTGACTGATCTGTCTTTGCAGGAACCAACTGGTGAAGCATTCAAATAAAATGATCACTCATAGATCCCTCAAAGAAGGAGTGGGGAAAAGAAGGGGGAGGAGGAGCTCCACACAATAAACAAAGCAAAAGCACTCAATCCTTTTCAAGGACTTATAAATATTTAATAATCATCTGTCTATGGCCAATCCAGAAAAAGAAATCTTTAACTTGACTGTTCTAAAGGCCCAAACCTGAATTTTAATTGAGGTGGTTTCAAAGTTCACATTACTTAGTCTGGCGTTTCCTTGGAGGTAAAGGCAATATTTTCCTGGGATGGGGTGGGAATCTTTCCAAATGTAGGTATAACTGTAGGCTAATTTGGATTTTTGGTGGGGCAAAATAATACTGCATGAGACTATTTTTTGCTACTGTCGAAAAAACTGGCCACCTTCATTTTAACTGAAGGCAATTCTTGCCTGTTGAGACTATGTACAAAAATTATTTTATATATATATATTTGAATGTGAAATAATATGATCTCTAGGAACATTAACAAGTTTTTAAGAACAGTCTTTATTCTCCCAATCCCTTCTTCTAGGTTCTATCACTGAAGGCACCTGATTCAAGTGTCCCCTTGGATGAACCTCTCGTGTCTCACACTAGCCAATTTTGACAGTCTAAGTGCTCAAATTGAGCCATTTTGTTCTCTGTAAAATAAACCCAGGCCCATTATATGCGATTTTTCATTCACAACCCCCTCCCCTTCTCTTCATTTTCTTCCTCCTCTCCTTACTACAGCTCTGTGAATGTAGAGTTGCAACATTGTGAGGACCAGTGTTTTCACTCCAGGCATGTCAACTTCAATCTGCTGCGATTTGGTGTGAAATCTGTGCCATGGTGTGGGGCAGAAAGGTCAACCCCCCCATAATTGATGTTGCTTATTCATCTGCTTCCCGTGTATTTTTCTCTCCACACACTGGCCTTTGTTTGGATAAATTGTTTGAAGATTTACTGTAGTTCTTAAAGCCTGAGAAGCAGCTCCTGCTGTACAACTTCAATGTCCCTGCTAGGCAGGAGGTTCAGCTAGGATGACACATAATGGCATTTAGACAGAAAGATCTTTTTCTCCCAAGACAGAATGTAGAGGACGTCATCTGGCATAACAATTAGGACAATTTTCAGACTAATTTACTATGGAATCGCTTTGTACACTCCCCTTGTACACTGATATTTAATATGCTAATTGCTATTAAAACCCGAAATATTATTTTAAAGAATTCCTGGACTTCAGAAAATCAGTATATATCTGAATGGAGGGGAAGAACAGGCTAGGAGAGAAAGAAAAACTTCCTAATGAATGCGATTTTCACAATTACACAAGTACTTTTCAGATTATTAAGGAAAGGCCTCAGTGGTCATAAAGAATCTGAATTTAGTAATTTATTGTATTTTGGGTCACCTACATTTGTTCTGCTTATGTTAGCAAATGGCATCATTCAAGGAAGGAAAAATAAAAGTGCCGTTTATATACTCGGAGGGGCTTGATTGAGGCTTAAAAATGGGTTTTACTAAATGTAATAAAATTCCTTGCATTTTCAGATTTCCAGTGAGCATACATGTCAAGATTTGAGCTTTGTGGTAATAAATAGAAGAATGAAAGCTACAAACTTAAAAGAATGTCTGTGTCCTTGTGGCTGTAGTCCTGAAAAGAGTGCATAATTTACTGAAAGAAATCTTAAAAATAGGAGAAATACTTCTTTAGTAAAGAAGGAAAAAGCTTTATCACCTAGTAATCCTGCCTGAAGATTGAATAAAATAGTTTGAAATCATTGTTTTGATTTCCATTGACTGAAGGCTAGAGTAGCTTTATTGGTTAAGCTGTTAAATCTGCTGTGGTTTAAACACACTTTTTTTCCTGATGCACCCTTGCTTCGATTGACCTTGAAACGCATTATCTCATCCTTTTTGATTTTTCAGAAGAAAATGTCTGCTGCATCAGATCATTTGAAGCTGTCTTAAAACACTGAATATGCTTTACTACTATTCTTCTTCAAGGATAATATGGAAGTGTAATTCATGAGTATTTCTTCTGCGATCTGCTAGGTGATATCTGGCCTCTCGGTGATTCACTAAGGAGGCTCTACCTGGAACTAGTGAGCAGAGTCTAATCTGTGTGTGGCACTGTGAATACTTGGATTTAGTTATGGAATACAAATAACTTTGCATCTGAAAAAATACCTGGTGCTCTGTTTTCTAAGGTGGTCAATATAGTGTGATGCTAAGATGTTAGAATACTGAAAAATCATTATCTTGATCAAGGATAATGGATTAAAGAAAATCCTTTTAGAACTGAAAGTAATTGACAGTAAAATTCAGATAACTGAAATGGTATAAAATGCCCATTACTCAGGATCTGGAGCAAGTTTATGGTCGGGCATGCAACTAAAAGCAAACCTCTCACACAATCATACTGGTTTCACCCTGAGAATAATTTTGTTCTTGGACTGAAAATCTCACCAGCTGCTTTTTCAAGCTCAAATATAGTTACTGCAATGTTTTTATATGAATATTGTGCCTTTGCAATATTTTCTAGTTACGTGTCTGTCACAAGGACTTTAAGCGAAAAGAGTATGTAAAGATTCTTATTATAGAATTTCTGTGTATCTTAGTACTGGCTGTTGCATTTATTTTATAGATTTGGCATTTCTGTATGTTCTTGTTTGTGCTTATTCTTTAAATTAAAAATTCTTGTCCTTAACTGTGAAATCTTCTAAAAAAACCTGATGCATCATCTGTCATTTTTAAGACTACTGCTATGCACAAATAGTTGAAAACTACCTTCTTTCTTTTTATTTCTTTTAAATAGTACACATGGAGTCTTGGATACAGGTGAATTTGCATTTTAGACAACAATCAAAATGAGATACAAAGATCAGAAGGAAAATAATGAAACATTTAATACTGCTCTACCTATTTATTAGGCTGTATGATCATTAAAATATTGATGCTGAGAAACTAGAGAATTGAAAAAATAATGACATATTCCCAATTTATTTTCACATATGTTCCATTTTGAAATGGGACTGGGGAAATCATATATCTTTGATACCTGCAAACAAAATTTAAATTAAATTCTTAGCAGAAACTACTCTTCCTTTAGCTTTAATCCAGGCTGTTCTCATTCCTTTGACTAGTGAATAAAAATTCACTATTCGCGTTCTTCTTCCTACCAAACATGGAATATAACCTTGCAGCTTAGGGCTAGTTTACTCTTCTTTCTTCATTTAGAAGTGTTTGGAAAACACTGAAAATTATAGTTTCTCTTTTCAGGGTAATATGCCTTTCCTGTTAGGAAAGGAAGAAATATTTGAATTTGTTTAGTATTACTTTTAGTGAAATGGAGGGGTGGCTCCCTGTGTACTTTTTGGAGGTGCACTGTAGTAGTTTTAAGCAATTTAATGGCTTGGGTAGATGTTTCACAATGGCTCTGTCTGCTTAAAACTTTTAGGTGTTTTGGAGTAGGCTGGATTAATGGAAGAATTAAAAACACAAGGAAGATCTGTGTGACTGGGTCTTCTTTTGAACAGCCTTGGCAAAAAAATGTACAGCTCCCAGGACTAGAAACATGTGTTTCATGATCATTTCAATCCCTTGTTATGTATTTGTACCCACTTTTTCTTCTTGAAAATAATGAGTAAGGGCAACATGTGAAGTCGTTTTTTAGCAGACACTTTAGATCTACCATTTGTGGGAAAAAAGATTCTACAGTTTTTTGACATGGAAAATTGAATTTTGGGGGAAAGTTTGTTAGTGATGGGAGGATTAGATATAGCTTTTTAGTAATTTATTTTGTTTAAACAAGCTTTGTCCATTGTATATAAATATATGGGCCTCTTAATTTGTCAGGTAGTTAGAACACACAGTAAATACAGACAATAGCTTCACTCCTAAATTGTGAATTTTGAGTGCTTTCTACACAACAAGTATGCTTCATGGCATATTTTTTGATGCCTGTGTAATACTAGTCCAAACTTTGTCTACTCTTGTAGTCTTTGAAATTCCTATCCCTTTTACAAGTGCTGCATGATTCACATTGAGATGGCTTGTTATCTCCCATACATCTGGGCCTGACTGGTATTGCTGGTAGCAAGATAGATCCAGTGCATTTCCTTTGGGAGTAGGATTAGACATATTTGTTTAAATGAAGTGTGAAGTCAGGACTGGTGGAAAGTGCCAGATTGACAACTCTTGAGGATGAGCTCCTGGATCCCTGTGGAACAGGGAACAGAATTGCTTTGTTTTACTGATGTACCTTTGCCCTGACCTCGGACAGTTCATTGCTAATAATTGGGTAAGGGTGGTCTCCAATTGGTTTTGAACCTGTCTTCTGCTTTGAATCTGATGGCAAGCTGCCAGTTGAATTTGCTTGGAAAGAACTTCCTCCCTGGCAGCTGGACCAGGACTACAAAAAATACGTTAACTTCATCAATCGATTAGTCCTCAGTAACAACTTGGGGCACTTTAGCTTGTTGCAGTTCTTTTACTTCCTGCCTTCCCTTCCAGCTCAATTTTAACTGGATCATATCCCTGAACTGCTTAACTATGGGACTGCGTGAGGGTCGGGATGCAGCTGAAGGGAGGAGGTGAGGTCAAACAGTAACAGCAAAGAATAGCAACATAAAAATGTGCCTGTCTAGGTTCAGATTGGCTTAATTATATTACATTGTAACATTGCAAATTGTTGCTAAGCTTAAACTAATAATTTGGGGTGAAAATTTCGAACATTGGAGTCTTATTATGGCCAAAGGGACTCAACTCAGTAGTGTCATTCTAAAATCAATTTAAAAACATATATCCAAACAAAGACATAGAGACTCCTACAGAAAAAAAAATATTTTTATTGAATCTTGTACCATCCTGAATTATGAAAATGACCCTTGAATTATTTTGCATGTGTGATGTTATGTTGACTGTATTGCACTGTCTGTTGTAGTCCCACTATGTTTTCAAAAGGTTGGGTCCATCTGTGTCTGCTGTTGGGTTTTTTCCCCCTTTTAAAAATCTCACCCTGAATGAATTTTGTAAATATTCAGTCTTGACTTCAGCTTGCATTGCGGTGTCATCAATTATGACAGACTGCTGCCTCTTCTCTCCACTCTTCATCTTTTCCCTGTCAAAATGCACCCTTTGGCAGAATATTTTTCAAGGGCTAAATGTGAGTCTAAGGGAGTCACTGTCAGGGTATTTTTCATAATTTCAAAAATATTTTTCTCTTTCTCTTGTTTATAATTACCTCTTGGAAACTTCAAATTGAAATGTTTCTTTACAGATTTTTCAACGCATGCACAGTCTACTGAGAGAGCAGGGCAGATTTGAGGGTTATTGATGCATTTTTTTACCCTTTGGGGTTGGGGAAGAAGGAGGGAAAAGATGGTATAATATATATAATATATTCCCCCCTCACTCTCCACCTCAATAAATATAAAAGATAAAATATAAGTACCCCAAAGTGGTCTGATATCCTTTGCACAGGAGGGTTTTCCCTCCCTTCCTCCTACATGTTAAGAGGCCAGCTGCTTGTGGTCCTTGCATCATAGTAGATGAATAATGAAACCCTAAGGCAACAGCAACTGTTTGCAGTCTGGAAAGAGCCACAGCTGAATACCTAGGGAAGATTTTGACTTTTTTGTGCCTTTACTCTCCCGTTCTGATAACCAAGGACCAGTTTAGATGCAGAGATAGCTAAATCTGTAATGTAGCCCAGCAAATTTTTCTCACCAGAAAAACCCATTTTATCATTTTACTTTTTGATCTCCTTAGTAAATATTGAGATGGCTTAATTTGTGCAGTCTCTGAAGCATTAAATATGACACTAGTTTTCCTACTTTTACTACAATATGCGTTAACTTTGCCTACTGTGCTGCCAGCGTATAATTTTACTGTGAGTTTAACAATTATGGATTTTCTTTTCCCTAAAGTTTTGTCTCTTTTTTTTGGTTCATGAGACAGTTTTGGCTGTTAGTTTTAAAGAAAGTATCTCTGATGAATATGAAAGTAGTTTGTATATGCAAAAGCAGGAACAAACAAGACAAGGTCAAATCAGAGAAGAAACCTAATAAATTGGGAGTTTCTCATTTCAAAGCAAGCCTAATTCATTTGCACGTTGTGAAGATAATTCAGCTTTGTCCATGGGAGTGTCTCTGATAAAATGAAAGATATTTGCTAATTCTGCATGTAAGGCACCCCCTTTCCATATAGACCTCTTCTCTGCAGCTGCCTTTTCCTTGCAAAATGTTTGGGGATTTTGTGTGTCTGACTTTTAGTAAAATTTCTTTCCTCGTATAGTTCAGATTTCAAAAGATGAAAGACCCAAAGACTCTTTAGAAAACGTGTTGTTAATGTTGATTTTGCTTTAAAGTCACATATTTTACTATTACTATTTTAGTAATAGGTGAGAATATGGCAGATTGCTTCTATCATGTTGCATTCATATCATGTTCTCTTTAATGTTGTTAAATGATATTTTGGATATGGAGAAATACATAAATATTCACTTTTTCCATTAGATTCTCTTTTTCTCCATATTCTGGTCCAAAATTCCAATTTTTAAAAAAAATCAGAATTTTTGATTCCAGTTTTAATTGAACTCCGAGAATTGAACGTTTGGTAAACACAAGAGCCTCTACCCAAGAAATGTTATAGTGTGCTATCTCTGAAGGCTGGTCTGTTGGAAGAGACAGTGTTAAAGTGTTTTTGCGTGGCTTACACAGTTGCTCAAGTTAAGCTGACCTGTTGTTCTTGAGGTATGGTGTGTCCTAAACTCATATTGGTTTTGCAGGGATTGCCTGACATTTTAAAGGAATGGTGGCCATGTCCTAACAAAGCAAGGAGATTAAAGCTATTACTTTAGGTGGTTCACAGACTATCGTTTTGGTTTTGCTTTCTTCATTTAGCATTTTGAATTCATAACAAGCTTTTGAGGTTTGTGTTTGTGAAACCCCCTTTTTTCAGCAGAATGGTTAATCCAATGGCTAATCCAAACCTTCTCGTCACCGAATGGCAAGTCCATGCTCCTTCTTGTTGAGCTGTTGGTTACTGTGCATGCATAGAGGAGGAGTATGGCCTGCTGGTTAAAACAGGGAACTACCAGGACGCTGAAAAGTGCAATTCCTGGCCCTGCCATATAATTTCCATATGACCTTGGGCAAGATATTTCAAATAAAACTTACTTCACAGGGGCATAATATAGCTGAACTGATGAGATTTTAGTGCTTTTAAATCCTCTTGAGGAAAGTTATACAAAAAGAAATTACTACTATAGTGGAATAGTTGTGAAAATAAAGTAGAAGAACTGGCATGATTAGGAGACAATTTATTGACTTTTCTTTCTGGCTATTTAAAACTTTTCTAACTTAGCTGGGGTTAGAAAAGTGGGTGCACTGTGGGTTTGTTTCTGTCCTTGATGTGCACGTGCAGCTCCCATTAGTGCCAGCAGGAGCCCCGTGCTTGCATCGCAAGAGGAGAATAGACCCCTGTGTGTGTAATGATAAGTTACACAGCATCTTGTGGCTCTGTGTATGATTTCTGATCTATTGTGCCAGAGATACTACAGCATGAGAGAGAGCTGCTGTCATTTTCAATAGGAAGTGAGAACTTTAAGAGCCTGAGAACTGTCCTCTTTTTTGAATAGCACTTTTGCTGCATGAAGTGTAATTTATTTTTATCACAGCAGGCATAAAGCTTCCAGGTTTTCATAAAGAAAAATGATCCATATAGAGCCCATGTCGATTGAACGATCATTTGAAAACCTGTAAATTCAAAACACAGCTCTTTCTCAATGCAAAGTATTGTTCCTTTTTTTGCAGTGGCTTTTAATTTTTTTAGTCCTGGAATTTCGTTAGTACTTTAGATGTGCTATAAAAAAGTGGTTTAATGTCCGTGATTATATTTCTAGCCATCAGTTTGCCTGTAGCAAGACATGTTACTTGATTATAGTAACCAAAACTTCTTCAGACAGGACTTTCTGAGCTTTCAGAATCTTTCAGGGTACTACTTAATTTTTAATTTTTTTTTAAAGTAAAAAATGTGTATAAATCATTAAAATTTCGGAAGATAGTGGAAAGGATGGGGGAAAGGGGGGAGAGAAAGAAATTGTTTGCATCTTGCCTGATACACAAACACACAAAAAGAAAAGAAAACAAAGGAAGACCAGTTATTAGTCCTACAACTTGTCAGTTTGATTAGTGAACGGTTGCCTCTCTCTCTTCTGAGAAAATACAACATCTTTAAATGATGTCCATTCTTAAATGTAGAAACCCTGCATTGTGCCTGTTAATGCATAATTGGACTGTCTTTTAATGCAAGCAGAGGCACTTGCTTCTGAGTATAAACCCTGCACCTCAACAGGTCAGGAAGATAGTAAAAACCTGTTGTTTGGCTTTGTCTTGGGGAATAATGGAGTCACTAATCTACTTGATCTCTGGGAGTCAGATAAAGAAGAAAGTGAACGATGCATACATTTCAAAGATGGAAGGCACTTGTAAAAGCAATTTCTTTGGAGGGAAAAAGTAGAGCAAAGGCTGTTGGAAACCTTTTAATTAGTACTAATTACCTCAGCAGAAAACGTTGGAGGCTTGAAAGGATTTGTGTCAGCAAGTGAAAGATCAAAGATTGCGACGCTCGCATTTTAATCTGTTGGCTATAAAAACGAATAAGGGGGTGGTAATGGGGCCCATGAGAATGACAACCCAGGTGGTGGAGGCCTTAATCCCTTCTTTACTGCTAGTGCCTGAGGCCTAGTTCCAATTACATAATAAGATGATTTAATTTTTGCTTTAATTTTAACAAAAATTAAGTTTATTTTAGCCTTCAGTAAGGACAAGACAAGGTTTCCAGACAAAATCCTCTCAATTTATTTCTTTTAATGTTTTAAGTCCAAGCCTTTACTTAGCTTTTTTTTTCCCCTAAGTGGCTGAAGCTGCTCTGTAGATGGCCAGGAGGCAGCAAAGGTGCTTTGATGTGGTCCCTGTAAACGGGGAGGGGCTGGCAGTGGGTCACTGGTGGCCACTGTGGAGGCATTTGGGAATCCAGTAGTTCCTTCTCTAATTTTTTTCTTATTTGTTGTTTGGTTTGGGTTTGTTTGGGTTTTTGTTTTTTGTTTGTTTGTTTGTTTTTTTTTTAAATAAACTGCCTAATTGCGTCAGTGAAGAATATTTTATGGGCATGCTTGCTGTGATATTTCACTTCTGTTTTCTTTCAAAACACTCCATGTGGGTTCACATGTGTGAGGTAAATTACTCTTTTTTTTTTTCTTGTTTTTGTGGCTTGAGGAGATTATGCGCCCCTCAGAAATCTAATTGTCATCAAATTCCTCTATGGACAAAAGAGTGAGCATATGGCAGGGGCTGATGTCTGCAATGTAGGCATGAAATGGATAGATTTATGTCCAGGAATTTCCAGCACTTCTACACAGCCAGGCCCAGCCCTTGTGTTGAGGGCGAGGTAGATGCCTCTTGAAATGGCATTGGCTTTATAATTCAGCTCATGAAATCAGGTGTTATCTATACACAGTGAACACTAGGAGCTGAGTATTTTTTTTTTTAATAATTGGACTTTTACTAAAGGTTATATTACACTCTGTGGATTCAAGCATGGTAAATTACAGCCAGCCATGGTTTTGTATTTACAGGTAATTGGACTAAAAATTTGGAGGCAATGGCAACACAAATAATAAGGCCTCTATTCTCAATTGAAACTTTAAATTTATGCATTCAGCAATTAAAGCCTGAAATGAACTTTGAACTACATATTTTATTAAGTTATGTACTGATTTTTAAAATATTTTAATTATGTTATATTACTTCAGCATCAGGTTCTTATGGTGTATGATGTTATGCTGATGTGATAAAAAACAGTGTTCATTTAAAAACAGATTGTTTTGATGGAAGTCTTTTGGTCCCTCAGTAGGTTTTGTATGTATTGGCATGACAAGAAAGCATGAAGCAACCTTTTCAAAGGTAGGATGTGATGATCTTGGAGGTCTTTTCCAACATTAGTGTATGCATGATTCCATGAAAGCCCAGGTGTCAGTGTTCAGTGTTGTCTTCCTTTTGCTTGCCTTTTCCTAATCTGTGGAGTGTCTGTTGCCTTTAAGTGTGCTTAAAGGAGCATTGAATCTCATCCTAGGGCATGAAAAAACACCTGGGCTTGGACCCGAGTTTCATTCCGCAGCAGTGTAGGGGAGTAACGCTGGCCTGGTTTTTTGGGGACTGGCTCTTTCCTGTCAGATTGCTCCATCTCCATCATAGCAGGTGACTTTCCTTGTGAAGCTGCTCACAAGGACCCAAGGTGGTTTTCTGTTTCTCCAGGATATTGGGACAATCCCTTCACTTTAACATGATCCTGGGACTTCGTGTACTGCTTTCTGATGTGAAGAACCATTGAATACATATGGGCACAGTGACCATCTAAGAGTGTATTGATATGGTCTGTATTTTGATAATTACTCATCAACATAATTTTTATCCCCAGACTATCATATCCAGGGTTTCATGTATGAATTGAAAGAAATGTATTTGTTGTCTATGATATACATTTCTGGGAAATTTTATTTACTCATATTTCAGTGTGATAATCTTCATAATTTTAGGGTCTCAATTCTTGTTCTGAGCAAATTTTTTGCTTTTATCAATACTCTATGCTTCTATTGCTTACAATGTGTTAGTATCACTCATTGCTTTCTATAGTATGAGCAAGGGGAAAAAATAAACAAAATTAACATTGCAGTAAACTAATAATTTTCTTTGCTTTGACCATGCATACATTGTTTCCTTATGAAAGTAGTTATGTAATCAATTTTAATGCGTGTTGCAAGACTTTAATTGAAATGCACAACCCCCCAATTTGACAAGACAGATTGAAGGAACAGATTATATGGAAGTATTTTGAAAATCACAAGGACATAAGAACATGCTTATCTCTGAATTTGAACTTACATATCAAAATTTTTGAAGGACTACCACAAGGCCCAGTAACACAAAAAAGTTGTTCAGACAATTACTGAGCAGTTATCATGCAAAAGTGCTTCACTGAGTGGAGTGTGTGGTAATGGTTCCCAAAAGCCATGGGGTGTTTCTCTTTGTAAGAGTGATTTATGAGTTTACAAGTTCCTTCTCAAACTGTGTAATTGCCCTGACAGTTTCCCAGGTGGACTGTATCCAAGTTGGTATAAAGCTGTGCTCATTGCAGCTGGACCTTCTAATTCATCTTGAGTTAGGTATAGGACTTGTTCTTTTTGTCTTTACTTAGATTTTTTTACCTCTTGAGAAACACTGTAACCTGGTAACTGGTACTATGTTCCTTTGAAACACCACATATGCCTGAAAGTAAAACAACGCTTTATTTGGTAAGACTTAACTGAAAGCTTTTCGTTTTATGAATGGAAATAAGGACAAATACAAAACTTGGTCTTTCCATGTACTCAGGAGATCACCTTTCTCCTTGTTGAATCCATCTTTTCTTGAATTCCAGCAGGTTCCCCTTCAGGTCCAGGTGTCTTGGCAATTGATCTTCTCAGTCCCACCTCAATTACAATTTAGTGCTGTCATAAACCAGAAACTTTGGTGATCATATTTGAAAATTGTTGGTGATTCTCTGTTTTGTATCAGCTGAGTGGCTCCTCCTTTCCCTGAACACAACTATTTCTTCTTTCTCCCTGGCAGTGTCCAACTAACCACTTACATCCCACTCCAGCTGGGCTTGTCCTTCTCTGTGGCATTCATACCTTCTTGCTAAGCGTTATACAAGACACGAGCACACACTTCACAGATGATCTGTGGTATGCTGCTGGGTTTCTAGAAACAGATGAAACAGGATATAATGTTAACACTGATGACAGACCCAATAACACAGTTACTTTGTTTAAACAAGCCCATAAAAAACTGTTTCCCCTCTAACAGTGTTTCTGGTGTTGCAAACTTCCACTTGCATAATGTACAATTCACTGGAGATTCTGCAGGCATAAGCAAAAGAAAAAGCTGTCTCTTGCTTGTGTGTACTTGCACTTTAGAGTAAAGCACATCCATGTGGAAGATTTGCTGTCTAGCACAAGGTAGTCTCCTTGAAAGGATACTAGCTCTTCTTAATTGGCTCAGTCATGCATAGACCTTGTATGCTTTTACCCTAAGTTTTATAGGTCTAATAATCTGTTTGCTGGCTTTTGGGACTTAAATGTCTGTTATAGTAAGAAAATCTGTTACAAATAGGGGTTTGAGTGCAGAAGAAACATTGAAGAGTAAAGGTGGAAATTCACCTTGCACTTAGACATCGTTAAAAGATTTTCAAACTATACACCAAAAGTTAAATTTTGTAAATTTTCACAGAAGTACATAAAGATAACTTTTTAAAGCATTAAGGGCTTGTGCATTAAGGATACTGAGGAGATATTTAAGAAGAGGATATTAAATGCTGTAGTCTGATTAAAAGAAATATCGAAGAATAACTTAGATCCTTGCTCCAGAAACATTAATGTGTAAATTATTCTCAAACAAAATTTTTAAATATGTAACAAACAAGAAGCATGTGTGAACAATTTTGTTGGTGTAATTGAGAAAACTCATGTCAGTCATCGGAAGATATGTGATTTTTGGAAGCTCACCAACAGTGGTTTATATCTTTATTCAGTTACTCATATTTGTTTCAGAAAAGCTGCAGTTTAAGTAGATCTTATTAAAAAGAAAAACCCAAAACATTAATATAATTAATCTCAATTCAGTAGTTTGTTAAATCTATTTAAATATGCATTCAAGTATTTCTGAGAAATCAGACTGAGTGTTTAGAAAGAGATGAATGCAGTGGCCATTAAGTTTTAATTGTCTCTAATCTCTTGCTACTATGGCAATAAAAATAAAAACTTTTAAGAGCAATATTCTATATAATGCATTATTTGGTAGAAATATTCTTAGTCAGCAAAACTGTGTGGAAATATCTTTTAGTTGTCTTCTCCTTCCCCCTTCTCAACAAATTTCATTAAAAAAAAAATAATCTGAAATGAATCTACTCTGTCTCATTTTGGTGTGCTGTTCTGAAGTATTCTGATGAGCCTGGATAAGCTGATGTGGCCTTTGGGGAGAGACACATCAAATATAGGCAGACAGCTCCTGTGTCTGGTAACAAAGACTGAGGAGGTCAAAACTATCCCAACAGGCCTGAGCAGGTCAGTCAGAGGCAAATGTTGGAAATAAGATTTGGTGGGGAGGGGAGTAAGGGGCCTGGGTCAAGTCCTGTTCAAAAAGTCAGCTTTGTCAAAAGCTTCAGTCACATTCTTACCTACAGGCAACCTCTGCTGATCCCAACTCATTAATCGAACTGGAGAGCCGTCTTGACCCTGGCTCCCTCCCTTTGAAGTGTGGTGTCCTCTGCAGCATGAGGAAATAATTTGCTGCCTGATTCAATGAGCCATCAGTAGAGCCAGCAGACCTAATGACATGTGAGAATATTAACCTCCTACCACGAGGAGCTGTGAATCTTGAGAGGCAGTCTATAATTCACCCAGCACTCCTGAGCCTTCCCTTTCTGTCTTATTCTTGCACTCACTTTCTCACTCACGGGGAGAGAGAGGAGAGATCCTCTTGTCGTAAAACTTTATTTCCTTCAGTAGTGTGAGCCTTCTGAGCTGCTTGATAATGAGTTACTTTCCTTTTGCAGTTGGATAAAATTTATACTGAAATATCAAACGTCTGTCTTGCATATAATAATTTCTGTTTAAATTATGACATGGGCTACATAACTGACATCAAGGGGGTGGTAATCGCAGTACTTACCCAAGCAGACTATTTTGTTTCCATATTTATTTTTCATCATCAGAGGAAAAAAAGCAAAAGCAAGAGAACAAACAAGCACAATAATGCTGTTATTCTGTACAATATGTGTTTTAGCTTTCCTCAATCAAGAGAATCTTTCTGTAATCCTCTTCTTTTTTTCTTTCTTTCTTTTTTTCCCACCTAAAGGATAAACCAGTTCTGCCTGGCCTAGTACTGTGTATTATATGCACACACAAGGGTGTGTTCTCACCCTTTGATTCTTAAGAAAGAAATAGATTGTTGGTATAATCCCACTGCTTTAAAAGTCAGAGCTGGTTTTTCTCTTGTTGACTCCTTTAGCATTTCTATAGATTCAGGACTTTATGTCTGGTAAACTTCAGAAAGAGACATTGTTATTCATGTGGCTAAATAACTGGAAAAGAAAAGTAAAAATGGCCCTGTGCATATTTACTACTCAGCATGAAAGTAGTGGTGATTAACAGACTATTATATACCCATGTACAGTAAATTATTCTGAGAGTTTTGTTTTGTTTTTAATGTCTTTTTGTACTGCTGATGGGCTGAATAAGGTCAGAATTTAGAGATTATGGGTACAGGTGGGGATCAGTATCCAACACATCAAATTCCAGACCAAAATGGCTATTGCTGGCAACAGTGTTGTATGTGCTGGAAAGATTTTGGTACCCCTTTTTGCTGTAACTGTACTGTCAAATTTCTCATCTTTGGTGGAAACATAGTTTGTAAAGCAAATGAAGTTGTAGCAAGTGTGAAGACTCATGATGGTAAAAGATGTTTCTCCACTGGCAGTGAAAGTTAGTGATGTAGTTGTGCGGCCAAAACCTTTCTGTAGGAAATTGAGCCTGATCTGTCTTGTTATCATTATAGAGATATTTTGATTCTGAGGAGTTTTTGGTAAAAACTGTTGGTGTATGATGTGGATCTGGGTACAGACTAAGATGCCATGCAAGGGGGATAAAGGAGGGTATGGAAACAAAGCAGGATAGGTAGCAGAAGGAAAAAATAAATAAATGACAGTCATATGCTGATTAACAAGTACTACAGCATCTGTGATACGCACCTATGCAGATCCCTGTCTGTAAGTTGTTCTAAAGACATTTTTAACATGGAGGGATTCGGTATTATGTCCATTAACAATTCTCTGCTATCATGCTTGAGCAGTCTATTAGTCGTTCTCACCTCTTATAGCTGGTCAAAAAGGCCAGTCCCCTTGCCTTTCTCTGCTTCATCTTTTTTATTAAGTTTATTAAAACTAGTCAGATTATACATTCTTATGGCACAGGCTGTGCTTGGTCCATTCATTATGGTTTCTTATCTTGGCAGGCAATCTGAATTGAACGGCAGCTAGTCCATTATGCACATATGAAGCCCATCACTCCTCCAGCAATGGCCAATTCATCAAACATTTATCTTTTGCCCTCTGAGCAGTGCGTCAATTTGCTTGTCAATCCTCAGCCTTGGTTGTTGTGGAAGATGGGAGAAAAATTACTTTTCTTTTCCCCCTTCCCACTGAACTCTGGTAGTCGAAATGGGCTTTACTCTACTCACTCTACTCCCCCGCTCTCTGTGGAAAAAGGGGAGTTAAGTTACTATCTGAATTGCAGAGTGACAGATTGATCCAAGATACAGTAAAGCTTTCATTATGGCACTGCCTTTGCACTTGAATTTGCTCATATTTCCATTATAATACTGGTTTTTAGGGGGTTTATAAATAGGTTCTTCACTTGGCACATGGAGCTGAGAGGAGCTTTTAAGAATAAACACATTACAGGGTTTTAGCTCTTTGTGGGGATTTTTTGTTTGGTTGTTTGGGTTTTTTTTTTTAAACAGGTAGGGTTATATTTTGTAAACCATGGCATGTTCTTTTGCTATTTTTAATCACTAATACTTCATTGAATTCTTTCAAGGTCAGGAAATGGCAGTGTTTCCTTTTTTTCTTTATTTTTTCAGTTTTTTTAATGCCATTTGTTTCGTTAGGATTGAGTTCCATGTTAAGACTGGGGAAAAAGACAAAGCAAGAGTCTTGCATCCAAGTTTTTCTCCTAACTCATTGGTATTCTTCATCAAACACTTCCAATAATTTTTAGCAGAAGGATTTTTAAGTCTGTACTTAGGAATTTTAGGGAAGTGATGCATAATTGAACTATTAGTGAACTATTAGTTTTTTTTACAGAATGCCCTTTGGTAAGCTATGAATAGATACAGTCTCTTTCTGCTTGGTAATTTTTTTGCACTGTTTTGCAAACTGTATTTTCTAATGTGATACTTGTTTGATGACTAGATGACTAAGAACACATTTTCTGATCCATTTTGTATTATTTTGAAATATTTTATATGGCTTATGTAAAAACTGCCTTCCCACAGGCTATGGTACACTGATTGTCATTTTATTTAAATTTAAACAAAATTGTAACAGTAGTATAATATAAAATCTTGGCATGTTTAATCCTAAAGATGTAATATAAAAACTTAAGCAAAAAAGCAGCCTAACATGAATGATAAAGTTTGAGCTGTATTAATGAGATATTCTCTTGAGTAGAGGTGCATTAAATACACATAGTGAAATTTGAGACTTTAAGATGTTCATTAGAAAAGAAATTGAACCCCACCACAGTTAGTCTGGTTGCCAATTTATCTCTTTTGCTTGGTTGGTTTGGTTGTTTGTTTTATTGAGGGATTTTTTTGTGTTTTGATGGTTGTTGCTGTTTGTGGTTTTTTCTTTTTAAATTTTAGTAGAGTCTTGGTGTGAGAGAATGGTGGTTGAACGACTGAATGGTTGATGGCAATATGTTTTTGTGAGCCCCTGAAAGCTGTAATTAGGAATTGTAGTTTATTTCACCAGGTAAACAATCAATTCCTACGGGACATGGCTCTTACTGTTTTTTACCCTGATGTTGCAGGTTCTTTTAATTTCACTGCAAGATTTCTGACAAATAGGCTCTATTCATCCTTCCCAAACAGATGTGCTTCACTGAGCCTCACCTGAAGGTCTGATTCACCTTCTGGGAGTGCCCATCTTTTCTTGCTGTCTGTAAGGAGTTATAGGTAACTGGGCTTCTATAAATGGATGAGATGAATCTGCATTATTGCTTTTCAGACAATACCATCATTTGAGGAACAGCTTCTTATTAGCAAAATTCCTCTCAAGAAATATCTGCATTTCTGTTTTATAGTTGCTAAAAGTGTTTGTAAATGTTTGTGAAATGTTATGAATGTAACACCTAGAACTCAGGAGACCTCGTCTCTTTTTGTCTGTTTCTTGACTCAACTTTTTGTTTGTGTTTTCTTTGAGGTTTTGGAGTGGGTGGTAGCTTCTAAGGGTTTAGAAGTTTGGGCTTGTTTTTTTAAGCAATGGAATTTGCTGTGTAAAACTTAGAACAAGACTGTGAAAGAGCAGATTAAGATTCTGAGTTTTTGTGAATTCCCAATATTTTGATGTGCTTACATAGATCTGGTTCAAAATTTTTGTGAAAGATGTTTTCATTCCAGTCTTTATTGGTAATACAGTGTCTCACATAGACTTGTATGCTTCAGCATATAAGAAAAGGGAAAAATTGAGGGAATGATATTTATTTTCTTGTATGTCTGGAAGTCAAGTACAACCTTTATTTGAAAAGATTCAGAAACTTATCGTAGGTCCAATTCATAAGAGAAGTTTAATCTTTTCTTATGGAGCTCTCTTTTTCACAGGTATTTAATGAAGCTGCTTTTTCATTTCTTTTAATTGTTCTTTTGCTGATTGTGTTCATAGCTGTGCCCCAAGTTTTACCTTAATAGTTGCTTCCAGATATTTTCTATCTACCAACAGAAAGATGGAAGTGATGCAAAATACTCCCTATAGATAGCCTGCAAAATACTGCTTGGTCCGGAAGTCAGAGCTGTCCATTCTGTTTTCTTTTTTGTTCTATTATGATGCAGGAAACTGTGTAAAATCACTAAGTAGATTGGCAAAAAAAAAAAATCTTTTATTCTTGGATAATGTAGAGGCCATTTTTTGATGCTTTACTTATATTTTGTCCACCTGATTTATTTTAATTATACAGATATATCCCCATTTTGTATTGTGCTTTGTTTTGCTTTGGTGAGGTTAAGTCAAAGAACTAGAAGTCAGGAGTTCTGGGTGTTATTTCTGGGTGTTATATCTCTGTCAAGAAAATTGCTGGAGGTCACCTTCCGTTAGTCACTTAACCTCTCTGTGCTTTACTACAAAATGGAATTTTAAGCTCAGCAGGTTTTTGAAAAGTAATTCATTAACGTTTTTCAAAAAAATGCTTTGCACTCCTTGGCTGGCAGGTGCTGGAGAAATAGAATTTGCATTTCTATTTAAATACTGAAATTATCTAGTACTAAGGTTCTTATGTTGATTCTGCTCTCCTGTACTGTATTAAAACATTAAAGGCAAGGAAAAGGTATTTTAAAAAGCTCTTGTTTTGTAACAGCTCCATCTTTAACTTCTGCTAATGGCTATCTCTTGTCAACAAAGTGCAAATCAATTTCAAGGCTAAACCCAAACTCTCTCATTTGCATATTGTTAACTGCTCTCTCTTTTCCTGTTAAACAGGAGGAAAAAGTCAATTAGATATGAGGCAGCTGTCTTATTAATGAAGGGGTGGGATAAAATGTGAGGAACTCTTCTTTTGCAGCATATGCTTCTGAGCAGCTTGTTTTTTCTGAACAAGAACAACTGCAGAGTACCAAGTTTTGTCTACTGCTTGCAAGGCTTCTGCTTTTTTTCATTTATAAAAATCTCATGTTTTCATTGTCAAATATTACCAAAATGAAGAGTTCCTCTTTACTTTCATTGTAACCAAATCCCTGTCAGGCCAGAGAGATCACATGAAATAGTGTAGTTGACAATT
Organism: Bombycilla garrulus; assembly: GCA_013400315.1. Taxonomy (NCBI): domain Eukaryota; kingdom Metazoa; phylum Chordata; class Aves; order Passeriformes; family Bombycillidae; genus Bombycilla; species Bombycilla garrulus. The sequence continues at coordinate 93,294 of VXBU01011176.1, forward strand.
ACCATGCATACACATACATAAAAAAAAAAAAATATCTCTGTCACAACGTTCCTTTATGATTAAAACTTTGTTATAAACCATGAATGAATTATGGAAAAGAAAGCTGGAAAAAATCATACTGATTAGCCAAAGGACTTGGATAAAATGACATTTCTAAGACCTTTATATTCTAAAGGATTATTTACTGTCTACTTACAGAACATCTTAAGTCGTTTTGCAGAGGGAGTCAGTTTCCTGTTTAGCGCAGTGTTTTTGTAAGCTAATGAGGGCAAAGCGTGAGCCATAGGCAATGATGCTGTGATATTAGCTGTGACAGGGAGCTTGATCATAATTATCTTAACGAGGATAGGGTTAATTACAGTGGAAACTTAAAGTTTTTTCTGTTTGAATGAGGCGGCACTGAATACGTTGTGATGTTTTGTCGGTTTGATGTGACTTTGAAAATTGCAGCGGAAATCTCTTGGCAACACTTGCTCTCCTCTGGGATCAGAGTGTGAGCCCTGCAATGAGGTAACTGAGACGGTACCTGTGGGTGAGATAATGGGCAGCTTTCACGACATTAGAGCAGGGACAAGCAACCTGCAATCCACCTTAGTGATGTTTATTAGCCCTTTGAAAGTAAGGGAAACAACTACTTCCCACAAGCCCTTCAGTGCTGGTTGCATTGTTGTGGTAAGATTGGGTGTTTGTTTTAGTATGCTAACATGGGGACACATTTTTTTATGCTGTGAACTATGAGAAAACGGTGGAGATATAATTTTAGACTTGCTCTCTTGCTTAGAGGATTTCTCTCTTTTTATACTCATCTCTTAGTTGCTTGTCCCCTTCTACCCAAGCTGTGTATTTATAAGCATTCCTCTCCTCTTTTGTAATGGGCTCATAAGGAAATACTTGGAGTACATTAATATTACTTGCTCAACCTCATTAAAAATAAAAATGACAGTATTTTCTACTGATTTCTGTCTCAGATTCTCGAAAATGCTTTCTCTGTACCAATTTACAATTGCAATCCTTTCTTATCCCCCATCTGCAGATGGGAAAGTGAGGCTAATGAAAGTTATGGGTCTTGCTGAAATTTGTACCACAAAACCAATTGTGTGGATTGTACTTAAAACTTTTACACTTTGGACTAGAACTGCTGGGCAATATTTCCTAATATATTATGATGGTAGAGACTGTTGCATAGAATTTAGTAGGTAGTAACACTGAATGATAGCAAACACATTTTTTCCTTTTTTCTTTACCATGTATTACCATTTTTGTTTTGGTGCTGTCTTTTGTTTAGGATGAAAAAAAAAATCCATGAATAGTGAAACAATATATGGCTTTAAATTTGTATAAATGTATATAGGGCTACACCCTCTCTCTGTACTGTGGAAACCCCTCCCATCTCCCTGGACTCTGAATTTAGGTGATTAAATCACCAAGTGCACACTGCTTTGATGACATGAAAACAGCAATTATAAGCAACCCCCTGTGTAACATGGCTCCTTTTTAACTGAGCAGCTAATAACATTACATGGCAAAAATTATCAAAACCAGACAGGTGTAAGGAGATTTGCGCACAATTTTCTCTGCCGATCTATGAAACTAGTACCCTTGTGTTCAGCCCAGGGTTGTGAAAGAAAGGCTGTTTCAATAGGCAACTCCCTCTAGTGTTTCAAGGCCTTTTGTCCCACTTCATGGCTTGTCATTTTGTTTTATGCCTCCCCTGCAGCAGTTTTGGATGTGCGCTTTCTTCTCCTTGCCAGTTGCCAACCATTTGCTGATTCTCATGATAAGAGTATTATATTTGCATAACATAACTCAGGAACAATGTGTATTTTGATGCTGACACTGACCAGAGCCCAAGCAGTGTTTTTTCACAAAGGACCTATTAACATCCCGTAAGGCTCTGTGGTGCTGACAAGGAGGTGGCCTTCTCTGAACTCTTTTGGCAAGTCAAAGTCATACATTGAAATGTGAGGTTTGGAAATAATCCACTATTTATATAATAAAGAGTATTTAAGGGAAATTTGCTAAACTAAGTTTGTCAAACTGAAATGAAAACTCATAACAGCTTGATAAACTCAGCGCTACTTCCTCTGAGTTTTTTGCCTTTTAAAGGTACTTGGGGGAAAGCACTGTCTAAGATGTTTGCTGCTTTCTTCTTGAATCTTGACTTTGGCAAAACCAAGTCTATTGTGACCTTTTGCTGAAATAGCTAGCTCAATGCAGCATGCTAGCACAGCTTTTAATGATGAACAGTTTATGTAGGCTGAATTGAGGTTTTTTTTCCCAAAACTGTTGGTTAAAGGCACATGCAAAACCTGTTATTGTTACTGTGGTGATTATTTCAGTAAATGTTTATAACAGAGGCCTTTATTTTTTCAGCCTCATAAATTGCGGTATCAGTGCACTGTAATGATACAGATATGCCGTAAGGGTATAGGTGGCAAATTTTCTTCAGGTCTGGCTGCTGAGCATCAAAATGGCCTTAATGATAGCTGTGCCTCCCTTTCAAGTCAAGAGACTTGAGTCCAGGGACTGAAATACACTGTTGCAGTGTTGCACAAATGTTACTGGAATATTCATTGTTCAGTGTGCAGTACCCAGTGAAAAGGTCACACACTTGATTTCTTTTGGTTGCTTGAGCCATCTGAGTGTGATGTATAAGTGATCTGTAAGTTCTAGCTACAAAAGCAATATCTTGTTTTTGTTGCACAGATGAACGTTAAATTGTCTTTTCTAATAATACTTGTGTTTTCCTCCAGTAATTGTATCTGTGGAACATTCTAACGGGGACCTTGGATGTATTTTGATCTTTGCCAAAAACTGGGAGGAGGGTGAGCAAATCCCCTCAGTGTAAATGTCATTGGAAACTCAATAAATAGTATAACCTGCATCTCCCTTATTCATCACATTTTACAGAACAGCCAGGAGATATAGTGATGATCTTCCCACTGGTAGGCATAGTAGCTCAGCTGTCAAGTCATGCAATCTCAGCATATCTTTAGGTGTCTGGTAGGTGAATGAGCTGTGAATGCGTGTCTGTGCGTATGCTTCGTATATGGTGTGTCCTAGTTGATTAATGTGTAGGGTTCTCTTACTGTTGGAATGAGCCAGGATTAAGAATCAAGCTTGGGACAGATGCCTTAACAAGGTACTGAAATGTTCTTTTTCAGTTGATTTTTTTTTTTTTACTTTGCTATAAGAGGAATGAATACTTCCAGAACCTTGTTTTTTTAAAAGTCATCATCTTCACTACCATGTTGTCAAATTCTCCTTTTTTAAGCTCCTCTCTGCAGTGTCACCTGTGGCTTGACAGTGGGACAGTAAGGTTCCAAGAAGAAAGCAAATGCCTTTTATGTCTGGAGTAATTCTACCTTTTATTTTGTAGAGAACATTTTATTTTGTTTGCAGGAACTCAAGAAGCTAATTAAGTGGTTAATAATAAAGGGGAAAAAAATCCCTTCTACATTTCCTATTATTGCATGTAGTAGGGTAACTACTAAGAAATGATACTTGAAGTTGTATTTATTATTGTTAGCAGGGTATGATATTTCTTGGCAGAAATGATGGATGACAACTTAAATTTGTGTCCAGGGAATGAAGGTGAACTGTGACAGAGTTATTTATCTTGGGAATGGAGGTTAGGGTCAGGCGAGGCTGGGTGCCTGAAGGCACAAGACATTGACAAATTCATCCTGCAGGCCCCATATCTGAAGCCTTTTGTTTTGGATCCCGGCTACTCACTAAGTGACCCGCATCCTTCATCCTGCCAGCATGTGAAGGATGTGTTACAGTGCCAGCACTCCCCTTGCCACTAATGCTTGTCATTCACTCTTCTGACAGGCCCAAACCAAAACTATTCCCACTCCTGAAAGGGAAGGTTAAAATATTTATTTCAGCTCATAATGGCCTCCCTGATTTAGTGGAGTATCATTTTTCCTGTTGCCTTTGTCGTTTGCAGGTCACTAGAAGGACTGAAAACATTCAGTTACTTGGAAGAACTGATCTTGGACAACAATCTACTTGGAAATGACCTTCTGTTACCCAGGTTACCCCACCTCCATACCTTAACGCTCAACAAGAACCAAATATCCTTTCAAAGAAATACCTGCAAAATGTCAAATGAGTTTTATGTGTCAGCCAAATTAAAGTATGTGAAATATAGTTCATGTGCAAAGCATTCTCTCGTTTGGCACCTGGAATACTTCATAGTAATTTATTACAGGTCATTCATAAATGAAATGCACCATTATATCTTCCTGTTGCTCCATTTTAGTGAGAGATCTAAGTTATGGCTCTGAAGAAATCTTTCTAATAGATAAAATAGAGAAAGAAAATAATGTCAGTGCTACCCGTGTGCAGCGGTTCCTGTATTTGCTTGGGGTTCTGTTGCAGGCTGACCTCTAGTGGAATAGAGCGTGCAGTGAAACGGGATTAGGTTTTAATACTTTAAATAGTTTTTAAAGCATTAAAGTAAAGTAAGACAAAATTAATTAAACCCCCATAATATTTTTAATGATTTTCTCTATTTTCATAAAACTGGTAATATGCACAATTGGGTAGCTGCTGTACAACTGCAGCTGTAAAAGCACGTCACTCCCTTCTTGGTATTCCAGTTCTGCATAAATTCACATAAAGCACTTTCCAAATCAAGGTCTTAATACAGTAAATTCTTTTGATCTATGAATAAGTCCAGTTGTAACCAATCAGACGCTTCTCCATATGGCTAAAGTTAGTGGCAATGGTGAATTATTAAGAATAAATATTTCAGCATTTGTCTAAATACTCTGCTGAATCAGAGCCCCTCGTCTGTAGGCTTATAGATAATGGTCTGTAAAAACTAATTATCTGCAATGTCTGTGGGTGTAGACTTGATTATTCCATAGTTTTCCCATACTTTAAACTGTCTGGAGATTTGAAGATGTGTAATATGTGATTTCACAGAAGTGAAGGGTGATCAAACTGTGGCCAAAAGGCCAACTGAGGCCTGCAGAGTCTTAGAGCACAGCCTGCTAAAGCCCTGGCCTTGTAATTGCAGAGTGAGGACAAGACTGCTCAACTGCAGGCTTTTATTACAGACAATGTAAACAGAGAGCAATTTACCTCCTACTAAAGCACAATCCTCCTACTGAGGGGAATAAAAATAACTGCAGATTCTACGATTTCTGCACTTATTTTTGACTCTATAAATAAATAAAAATCAGCAGAATAACTTTCTGGTTTTGGAGCTGTGGAAATTTGCCAAGAGTGTCTCTTGAACAGTAAGAATCATTACTGTACTAGATATTTGGCTAGATTTATGGTTAATGCAGGGTACTGTGACTTAGATTTGAGTAATTGGTTTCACTGTTTTGTTGTTTGCTGCCATGGTAAAATCTGAACTTGCAAAGAATATATAAGAACATTTTAGGTGTTGCCACTAACAAATCATGAAATGTAACTTTGGCCATAAGACCAAAAAGCACATAAATATATTAATCCTATGGACAGTGCAGTTTTGCACTTGCCAAAAAGAGGGCAGAGGTATTGACTATTAACTCAATGAACAAAATTAGAGGGAAAAAAATTGTCCTGTCAGCGGTAATATTTAAAGGGTTTGTTCTGGTCTCACAGACAGACTAAAACAGTATTGTCAAGTGAGTAAGCTCTCAAAGCCAATGATAACATGATAAGAAGGATTTGACCTATCCTGGGATTTTTTAAAATTGAATCTAAAAACTATGAAGTTAGAGCTTTGAGAGTATTGACCTACCCATGTTATAGAAATAATATATGCATTTTGTAGTGTGCTACAAAGAATTTAATAGAGGAGTTGCAGAAACACTTGTAAAGCATCTACTGTGTACAAACTGACCAGAGAGGAAAAATTAACTGTTGTCCATCATTAATATCCTGAGCCCTGGGGAGCAGTGATCTTTTATAGGGAGGATACATCAATCTACAGAAACACAGAGACCTTCCAGATTCCTCTCCTCCATGTTAATGCTGTGTTTGAAAAAGGTCTTATTTGAACTTGAATTACTTTTAATGAATTATTTCTCTATAGAATTTTTTGAAAAACATTAAGAAAAAAATGTACATTTAATAGAATTATTAAATACATTACAGAAAAGATTGTTCAGTATCTGACAGTAGCATCACATAAAGGACACAAGTGAGCAAAGAATACTGATCTGAAATAAAACTTCAGTCGGTGGAATATTGCCATGTATATATAAATATATACAGATGAGAGTGAGAGAGAAATGAAAATAAACCAAAAGCCAAACTGACCCCTTTGAAAAGTGGAATAGCATGTAAACTTTAGAACACATATGAGAGTTTTCCTCAGTGTCTCTTAATATAATTGTACTCTTCTCTCCTTTTATTCTGGCTTCATTTTGATCCATATCCTTTTTTGATAGTTCTGATAAGAGCTTTCTACTCCTTTTGCACAGTTCACTTATTGTGTGGCATTGGATATGTAAATAATATTCGGGCCCTCCTAACATAATGTCTGGATACTGTACAAATGTGAAAGCTTATCGCTAAATCAGGCAAAGACTTAGAAGAATCACCTGGTATTTTTTTCTTCGGGTTGCATATATCAGTTACAGTCAGGCCACTACCAGTTTTTCTGCTAGAAGTGGAAGAAGCAATTTAAAATATTTCAATCAAAAAAATGTGTTATCGCTCAAATTATCTGTAATGTATAATCTGTTTACAATCTTTTGAAATGAAGTCTTTATAACAGAAACACCTAAAGGAGAGTAATCAGCACTGTGCAGTGTTGGATTATATATCTAACATGCTTTATTTCATGTATATAGTATGGTTATTTTTTACAAAGTCTCATTTACTTTCTCGCACACAGTGGACAGCAGAAAGCAGCACAGATCGGGATGGATAGGGTAGATGGGAAGTTGCTTTTGGAGCAGTTTGCTTTAGGAGTCACCTATGCTTGTAACAGGAAGCCTCATTTTCTCCTTTTAAGTGTGCTGACTGGATACTACGAATCAGTCAGGAAACTTCTAAATAGATTTATTTCTCTGGGGGTGTTATAGCAGTGTGAGGTTTAGTGGCTTTTTACTGTGCTGATCTTGAGCAGTATGGAAAAATATAGTATGGGTGTTTCAATTTCCTTTACATTTCAGTTTGTCAAAACTACTCAAATGGAGTTGAGTTTCAAAATTTGTTTGCTCAAAATTTGCAGTTTCAAAATTTGACAAACTATCAAAAGATAGTTTGTCAAATATATTTATATATTTTAATATATATACATGCCTGTATGCTGAAAATTAGAAGGTGTTCATTGCCTCACTTCTGAACAGACAAGTCTAATAATGAACCAGATCTGTAATTCTTTGTAGTAAAAGCTCCATTTCTTAGTCCAGTAAGTTGGTCATAAGTTTAACATATGTTCTCTATATTTTTGAGGAACTGGTACTAAAATTTCTTGAGAAAAAGGTGTTGAATGTAGATGTAGAATGCACAGAGGTGAGCCATGAGAATGGTGAAGGGTCTGGAGGTGAAGCCATGTGAGGAGTGGCTGAGGTCCCTTGGTCTGTTCAGCCTGGACAAGAGGAGACTGAGGGGAGACCTCACTGCAGTTACAGCTTCCTGTGAGAGGAAGAGGAGGGGCAGGCACTGAGCTCTGCTCTGTGGTGACAGTGACAGGACACAAGGGAATGGCCTGAAGGTGAGGCAGGGGAAGTTTAGGTTGGATATAAGAAAAAGTTTCTTCACCCAGAGGTTGGGTATTGGAAGAGCTCCCCAGGCAGTGGTCACAGCACCAGCCTGGCAGGGTTCACAAAGCAATTAAGCAATTGGACGGTGCTCTCAGGTTCCTGGTCTGACTCTTGGCAATGTCCTGTGAAGGAGTAGGAGTTCAACTTTGTCATCCTGAAGGATCCCTTCCAACTCAGCATATTCTGTGATTTTCTAATTGAATCTAGGTCTAGGTTTTGAGTGGTTCATGAGAAAACCAAAATATTTCATACCATAGAGTGTCCATAAAGGTATATACATTTCTTATGGCAAGAGGAGTTATCAGTGAAATTCAGATTTTGGTATTATATGTTCTTGAGTCCTTGGAAGCAGCATATATTAAATACCTCAACTGAGAAACATACCAGTAAGTATCGTATAATTTGTCTTCACATAAGTCTCATAATGATCTCTAATAATTACAGATTTGCTTAAACCCAAAACTATAGATTGTAATTTATTTTGTCTCTGTGCTTGTTCCTACATTGTCTTTAAGTGCCTGAAGACGCAAAAGTCTGATCAGAATCTCTTTATATTAGGTGCTGAAGACTTGATGTTTGGATTAAGTGAGTATATTAAGACAAAAATTTTTTCCTATTAGGCATTGCTCCCCATTCTCTTCTAAACAGAGAGCTGAAGTGGCACAGAACTCTTCCTGACAAGGCTTCTGAGTTCTCCCACAACTGTGGATCTAGTGAAATCTGTGTGGCTTGTAAGAGAACTGCTGTACCTAATGAGCCAAGAATCTTTCTTCCAGAGTAAAGTGTACCTGAAGTAAAAATTAAGTAATGTGAATGCCATCAGGGAAAAGTAGTCTTCTATACATCTGTGGAAGAGAAATCAACAGTCCAGGTGATTCCTTATGCTGTTCTACAGCAGTACTTACCGGAGTTGAACTGCAGATATCAGAACTTTTTGAGAAATTGTGAGCTGCTACTTTATTCTTGTCATTGTGATGCCTTGTTACTTAATAACGTTGAAATGTGGTCTTCAAATCTTCAGCCTTGGAATCATGGAGGTTCTAAAATGTCTTTAAAAGCACTGGCAACTCCAGCTACTAAAGAAAACTAATGCTGCTCCACTAGGCAGAATGGGACTTTTTCCCCATATGTTCAGTATGCAGGAAGCTCTCCATGAGATATGGACTTAGTTAATTACCATCCACTCTGCACCCTTTTTTTCCTTGAGCAAAGTGGCTTCAAAGTCAGTGAACAAGGCCTTATCTCAAGGTCCTATCTCCCTAGCAGATAGGGTTCAAGCCAGAATGTGGCATACAAATGACTGTGTGACATCCTATTGCACACAGAGAAGAGGGAGATGTATACTTGCATATTGCAAGCTATTTCTGTGGTTATCCAACCTTGAAGACCTAGCACATTCTAATGTAAAAGCATTCAGGTGGCAAAGATCTTTTTATACTGCAATCAGAAGAGAATTGGTAACTTCTGATTCAAGGCTATTTGCATGTGGAACAGCTTGTGATTGCTATATCATGTTTGTGATAAATTTAATTGAAGCAAATGTTCAGCTGGGAATAAATATAGGTACCTTGCTCATTTATGACTCTGGTAGAAGCATTATTTAGCTGTTTTAATGTCAGGTTGATTGCAGCAACTGCATGACAGATGATTAGTTGGCAGAAAACTTTTGAATGACAGTTTTGGGTCTTTCTACGTGATGGTCTGGAATTCTGCATGATATTCCTGATATTCTCATGTACATATTTCAGAAATATTTTGAATGTATGCTGATTGGTCTTTCCTGTGTCTTTTTGCTTCCAAGAACTTCCAAAGGCTGCAGTCAATGGAGTTCATTTACATGGAAAGTTCTCCTTCAAATCTTTTGGGGAAGTGGAATGACTTTTTGATAAGGGTGGAGCAACTTGGAAAGCACTGAGAGAGAGAACGAGTGGTTACTTTTCTGTATTTGAGTGTGTGACTAGTAAAAAGAATTCCTAGCAAACAAAAAGTTTACAGAAAGAAATCCCAGATTCTCTTGCATATGTGAAACAATAGGTAAAAAGTAATTATATGGTGAGATAAGAAATGTGTAAGTTTTTGTAGACAGAATAAATTAATTTAGAAACTTAGCATAGATTGTGTTTCTGCGTGGGTTTGACCTGCAGTTTTGCCTGAGAACAAGCATGAATATGGTTTTACCAAGAATGTTGGTAAGGAAGGAAGAAATGCTATTTTACTTGGGGATGGTCAGCATTAGTGCTCAGTACTTAAAGCAGCTGACCCTTATATTACTCTCCAGAAAGGATTCATGCAGTCTTTCTGCCCTGGAAATATGCAGAAGTAACACAGCCACAGATACTCTTGAGACTACAGAAGTCTGGAATAGAGGAACTCATGAGACATCATGCAGTAGGTTCTGTGTGAATCCCCTCAACCTCTTAGAAGTGTAACAGAATAGTCTTTTACTATGCTTGCTGTCAAAAGACACAGCTTAGCATCAAAAATGACTGTCCCTGCATGTGAGGTCCTGCTAAAATTGACTCATTCAAGTGGCACTATCCACTCAGAATTTACAAATTTGTCACCGTGCAAAGGTAACGTTCCCTGGGAACTAACCTTTAATGGCTGGAAGGGGGACATAGTCCTGACTAGCCCCAGAATTTTAGTCCAGGCTACAGAATTTTCTGCAAAACAAGCGAAAGTGCTACAGGCTTGCACAGACACAGTTAATTCTTAGCAAGAGAAAGATCATTTGCTTTGGGCTTTTGCTTGTTCTTTCTGCCTTCGAGAAAACATCAAAAATGGTGGTATTCAGTAGGAGAGGGAGTGAAAACAGACAGGTCAGAACATGCCTATTTGTAGGATATTTTTTGTTTCCATGAAACTTGTAAGAAATTGTATTGTTCTGCAGCTAAACTGGACCCATCATAGTACTGTAATTTTCCAAATAATTATATTCCTACTGTCTCAGTGTTGCTGGCACCATATGCCTTTCTCAATGGAAAATCTGGTGATGAGGTTTGTTATTGCTTCAGTGTATGTCTGCTTCCGAACAGTCTAAACGTGCATGTGGTATATGCACATTGTAGCAGCCTGAAGGGGCTTTAAAAAGTTGATCTGTGACAGATACCCAGTTCTTTTAAATGTTTCCCTATTTTAAAACTGGAAATAGTGCAATAAATAAGTATAGTTCTTTGGTGTGGATGAAATTTTAAAGTATGTTCAATGTGTTTCTGTTAATTGTTCCTAAAGACCAAGTTAGATTTTTGGAGAGAACTATTGTTGCATAATTCCTGAGAATATTGTAGCTTGTGAGCTGTAGAGCTGTTGGTTTTAAAATCTCAATTGTTACAGTTTTTAATTTTGTTTGATGTCTGTTAGAAAGAGAGGCATTAATAGATTTGTAATGATGATACTTGAATTAGGAGACCCATTACTCCACTAAGGCTTTTTAATTATCACAACAGCAATAGTTTGAACCATTTTTCAAACTATAGATTATTTATAGTGTAATTGTTGTCATTACTGTTACATATTCACCTGGTGATCAGTTGCACTGACTTTAGACTTAGATCAGTCCAGAGCTATTTTTACAGGCCTCTAAATAAATAAATACATTTTCACTAGCACTGTCCATGGATTTAATTGTGGGTTTTCATTTTTGGAGAGAATGGAGCTGAAATTGGTCTTAGAAGTGGCACAGCAGGATTTTGCAGCTCTTTGGCTCTGATTGCACCAATATGGCACTCCTTGGACTGCAACAATAAACCATAAAAAGAAAGCTGGCAATACAATTTCAGAGTTGCTTTGATTTTCTCTCTCCATATTTTCCTAGCATTGTTTTAGAAAGACACAATGCTTTTGGTGGCATCATATAGTTCCAGTATTGTGGTTTAAATAAGTATTTGACATGCCATTCAACTAAACACTGCACTAGAAGTGCACCATGACTTATGAGTCATCTCTGAGAAATACTTAATCATGGGAATTTTAACAGGATATAATTTATTTTTTTTCCTACATGCTTTGTAAAAAATAACCGTGATGGTGAATGAGGCTTCTTGGAAAATCAGTTTATTGCATTTTGCATTTTATTTTTAAGAGGGATAAGAAAACATATGTAAGTCCTAAAGAACTGAGAAATTAATTATTTTATTTATTATATAGCTGCTGATTCTCTTGCATGAGGTGCTTTTGTAGGGGGTGTTTTTGCATCTGAAAATAAATGCTCAGGGTTTAGATATGCTCAGGGTATAAGAATCTAGACACTAACTTCCAAATTTGGGAGATTTTGGTTTTTAAAATGCTGATTATCAACTCCTGTTATTTACCTAAAATTCTTGGTGAATATGACATCTTTCCCTTTTGCTTTCCATAGGATTTTGAGGTGTAGTCTTACACTTTCTGCATATCTAAGCTGACACTGCTCTTCCATTATATTTCTGAATACATTTTGATATTTGCATTGAAGGCTGGATGTTCAGGTGGGAGTTGGAATACGTCATGCTCCACGTTCAGCAAACTTCTGGGGAGAGCAGCTGTTACACAAGAAATAGCTCTGCTGAATTGAGAAGCGAATGTCCTGCATGTTCCCTTCATAAAAGAGGCAAAAATTTTGAATGACTTCTTATTTGTTTTGTCGTTGGGGGTATTATTTTTATGTTGTTTGTTTTTTTTCTTCCCTTTTGATAGGAAATGACCAGATACAATCAAAGCCTTGCAATAGCTAACCTCCTGTGTGTGATTGCTGTTATGGCAATAAGTGTCTTTTGCAATAATAAACTATTTCTCTCAGAGAGCTTTTTTTGTTACTTAAGCAATCCTGCAAAAAATTAAGTGTTTCTCCTGGCTGAGGGAGGGTGCCAGGTTCAAGCACTTCTCTAACAGTCTTCGGAAACTCTTAAAAAGCCTTTTTCCACACTTGAACGTGTGTGGAAAAACAGTTTGTGAGTTTCCCATCAGTCACATAGTTCCTGAAAGAGCCATGAAAAAGTTTATGTCTGAGCTTAAGGTCCAGGTATGAAAATGAGCACCAAGTTTTGATTGGTAATTTGTCCTAGCTAACAAATCATATGGTGCTACAAAAAGATAATTTTTTTCTTGGGGTTTGGTAAATTAATTACTGATATAAAGCATTCCATAATATGACTTTCCCAAATTAAAAGTTAGCATTCCTGCCTTTTCAATTAATTCATAGAACTTATTTCAAACCTTCATTTTCCTCACTCATGCAAAATATTTAAGTATGACTCCATAGATTTTGTGGGACAGAACACTAACTGTGAGTGTAGATACATTGATTTTACTATATTAGAATTAGTAATTGTTGGCATGATCTTCATGTGTGTTTTGAAATAAACTAAAATTTCAGGCCTAAAAAAGGAAGACCACATTTTTAACAATGAATCTCTTTACTCCATTCTGTATTGCTTCTGCTGCCCTTAACATATTGGGGTGAAGAAATAAAGTAAATTCCATCAGCTAAAAATAACAAAGATAACAGAAACACATAAATCAAGTATAAATAATAGCAACAAAAGTGAACTGAGGATTTAAAACAATAGTTTGTCTCTCACAGCAGGAGGGAATAAAAACAGTGCAATGAAATATCTTTTAATGGTTTTGAATAATTATAACTCTTGTCTAAGTCAGTTGATTTGTCAATACTGAAAATGTTTCACACACACAGGCATGGCATATTTTTTGAGAATCACACCAGTATCTTCATAGGTAAATTGAAGTAAATTAGAATGTATAGATCAAGTTTTAGAGACTGTCATACTAGGCTATAACACCAAAATAATTATTTGATGAAATAACTAATTGATGTGCAAGTGGTTGAATATCGTTGTTAGGTTTAATCCTAAAATGTGATAGCTAGTATTGCAGTAGCTAAAGGCAGTTTAACCTTTGTTTGCTTGTTTGTTTTATTCAGGTTAACGATAATGAAGGTGTACCCTTCTTATTTATGTTCCGAGAAATACAGTTAAGTTAAAAAGCCTCATGAACATCAATATATAAGGCACTTTTAATGAAAAATTTTATGGTTTACAAGACTTTAAAGCTTCGTATATAAAGTATTTGTAACACTGAAGTCTTTAAGTTGCACTTAGTAAAGCATTAATTGGCATATCCTAATTGAGTAGTTACAAATGTGTTGCAGTGACACTCAAAGCGTTTATATGCTGGGAGTGAACCTGAGTTGTTGTGGTTTGACTTTTTTCTTTTGCCTTTTTTTTTTTTTTTTTTAAACTCATTTTCCAGTGGACTGAATATATTAGTGATGAATGTGCTGTGAAACTAACTGTTTGTTTCCATGCTGGAAAAGTTTCATGGCTCCAGCAATTGCTAGCCATTTTACCACACAGCATCCATCATTTTGTCAAAGTTTTAATGTTTTGTAGTGAACCACCTAGGAAAGAAAGGAGGAGAAAAGAATGACAAAACAGCCCAATTCTTTCATTCCATGCCAAAAAACTGACTGAAGTTTATCCCTGTTTGCCCTTGGAACAATTAATGTGACATTTGCCTGAATGCCATACTAAATTTGATTGTCAGTTATTGAAATGTATGTTTAAATCAGCAGTGATGCAACTCCAAATGCTTTTTTTATTAATGTCATTGAATCCTTAACCCACTACCTTTGACACATAACAGAATTAGAAAGCCTTTTGGACCATTTGGCTGAAGTTGCGCCCTCACTACAGTATCTCAGTTTGCTTGGAAACATTGCTTGCCCAAATGAACTGGTCTGCAAAGAGAAGGATGAAGATGATTACCAGAGATACAGGTTAGTGTTTTCAGTTGTTGATGTGATAAGGCGTGAAAGTTTTGTTTTACTACTGAGAAAATACTAAACTAAAATCAACCCAGAGCCTCAAACAAACATGTACTCTATTCTGAAAGCATTGTAACATTCTGCCATGAAACACCAGGGAATTTGAGTAGCCTCCATTTCAGTGAGATCATGCTCAGGAGCCCTGTTTCAAGAAACATTTCAGTGCTGTATAGCACATGTCTGAGTTGAGCAGGTGTGCACAGGATTTCCTGAATGTGCGTATTCATTTACCCTTACTCAAGGCATTTCCTTCTTTAAGGCCAAGATAAGGAAAGGTTTGCATCCACTAAGGGTGACAGGCAATAAAGAAAAGGAAAAAAAAATCACTCCACTGAGAAAGCCAGTTGCCTTGTCTTCTGCTCATGTTTGATATGGTGCTAAGTTTCTTCTACTGTAGTTTTCAAAGCAGTATTAACACAGAATAAATGACGACTCCTATATTGTGCTGCTTTACTCAGAGCAGTTACATTCTAATAAAACAAATGAACAAACTGTCTTTATAATGTAATATCAATGAGGTAGATTACACAAGAGGTCACCTGAAATTCAGTATGGAGGCTTGATAAAACACAATAAATCAAACAGAAATGTTGCTAAAAGTTGTAAGGATTATTAAAAAAAACCCCAACAAAACAGAACTACTTGTGACTGATGATGGTTATAGTATAAATCCATAACTTATGGAATGTCTGTAAAGTGATGTAATTTTCAGAGCTATAACCGTAAGACAGGTAAAACACTGATTGTGCAGGAAAAGTGAGACAGTAGACATATTTTTCTTTGCTACAGTCTGAGGCACTATTTCAGTCCTTGTGTGCTGGCACTTTTCACATGGGCTCTGAACGGCATTTGGAGGCAAGTTGGAGCCACTCAGTGCTGGTCACCATGGCCTTGCAAAGCCTGATCTTGCTTTTTATTAGGATCACCCCAGTATTCAGAGTTGCATAATAAACTGTGATCTTATCTTCAGGTAATCCAAACTGTGCTGTAGGAGTTAGGCTAAAACAGTACAAAGTAGAGGAGACTAAAAGTCAGTTTATGGGGAATTTACGGGCTTGAATTAGATGCATTCAGGAATTGTGTACGTTAAGCAGCAGCACAGCTGTGCCAGATATGCATATAAACTTTTTTGTTTGTTTCAGATTTTTGAGGAGGATTTCCAGGTTGTCAGACTTTCCCCTTTTAGTGATTCCACTTTTGAATCCAGGTTAGCATGTAGCATTTTGATTTTCATGGAGTAGAGCAGCCTAAGTTTAATAAAATATTTTCCATTGCTTTCACACGTAAGTGGAAGGTATGCCTACTATCCAGCTTACAAGACTATAATAGTGCTGTCTCTATGTAAATTTATGTGACATGTGCTCTAGAAAATTGCTTAAAAAATGAACGATATTTCTACAGTTTACTGTTTTTCACTTTAAGTATGTTTTCTGACAATATGTCTCCTATTAATCATTTAAGCAAAAGTAGTATGTTAAAGGAGCCATTCAGAGGCAAGAACCCGTGGTTCGTTTAGTGCTCTCTGAAAAATTCCTTATTGATTGACATCCTCTGTGGTTATGTGATGTAATATTTATAATATGTCACAGAGCCATACATCAAAACAAGCATGTCCCTTGTTTCATTTCAATGCAAAAATGTTGATTTCGGAGAGGTCAAGGTAGTTTTAGGTCACATTGTGGCAAACCATTATGTCAAAGTGTGAGTGGATTCTATTTATATATCTGCTGGAAACTGCAACATTGCTTCTATTTTCTTTCCTCTCAATTTTTCAAAACTCACGGTGGTTTTTTTTCCATAAAAACTAAGTTAATTGAAGCACTTTTAAGAAAGAAGAATGGGCTTCTAATTAGTTGAATGATTTATCATTCTGCCGCTATACTGAAAGCTTCCTGATCTTTTTATGTTATTATTTGTAGAAATGTATTTTCTAGACAGAGATTCAAAACCCAAAACCATGGATCAATCAATTTATCTATCTACCTATCTTTAGGGGAATATCGATCACCTACATGATGGAAGTGATTGGAAGTACTCTTCTGATTTAATCTGAGTATCTAATTCAGAGTTTTCAAAACACATTCTGAAGCATCTTGAATGCGACTTTTGTCTTCTGGCTTCAGCATTTTTTAATGGTTTGAAATAAATTTTTTTTCCCCTATGATTATTTTTTAGAAATTTATAGAAAGCATCCAAAGATTACATTTATGTGAATTTGAATTGTTTAAAAACTTGAATTATGTAAACACTTAAATTATGTAAATATTGTGCTTTGCCATAACTTCACCTGGCTTTGTTCTGGATGGGAGCTTCTTTTTGTAAATTTTTGCAGTGACCATTGGAACCAGAGCATCATTTTTCATTGAGCTGTAATTTTGTTCCTGCTGAGTTCAATTAGATGCATTTAATTCCTCAACCAGAAAGAGAAAGGTGCTGGAAATCAAAGCTGTGCTTAATCTTCTCATTTCAACAAACTGAAAAGATCTGTTAACCCCCAAAAGCTCAATGTTAAAAAATGTGGAAAAAATTTTTTTAAAAATTCAAGGTCGATTCACAGTGATCTTAGAAACAGAGGTTAAAAGTAATATTGCTTTAAGAATAATTAGGTTTTATCAAAAATACTTGCAAAATATACAACACTATTATTTTGGTCAAGAATATGTGATCTGGTTCTTCAGGTGATCCATTGGTATACCATTTCTATAATTTCATTACTAGAGCTCTTTCCTAGTCTTTCATTAAATGTTCAATTTTTACTGAATTTTTTTTTTTTTAAACTAGGTTTTTTTCGAAGAACCACAGTAACTTTTGAATGGGATATTTTTAGGGAAGGAGAAAAGTTTTTTTTGCCATCCTTATTATTGCTTGTTACATTTCAAATGTGTAGGAGAACAAATGGATGAAAAAAATCTCTGTGTTATTGGAATTTTTGCTTGGACAGAAAAAGAAAATGGAAAGTTCCCTTCTGTGATATTTTTATAAGCAAACTTGTTTGGGTCATTTTAAAGACTCATGTTTTTTTCCATCATTGTTAAAGTGGCTTTAGTTTCTTACTATTAAAAGAAATAATCTCTAAGTTCTCTTTATCTTAGTTTTTTAAGCTTTCTATATTTGGGTGCTAATAGTTTGTAAAGGTGTATCTTGGTGGTGAGAGCAAGGGAAAGCAGAATATCTAATATGTAATGGTGATTGGAAAATTTAAAAGCTTTTGGCTCCAATAGGAAGCACAGAAAAATAGCTTTAAAAACAGTGTCCTCTAAAATAACCTGGTCTCCAATCTCTGCTTTGAAGATTGCATGAAAACAAAGGTCATGACCCAGAGATCAAAGTAACAGAAGTCAACACAGTAATTGCTGGTTGCTTCTGTTGTACTCACAGTTGGTCAGTCCTGTGGGTGCATTGTTTGCAGTGAAAACTTCAAACGTGGTGTTACTGAACTGTGAAAAATCATCTGGGTCACAATGTATTACAAAGCATTTGTGAATTCTGCAGGTGACCTCACCTACTTTCATTAAAGTGATATGATTGTGAAGAATTCATGCCATGTGTGAAGTTTCCAGTGCTTGTTCATTCTTTTTTGCTCCTTATTGACATTTCCTGGAATGATGCATTCATTAAATGCTGTTGACATGGAAACCAGGGCAAGTGGAAACAAATGCCTGAGTTTATTTTAAATTAGCTTAAAAGTACATGTACTAGATATGCTATCTTTGGCTGGGGGAGCAAATGATGATAACCTTATGAAGTCCTCTTAAGATATAACAGCAAGAAAGGAAGTGCTTGCATTTTGTATGAGTTAACTTTTCAAGCTAAATCAGCTAATCCTATCCTACAGTTTTGATTGTGAGAAATTATGGGTCTTCTAGCATTTTTAATGTTCTTGCAGTTTTGTTTTATTGCGGTTTTGTTCTAATTTTTTTTTAAATATTGCTACAGAATTTACTTGTCTGTTTTAAGTAGTCTTGTCTGTGGATGGTGATATAAATATATATGCTCAATAAACAGTAGGAGACTAAAAGTCCTCACTCAGTAATGAAAATAATGCTAATATGATGAGCACAGTGAACTTACTGTTGAGGTTCTCTTTTAGCGGGGGGGATTGAGGTCTGTGGTACTTCTGTATATGTTCTTTATGTACTTCACTAGATGATTTAGGACATTCCCTTCCATCTGTATAATATAAGAATCTGTGCTACTTCAGTGTTTGAGTGAAGCCTTGTCATCTCACCAGTACCTGGAAGGAAAAGTCTGGGCTTGAAAGGCATAAAATGGCCTCACAAGGTCCATCTGACACTAGCCATTGGAAGGGTGCATGAGCAAGGACAATTATCATGTTTTTGTTCAGACAAATAAATTGAAGTCCATAATAGCCAATTTGTCTGTACTAGCACAGTAAATCAAGGCAAAACTATAATTACTGTTACATGTATCAAGAAAGATTTTTCTAATTCATAGAGTTGTTTGCTACACTGAAGAAGAGCGGAGTGTGTTAAAATATCAGGAGGCGGTGTGGATTTCTGTGTGACTTGCAAGCCCCTCAGAAAATTACCTGGTCATCACCAAACAATGCCAAGGCTGCTCAGGGTCTTGTGATCCTCTGACATACCTCATGCCAGCATTCTGCCCTCTCTTCTGGAAGATGCTGGTTTAAGTTTATGACCTGTTTTCCTTATCTGTGTATTTAATAAATGTTTTTGTTGGAGAGGAAATTCTGGAAATTTGGGGGTAGAAGGGTAAATTTTTTGGGGTTGCAGAAGAAATAATCATGGAACATAATCTAGTTCACTGTCATAAACATGTTTGTTCAATCCTTCTGATATCTTTTATTTTTCTTGCCCTGTTTAAATGCTGATCTAACTTAGCCAACTTCAGGTTATTTATTTTTTATCATTTATAATAATGTAACAGGGCATAATCAGCCCTTCGAAGTTTGAAATATGTGTATTATTTTTATGTTCTATGATTTTTAAGGAAAGGAAATGTAATAGTGCACAAAATAGAAAAATGTAAGTAAACACTTTCTGACATAAAGAACATGTTGCAGGTATGATACAGGTAGAGCTGAATATTTCTGCATTCTTGTGGGCAAAAATTTCTCCATTTTTCACAGCGGATACTTTTTTGTTTTAAACTTAGATATTGATGCATATAGTACAGTTTTATATTCCAGTTTTTGTTATTTATAGTACAAATTGGAATACTATACAGAATCTAGTTCTTAAAATAGTGTTTTTAAAGGTTCAGTGGAAGACATTGCAAATGTGCCTCTTTTCCAATATCCTGGCAGGTCTGTATGAAAAATCTTAAAATGGAACTTACAGCATGCAGCACATACAAAATTGGTAAATGAGTTTCTAGTCTTTATTGGAATTTTTACTTAACTAAGATGGAAATGACATGAAATTTCATATTCTGTGGTCTTTTTCCATATCTGAGTGGTCC
This sequence comes from Bombycilla garrulus, assembly GCA_013400315.1. Taxonomy (NCBI): domain Eukaryota; kingdom Metazoa; phylum Chordata; class Aves; order Passeriformes; family Bombycillidae; genus Bombycilla; species Bombycilla garrulus. The sequence goes on from VXBU01011176.1 coordinate 113,271, forward strand.
TGTTGATATGATGAATACCTGTTATGAGCTTATTTTCATGGGCCTCTTGGCACTCATGTGAAGAGTCAAGGTGGGGAAGATGTTTCTAAACAAAAGAAGGTGGAACTTTACATAAATAATTTCTTGAATCCATTGTGAATTACATGATGAGTTTACAGGCAATGATAAGTGCATCTGTAAGCACGTTCCTGGTGTGTCTATTTTTACTTTGGTCTCTTTGAATCTCACCTTTATCCTCATCACTGAAGATAATAACCTTTTTTCATACCACAGCAAAGGTGTTAAAACCCAGTAACAGCAGTTTCAGAACACATGGAGCACTGCTAAGTTTTAAAATTATTAAGAAAGAAAAAGGGGGAGGGAGAGTAGAGAGACCCTGCCCCCGACTTCTAACCTAAATAAACCTTTCTAAACTAAATGTAGAATCTAGATGGATTTTTCTTCATTAACCAGTATGTTTTAAACTAGTGATTTTACAAGTCTAAAACAGGTGCAATGTGTCGTGCAATTTATGGGTCCCAGTGCCTGCCATAAAGTATTTTATGATGGCTGTGTTCTGTGCTATTAGTAGCTGTCTTTTTCTGCAGCCATTGGTGTTTGATAATAGTCTTAAAACACCCAAAATTACTTACCTGCAAGCAACATTCCATAGTCTCTGTTGACAGTTTGAATAAGTTTAGTGCCCTTTTGTTGTACTTTACTTTCAAAACAAACTGATTGAACCATCAATAGCTCCTGGAAGCTGACAGAGGCATGTCATCTGGTCTAACCCTCTGATAGTAGGTTATCTGTGGGAGTTAACCTCCCTGCATTGTTAACCAAAATGTTTTATGTACTATGCAACTTTAGGATACTGCTGTGATAACCTTAGTAACTAAGTCATACATCACAGTAAAGAGATTTTGTGCAACAAATAACCCTGGATTAAATTTACAAGGGTTGAATTGATATTGTAGCGTGTTCATTCCCAGGCTTTGGTAATCCTTTCCTGTATTTTTTATGGCAAACTTGTGTTACATTTAGATTGAAGCTGCATCTTCATATTTCTAGCTAAAATAAATCCAGGAAGCTTGCTGTTTTTCTTCAGCCATTTAATATGAATGTATTGTATTATTTTCAAATAGCATGGATACCTTTTATCTCACATTTAGTAAAAAGAATACTAATAAATGAGGTTGCATTTTTAATTACCTTTTAAAATAATTCATTTCACATATACCTTCCTTCTACCAGTGAGATATTATTTATGGTACGTGTTTTTTAGTATTTGCTCTGCTTAAGGAGTGCGAGTTTGAAAAAAAGAACCAGCGCCAAACCTGTGACTTGTGGAGTATGCTGTTTAATTTGTGTGGGTAGGGTTTTTCGGTTTTGTTTCTGGAATTGACAAGTACTAGCGCTAATTCTGTTTTTTGAAATGCAGTCAGGATGGCTTAAAAATACAAAAATACATTTGTATCAAGGAATGCTATTATAATTTTAAGCTCTTTTGAAATGATTGAGAGACTGACATTAGGGCTGTGATCCAAAGTCAGCATAGATGACAGTGCTGTCTTATTCTGTTGTCATTTTTGTTGCAGCCTGCTTTTCAATGGCATATTTCATTCCATCATTAAACATTTGCTGATTTTCTAATACTGATGTTTTCTTCACCTGAATATTCATCTTTTCTCACCCTACACTTAGTGGGTGTCTTTACTCATTTTTAGCTTCACTCTTCTTCACTCTTGACATATTGTTTCCTTCTGAACATGTCTTCATTTGAAAGAATCTGTTGTCATCAGAGCTTTTCTGCCAGTAATGCAAGATGGATAGCTTCTCCTCCAGTGAAAGATAAGGGCCAGCAAAATGCCAGGGAGGACTGGAAGGGCAGCCAGGAAAGCTGGAATGAGTCTGAGAATGTGTCTGTCTCATAGGTCTGTAGCTGTTGTTTAGAAAATGGTCTTAGGAGAGGTTCTGTTTTGTGAAGCGACTCTCTCTTTTTCTTCTACTAATATAATTGAGAGACATAGATGGAGGATTCACATTTAAATTGTCTGAGCATTTCAGAACTGAGTATTGTCAGTTCAGTTCTTAACAATTTATGAAGGTGCTGCTTCAGAGGAATGGTGTACCTGATGGAAAGCTTTATTTGCACCATTAAATTGTTCTTGGTTTTAGAAGGGGAAGTGTTACACGTGTTACAGTATCATAAGATAAAATTTACCTTTTGAAACAAGCTTTTCTGTCTTGTTTTTTATTTTTAAAACATGCAGAGTTTTCTATTTCCTTAATTTCTTCCTCCGAGTGCCAGAAGGGATCGGTATGATGAGAAGCTCTCTGACTGACTTGGGTTTTATGCAAAGCAGCTGGTTGGGGAACATTATCATCACCCTGCCAGGAAAAGTCTGATATTGCCCTCACTTTGCCGTGTCTGCTTTACATTTGGTTGACTAAATGCAAATGACGTGTACTTGAGGTGGTTAGATATTTGGATTTTCTATGGTTGTGCCTTGCTTTGATTTTGCTCTGCCATGTTCTCTCCCTCCACAAGTGAGAAGCCAGCAGTATTTTTCTGATGTTAGAAAGCTGCTATCCTTCAAGTGGAAGTGATAAATAGAATATAATACTGATGAGTCCTAATAAGAACTTGGAATTCTTAAAATATATTTCTAGTAAGTAATCTCTCTCTGTGTGCTTCTGCACTTAATCCTGAGCTGGGATCTGTGTGCAGTAAGGACACCTTGTCTCTCTGGTAGGACCAAACTGGAATTCTTCCAAATGCTGATCATTGTGTTTGTAGGAAAATAAAATAAAAAACCCAAAGTAGTGTTGGCAAATGGTAAGAATTGTTGCAGAGAAGTTGTCAATTTCCCATATCTCAGATTGATTTTCTCCCATAGTATGGGTTGGAAACTTTGGTATCAAAATTCAAAATTCCTTTTCTCAAACAGTCAATGCAAAACAATTTCCAAGTTATTCTGTTCCTTGGTATGCTTTTTACCTCACTAATATGCAGAGAGAACATACACATCCATGGCGATAATTGTATTTGATCCACTAGTATTAAATGGTTTTGGCTTCATTTGCAGGAATAAAGTATTATAACTTTGTACCTAAGCTACATTGCATGAAAAAGGTGAATACAGAGAGGAAACAAAGGCTGTTGTTACTTTTGGCTGTTATTTTTTTTAGTCATCAAGTCTGTGAGTACGTCTTTGTGCATTACTGGATTTTAACTGTGTGTATTTTGATATCTGTCAGATATTTTGTCCTGCACAAATTGACGAACCTGAAATTTCTCGATACTCGGAAAGTAACCAGGAGGGAGAGAGAGGAAGCCTTGATAAGAGGTGCCTTCATGAAAGTGGTTAAGCCCAAGGATGCTAAGGTATGAGAGTAAATGGAAGTGGTAACAATAATATGATTTGTTAAAAATATTTTTAAATAACTCCAAGAGCTTGGCTGCGTGTTTTTCTGAAAAAAAAAAAAAAGGTGAAACCTTTCAAATTAAAGGACTGATAAATGTGGTCAGGTGGGGGACAAAAGCCTTAGTAATTTTTCTGTGTTTTAATGTAGAAATTTACAGGTACATGTCTAATGGGCTGTGGCCATGTTATCAAATTTTTGGTTTTGACCTCTGTTTCACAAAGCAAAGTAACTAATATGTGTCACTGAGCTTAAAAGAATGTTTTACCCCATCCAAGGAAATGTAAAAACTGTGTGATATACTTTTGTGAAAGAATGCAATTTTTTCTGACAAATTGTCCCCTGCCTTGTATGTTAAAACTCAAATGCCTATTGCAGAGCTCACACCTGTGGGTGTTTATTGGTTTTTAGTGAACCAGTTGATTCTAATTTTGTATGATGTTACTTAATGTGGTGTCTTGCAAATAAGCATTGACAGCATCAGAGAGACAGTTTAAGTAATCTGAGCATTTAATACAGCTTCCATCAACTCTGGGCATCCTGCTGAAGCAATCAGAATGTGAATGTGAATTCTCCACTTTGCCTTCTTTCTCCATTGTTGATCAATACTTGATAACAGCAATCTGTGGTGTGCTCAGAGTGCTTTAGTATTGCAGATCTTTCTTAAAACTCTGCTCAAGTTTTCAGTCTACTTGCTTTCTGTTTGCTGCTTTTTCTTTAATGTATACCATCAATAATTTATTTCAGATTTCCAATATTGCTGAATAATAATGTAGTGGTTATGGAAATGCACTGTTGGGTAGCATAACAGTGTTGCTGATAAATACATTATCATGAGTACAATCGCGGTGCGTTACAAATTAATGCAGACTGATTAATTTGTAACTACTAAAATGTTAACAGTTCTGATACAAACATTGCTTTGGTATATTTTTACCACTGTCTTTAGTTATTTCAGCTTCATATGTGTAATAAATGAAATTATTTATTTTTAAGCTGTGGTGGTGATCCTATTCACAGCAAACCATCTTTGAATCTGGCCAAATGCAACAGCTGAGTTGTGTTATGTATGTATGTCATCTTCTACAATTCTTCTTATCTAATCAGATTTTGGATCTAGTGAAGATTTTTTAGAATTTATCTTAACAGGTAGATCTTTCATTTAAGAGTCTACTCTGCAAAGTGCATCCAGCTTAGTAGTGTGAGAGAAAAAGAGAGTGTCTCTCAAATTTGAAGTTACTTTTCTGGATTAAACCTCTTTTTAAGTCAATAGCTTAGAGTAAATTACCTAAAAAATTCAGGGATAACATATTTATCCTTTATATGTACAATTTAACCTTCTGTATAGTTTTGAATTATTTACCCTAAGTCTTATGATAAACCATACATTTATTTCAGAAAATTTGCAGAAGGCTCCAATTTACTGTTGTTATTGCCAGACTAAAGAGTTTTTTTCTTCTTTATAAATGGTTCAGTACAAATAACTGATGGTAAAATCATTGTAAATTATTTTTATGGCATGAATTAATGCTTCTTAAGGTGCTTCGAAATTACCCTCATCATACAATATTATATACATATCACAGAAGTGGCTAATTTAAAACAAATATTAAATTTTATGCTGGTATTATAAAGCACTCCAAATTGTTTTGAATTTGTGCTTATTTCCTAGGATATTCATGCTTTTAGTACACATGCATGCAAACTCTTTCTATGTCTGAGGAAATTCATAGAATTTTCTCTGCATACATGGTTTGAGATGCAGCTAAGTATGTACAGCTATTGACAGTTCTCCTCTCAGACCACAGCAAGCAACATTCCTCTGTGAATCACAAAGATGATGTGCACAATGACCATACTTTTGAATTCTGTCATGTGTTATACATTGCATACATAATGGGTTTTTATTCTCAAGCCTTCACATTTCCTGGATCTTGTGCTCTCTGTTCATCAGTTCCACTCCCACATAGCTGTCAATATTTTTGACCAGCTTCAGCCAGATATAACAGGCAGGTTCTGGTAATATATTTTAAGCTTTCTGAAGCTAGAGATTACACCTTGATCCAAACTCGGAGGAAGATTGCAGCATATCCAGTTTAGGTCATAAGAAAAACTGCTTAATAAGTTGACAGTGATATATAAGACCTTGATGATAATGAACTTCCCAATAATGTGGGTTTTTTTTTTCCTTTCACCTAAGGCAGCAGGCACTGTGTCAGCCTATGCTTACCAGGAAAGGAGATGCAGTGATTAGTATTTATGCTGGTGGATGCCAAATGAAACTCTTTTGCCAGTTTTAGTAGCAACAGTGGGCCTTTCAGACCTGCTTTTTCAGGAAAAAAACCTAAAAAGAACAAACCAACAAAAAATCCTAACTTACGTGGTTGCTTTTTTCCCCAATTATGATAAGAAGGAGATGGTGTGGCTTATTCAGCATAAAAGGCAGACTGATGATCTAAAGAGGCTGTGATGTGGGGAGTTGTTTTCATTTTAGTCTTGACATGAAATACTTGGGAGAGCAAAATACCCCACCAAGAAAAAAATACACAAAATGAGAATAAAAGCAAGAAATTTCCATCTGACTAGCTTGTGTTTACTGAAATGCGAAAGTATCTAGCAATCACCAGTCATCACTAAGTCATAAATATTTTATTTTGTATAAATCTTTTTTACTTTCATTATTCCCCTATTTTTTTAACAGAACACTGCACTTTCTTGTGCTTTGCTTCATTTCATCCTTTGTTGAAAATGCATCTGTTTGTGATATGACTGTCTTATGGAAAGATACAATCATTTATTAGAAAACAGTTTAATCTTACAATGCAGTATTCCTTCTCACTGTGTAGGTGAGCTAAACTTCATTATTCTGTTATGTTTATGTTTTCTTTTGTCAAAATATTGAACATTGTATCATGCCTGCTTTTAATAAAGACTGGGGAAGTCTGGCTGGATAAGAGGCATTGAGCCAGATGAGGAAGCCTTGTTTAATGACCAGACCATGACCTCATTTCACTGGCATAAGTGTAGCTCAAAGTGGAAGATGCCTGTCCAGTGTGAAGTGTGTTTCTGGGCATGACAGCATTTCACATCAGAAAGACAGCTCAAGAATACGACAGTCAAAATTGCTTAATTGTGTCCCGGCTTTGTAATTATTCATCTGTGCTTCTACAAAGAGTGCAGTTGTCATTTCTTGACATAATTATTTAAAACTGTACCCCTCTTTGGTTTATAGGTATATGAATTGTGCTTCCAACTGTTTCATTTTTCAAACTTAGAGATGCAAAGCAAATGTGATTTGAGAAAATATGTTAAGACTACAAATTTTCACATTGCATATGATATAAATAAAATGAAATTATGATGTATCAAAGTATATAATTTCATATTTTAAAGGTCTATATTCATGATCATGTAATCTAGATGATAAAATGTGGATATATCCATTTAAGTGTGTTGCTATGAATAGATACACACTGTCACAAGTTTCTTTATATAAATTTAAGTATTTAATGTGGGTCAGTCTGCTGGCTTTTATAAAATATATATGTTTGCAAGTATTTCTCAACCCCTCTTCCCCACAAATATTTTTTGACTTACCACATTTTTAAGGTTAACATTTCCATGTGTTTTATTTATAGTGGTGAAAGAAAGCAGAAGGCATTTGGTCACCAGGAACAGTTTTGTAGCTTATAGGGCCAAATCATTGGTGGGTATCCTTAGATATACTTCCAAGTAACGAACTTAATATTAAATGGAGTTATTCTCCTTTCTTACAGCTTTACTAAAAGCATCTTGTCCACTGGCTGAAAGGGAACTCTGTACAACAAAAAAAGGCAGTATAGGTGTTTTGAATTTTTCAAGATTTTTTACTCTCAGATGCATTGTTTTCATCTCAAGTTATAATTATGAAACCTGACATAACATTTGTTCTCTAAGGAGCTAAGATGGAGACTCTGAAGGAGAAAGGCAAGTCTAATATCTGCATTCCATGTAGTAAATATCTGTGATTTGTGCCCACAGTGTTACTTGAAGGGTAGAAGGGGATTATTTTGTTATGATGGGAAGAGTAAATATTTAGTCAGTACCAGTTAAGAAATAAGGTGAGATAGACTCTACGATGTTTCTTTCAAATCATTTACAGTATTCTTCTGTTGAAGCTCATAGGAAAGGCTCTTTATGAAGGTGGCTGATGCTGATATATGCTTCTATTAAAGTCAGATGAGGCATGAGGAATGATTTAGTAATTTTTGTCCCAAACTATTTAACAAGAATCATACTTTTTTTGAATTGATATATTCTACCTGCTTCCATTGATATAGGCAAAACATTTTTCCAATGTATCTCATGGATCTATTTACCCCCTCGGTAAATTAGGAAAATGGGGCTGGTTTTAAAAAGTAAATAAAAGGAGACAGATAAAACTTATGAGAACAGCTGCATTACTCACAAGCTTTTTCTTTTTTTACCATTGCCATGGTGTAGAGATCTTGGTTTATGAATTTAGAGCATTTGAAGAACAGGAGAGTAAAGGGCTTCTAAAGTGTAAAGAGTCATTGTGTCAGTGAACTGCTAGCTCAAAGGACACCTCTTTGAGGGAGCTCCACATAACAGGGTTTCTTATTGTCAGATGTCAAAACTTCACACCGAAACAAGGACAGTAACTTAGGACTCCAATCTAAACTGTGATGCAGTAAATAATATTTACTTCAAAAACATTGTAGCAGTCACGCAGTCATCCATTTTACTCTTTGGAAAGTTTAGGTATGTAAAGCAGAGGTCCGTAACATGTTTGGCTCATAACCTGCTGTAATTTCAGCTGTCAAGGGGGAAGAATAGACACGTGTGTGTCATGAATGTATTAGGGTAGGAGAAAGATTCTTCAGTGTTGGATCTTATGTTGATATTTCTTAAAAAACATCCTCATATGTTCTTTAGGCAGGTATTATGTGGATTACATTTCACTATCTTAATTGATATTAAATATATAGAAAGAAAAATGTGATATCTCTTTCCTAAAATTATTCCTTTAAAAAAAGTATATGATTGTCATGAAACCTATGTCATTTCAGCCATTAATGCTCCCAGTGCATTTTTCAGATAGGAAAGGGTGTCACTCCTGGAGCTCTGGATGAATTCAGTTCAGATGATTACATTCTGCCTCTATGGATTTCTCTACAGTCTCCATTTACTAAGGCATTCTTCTCCACCTTCTGCCCTAACCTGTTCTGTAATCTTTCAGTGTGCTAGTTAACCAGCTGCTGCTTTGCACCTGAGGAGTGTGTATCTTTCAGCAGTAGCGAGCAAATTGATCCCCTTGTAAGACTTAATATTTGTAAATTCTTGGAAACACTTGGAAATTCTCAGATGAATGGCAATAGCCGCTGTATATGATTGATGCCTTCATTTAATTGAAGAAATTATTGGACAACTTGTTTATTAACACTGGGGGTATTTTTGTTGGTTTGGGTTTTTTTTGGTTTTTTTTTTAATTTTAATTTGTGGGTTCACATATATGGAAGCTTCAATAATTAGATGCTGGCTTTTGTATCATCTATTCAATCTATTTAATGAAATGCCATTCAGCAGAATGTAATACCATGATATCAGACAGTAGGATTATGATTGTCTTAGATTCTTAGTGGATCAATAAGGCTAGAGTTTTATTTTATAGGGATTTTTTTACTTTTCTTTTGAAAACAGAAACACTGCTGGCATATAAGCAGAGCTTCTTGTAGTTCCTCTTTTCTAATGCAATGGATCTCATTATGAGATGACACCGGTGTTAAGTGCAGGAGTTGTTCAGATGTTGAAATTTGTAAAAAGAAAAGTGGATTTAATATGGCATTGGTAAAACTCTTGGCCAGCTTTTTTCTATTCTTATGTTCCTATGGGTGATTCTTTTTTTCTCCCTGGAGCTTAAGACACAGTATGCCACATGTGCTCTCTGTCATTTTGGTGAGTTATTCCCACAGAAATAGTAGTAGTCTTAAATATCATGGTTAGAATATATGCCAATTAATAGAATAATGAATAGAAATACGTCAGTGAAACAAAGGCTCAATTATAATTTTTCTTTCTGGAAACTGTTTGTCACAGCAGTATTTCTGAAAGAGAAAAGCAATAGCCAACTATCACTACCATAGGATCTACCTGGAATTTTGTACATGTGAAACACCTGGTTTGCCGGTTGGAAAGAACAGTTATGGCTGATTTTATATTTATTGCTTGTTTTGACTGTGGTTGGGCAGTGTATTTGTCTGCTGTGCTAAGATAAGGCCTGTCTTTGCTGATTCACTCACCCATGGAAAGTTCCCCGGTTGTTAGAGATAAACATGGTTGGAAGGGGCTCTGCCACTGAAGACAAAGATGATTTGTTGTTGGGATCTTCTCAGGAGCACGTGTTGCAGCAAGGAACAACTGAAGAACCATGACTTCATCACAGGGCATCTTACCATGAAATGAGTGCTAGCGTTTTGGTTTTTTTAGTGTTGCTATAGTCAGATGGAGTCCGAGGCAGGAGCTAAAGGAAAGGTAAAATGAATGCACTAATATTTCTAATCACTTTGGAAACAGTGCAAATGCCTAAAAATAGTGCCAAATGCTGAGTGCCATTTTAGATACTCTGAAGTTTACAGCAGACCCCCGTAGGGATGACGGGTATGTATCTTTTGAAGCCACCGTGGGAGACCAGGCACAGAAACTGTAGAGTGGCTAAAACAGCAGTAGAAACTTGTGTTTAAGCAGCTGAATCCTGCCTTTCCTGTTGTGCTAAAAGAGAGATTGTGTGCTTGAAATATTGGCAGGTCAAGAACACCAGAGCATTACAAAAAATAATCATTCACTTCACTAACATGAGCCAGAGTGTGGTCCAAGAGTCAGATAGGGCTGTGATGAGGTCATCTCCTAAAAGCTCAAGCGTATCAGTCATTCTCTCTTCATTAATGACTAAGAACATGACCAATTTAAAGTTGGTTTATGAGTTATTTCAGGAAAAAAATACTAATAATTTGTTTTCAGAGAAGGGCTAATATTTATTCCCTTGTCTCCACCCTTACGAGAAATGTATAGGACAAAGGACTATTTTGTAAGAAATCCTGAACTTTTGCTTATGAGTTTCTAAAACTGCTCCCTTTGTCAAAGAAAAAGGATGCAGCACAGTTTCATCTTCTCCCTTAAAATGACATTGAAGTTGCAGATTCTGGTTCCAGTTCCTGAATGTTAACTGAAGCTGATGCTAACATTTTTTAATATTGTCCATCTTGCAGACAATAGACCTGGCATAAAATCTTGTAAGATTTGTTGACTTAGGTTATGGATCTGTGTATCAGGGGAAAATCAGGGATTCATTGTGTGGGTAAAAAGTTGAAAAATATTTGTGACTGAGGACTGAAATTCTCTTTGAAGGAGTTAGTGAGATTATAAAACTTTTGCAGTAAACTGTTGCCCTAATTTATCCTATCCATCCTAGAAAAATATTTGTAGGAAAACATACGAGTTATAACTAACTCTGTAATTGGAAACATGTCTAAAAATAAACAAGGAAAATGTCAATCACATAAAAAAATGACATCGCTTTGAATCCTGTTCTGTGAATTATCTTTTTTATTGAGACTTTAGCAGACAGGGAATCTGCCCTTAAGTGATATGCATTTAATTTTCAAAGGTATATAAGGTATGCTTCAGTTCTACTGTATTACATGTCTTTACATCAAGGAACTAGTAAACGCATGTGCATTGTCCCAAAGATGATTCAATTCTCTTTCAGCCTTGGTGGGGTTTGGAAGCCTTAGGCATTCTTTCTTGTAAAAGAACCTGTGGGGTATTTGCTTAATGATTAAATTACCTTTGTGATCCCAACTTATGAGCTTGAAGCAGGAGATAAAGTTTTTCCTTATGTCAGTACAGCAAACCATGCTATGTATCTTATTCTGGTAAATTTCACTGGGAAATGTATCATTTGGGTTAAAATAATAGGTAAATTCAGGACTGAGAAATTAGGACTTTTTTCCTTCACACATTATAAGACTAAACATACAACTTTGTTCATGTAACAGTTACAAACAGTTCACTGTGTAGGCCAAATGCTCTCTAATGCAGTAAAATTAAGAAATAATATGCTTTGAAAGTGATTTATGAGTGTGGTTAAACTGCCAGATTTACAAAGAAATAGTTCAGATCTTGGGAAGCCTCAGGAGTCACGTCAAAAATGAATTTGACCATGATTTAAACTGCTACTTTTCTTACATGACATTTAATATGTGTACTTTGGAGGCCCATATGTCTTTAATAAAATAGCATTAAGTTTTAAATATGATATGAATGCAGTTAGTTTCTAAATTCATAACCTTTTCCACAACTCCAAAATGCTAACCAATAAGGGAGTCACACATGCAATAAAACATAAACCTTAGAAAATAGTTTTTTTATTAGAACGGTTAGACATTTGGCAGCTGAGTTGTAATGTAATAAATACGTGCAGCCAATGTGGGTTTATCAGTCTTTGTTTACACTGTAAGCAACTGGGACCAGACAACTAATTATAACTGAGGAGCAAAGGTCATGAAAAGTGTATTTTGTCCAGTGAATCTGTGCTTGCTAGGCGAATCCTATAATGCTCAGAGAAGTAATTTATTAAAAAGAAACACTACAGCATGCTTCCCAGTTGAGTTTGTCAGAGAACATAATATTTATTAGAGAGTGGTATATTTTAAGACTGTTCTGAAGTAGTAAGTGCTTCAAAAATCATGAAAATATAGACATGAAAAAACATACACAATTTACAAAGGATCTCAGTGTTCAGCAAATGATGGCAAAAGAGTTCAGTGTTTCATGAAAACAACAAAATAGGAGTCCTGTCTATGCTGAAGTTAATAATAGCAAAAGAACGCTGTCGTATTTTAAGGGGTATTTTTACACAATTTGAGGGTGTTCTACTAATTTTGTTAAAATACTGTATTTTAACATTACTTTCTGGAACAGATACTAGCCCACAACACAACCAGCTTTCTAGGCAGCTTGAGCTTTTACTCAGAACAGCAAATTCTGGTTTGCTTCTTGAGTTCCTCTATTTAGTCAACATGCATTGAACAATACTGCAAGCCTGTTCACATTTTCTAGGTAGTCTGACTTGCTAAACAAGGCTATTGAAATGGTGTGGGAGTTGTGAAAAGACAGATTTCTCTGTGTACTGTAAAGTGTGTGGGGAGGTGGGGCATAAAAACTTGATTGTGGTACACTTTTTCCTTCAAAATGCTTTCAGTGGTTTGATTTCTGGTTAGTGTGGCTCTAGAAAAATGACAAAAACTATATTAAAAAAGTCTGCTTTGAGATGTATTGCAAAGTTTATATTCAAATGCTAATCTCTATTCCTTCAGAATTATGGGTCCCCTAGAGCATCCAGAAAATTATTAACAGCATGTAATCCAGCTCAGTTTGAATGCATCTTTACTCTGTTAGCCAAATCTTTACATAATACAAATCATTCTACCTATAAAAGCACAAATATGTTATTGTTCTCAACAGGCAATTTAATGCAGCTATAGGGAGGAGAATAAGAGAAAAGAAGATTACAAGCTAGCTGATCATGCTTTTATTTCTCTTAAATCTCTCAGCATTTCTCTGTGGTTGTACTTGTTTAAAGATTGTACACAACTGTGCTGTCTATATGATTTGGAAAGCAAATCAGCCTAAATATGAAGTTTCAATGGGTGTAGTTTTTAGGGGATTTGATGCATCTATCACAAATATACATTTTACCCCAGAAGCAGTGCTGAACCTGTAATCTTTTTTTCTTATAATTATTTTGAAGACTTCAGTTTTGCTGTAGAGAGCTCAGTTATATTTGCCACCCAGTTGTGTAGCTTTAGCTGTAGAATAGCTATTAAAGTTAATTATTTTCTGAAGGGTTTTCTCAAAAGGACTATTAGTGTGAATACATACAGAAAGCATATGAACAAGGAAGAAACCCATTTTATTGAAATAATACACGGCTATCACCAGTCGTGCTGTGGAGTCAGGATCCTGCTCCAGTGGAATTACACAAATGTGACAGTTTAACTCACGATTCTTGTAAACAGGAAGGTGAGTCCACTGTGGCATATGTGTGCAAATTGTTGCTTTTTGTTGCTACATTCTGCTGTATTACTCCTTGCATTGTTTTGCCACCACTCTGGCTTGTGACTCTCACTGTAAAGTTTTGCATCTATATGATAATAATTTTTTTGCTCTTCTGTGTTGCTTTTCTTATTTTCCACTAAGCACGTGTCATTATGTTACACATCTTCTACCTAATCACCAATGATTGGAAATTTATGTAAAATGTTTAGATATGAGTAAGCAGTCAGCCTATTATTATTATTAATTGCACACAGACAATGTGACATAAATGTTGGTTTTAAAATGAAAGGTGAAGGCATTAGCACAAGAGAAATGTCTGGGAAGAAGAATGGAGTAGGAGAGGCAGTCAATGTTCCTATTCTATCTGTTTTCATCAAGCCCATCAAGCATGAACTGGAAGAAACTGTACATAATTCAGTAGAAAAAAAAAAATTCTGAGCTTGAAATAGGGTTTCACCTGCATGTTTTGCAGTTAGCTACAGGTCTAGTCCATTGGATTGTTGAACTTAAATCATAAAATATATTTGCTGCTGAGTCATAGAGCTGTTCTTGGAGAACTTGCTCACTTTGCATGTATTTTGGCAGGAGATTTGTGCTTTCTTTCTTGTCGCATATTGTTCAAGAGAAATCTAGCAGGCTACAATCTTAATTCAATGCCCAAGGACTGCTCAAATTTCTAACTATCTTGCGTTTATATAATACCTCCCAGCTTTTCCCCTTCTTCTTATGTGATAATTTTTCATATCTTTATGGTCTGAGTAAGACTCTACAGGGCTATTTCTTCTAAATAGCAAGTCTAAGATGTTGTGTACAATTTTGAAAGATGGAATGCTCTAACAGACTAGGCAAAAGCATGGTAAGTGGGACAAAATTTTTTTCTTTCACGTGGAGAAAACCTTTGAATCCACATTTATGTCTGAAGGAGTAGTCTGCTGTGTGAGCAGTAGAAACAAATGTAGATCTGTGCCATGTCAAGTGGTCATTCCAAAGAAGAACTCATTGAAATGTCTGCATGTGTTGTTCTAGTTTCAAAAGAACCAAACAATCATTCTCTAAATATAAACAAGTGCTGTATTGGCAAGATTTTCAGCAGCAGTTATACAGATAATAACCTGAGAGGAGTACTTTGGGTTTTATTGTTTATCTCTGGCAGTAGAGAACTTGTACAGGGTGAGAAAATAATTCAGATTATTAGTAGAAAAATGTCTTTAAATTGAACTCATGTGCTAGGCCAGAATGGTGCATGGTTTCTCAGTAAAGGACACACCTAACTTTCTGGGAAGCATTGCTGCAAGGCCATTGGCAGTTGCAAAGTAAGGAAAGAAAGAAAATAGAATGAATTTTATTTTTCTGATTTATTTTTGAACATGAAACTAGATATGTTATTTTTCATAATAACTTTTTGATTTAAAGGCAACAGCAACATAGCTTTTTGGGTCTTTTTCTGCCCCATATGTTTACCAGTTTCTCTGGAGAGAACTTCTGAAGACTTGTTGTTTATGTGAAGTGCTCTTTTGCTGTGCTCTTTCCTCCACCTCCCTGCAAGCAGAAATGAATAGATATGTTGTTGGTAGAGAACTTACTTGCTTTGTCCTCTTGAGGTCATATTTTGGCAAGTGGGGGAGTCTATTTTTTGATTTGATAAACCCCTAGTGGAATATGGTTTGGCTTGTAAAAACTGCTGTGCACAGAGCCAATGGTCGTCTTGTCCTTTATAGCCTGGTCTTCCACCTTCTGCCCAGAATTCAGGGGAAACCAATGATCACTGGCAGAGGGAGTGTCATGTGAGAACTGCTGAAAATTTATGGAGCTCTAATTAAACCTCAAATGCACTAATTCAAGCCCTATAAATCTTGTGTAATACTGGTAAGTTAAGTTAACATGAGGGCTGATGTGGTCTGGGAGGACAAGGCAGATGCCCAATATTCTCTGCAGTTTTACAGCTGGGAAGCAGTTATGTTGCAACCTACGCTGTCCAGTGATCCCAAAGACAGTTCATAGATGTTAATTTAAAGTTTACTTTCAGTCAGGGAATGTTGAAATATTGTGTGCAGATAGACCGGCTATTGCAAATCTGAAAAGTCAGATTTCTTTTTTTTTGGCTTCCCTTGCTGGGGAAAAGGTCTGCCTGAGGATTTTGCCTATACTACAGTTACCTGAAGGTGATAGTTTCTTCCAGCCTATGTATCAATAACAACAATGAAAACACTGCAGGGCTACTCTTTAAATGGACACATGATATATCTATTCTGTGTGGCGGAAAATATTATACTTTCATATGATTTCCTAAAGAAATATTAGATTAATAAAATACTAATATGCCATATAAATTGAAAATTGTAGCTACTTAAGATGGAGAAGAGTTTAAACTGATGTGTCATTTCGTCATGTGTAATATTATCATGGTGGAATACTTTTAGTTGGTAGAAATTTGCTGTAGTGAGAATAAAATAAGTAATTTACTCATCCCCATGACTGCACTTCTCGGCCTAGGCTGAAGGGCAACTCCTTTGGATCCGTAGTAAAATCCTGCCTGTGATGCAATGGCTAGAAACCATTTACATTATCGGTAGAGCCAGGATTTCATGCTTTCTCTTCTTCACTATTCAAAGAAATACTTACTTTTCTGATGTAATTTGTATTGGAGAAGGCTTAATTTTTTGAAAGGGTCTATGGGCTGTCTGTTTTGCATACATGTAGGCTTTCAGTGCTGGTTCTTCTTCATCCAGAAACAGGTCAGAAAAATGGCATAATCACTTTTTGCTGTTTTAGGGCCATAGCAAAACCTGGCTATCAAGAAAGGCAGATGGGCCAGGTAAAAGGAAAATCTTGTACCCATAAGGCAGCCTGTGAGCATAAGATACCACTACTGGAGATTGGTAGGGATTGGTAGCGTGGCCCTGATGTGAAATTTGTGTGCAGATTCAGACATATATTTGTGTGCTATTTCTAGCCCTCTAGGATTTGAGGAGGTTTTTTGAAGGCTAAGAGCTTCGTTGTCTTTACAAAATCTTTTCTTTCTCTGGGTACTGTATATGTTGAGAAGTCTTTTAAAGCCCTATGTCGGATCTGTTCTTCGTGTGAAGTCTTTATAAGTATTTATATAACCCTACTGAGGAAGAGTCAATCCATTAGACTGCTTTAGGCTAAGATTAGCACTTCTGAAGCCTATTTAACCAGATACGAGTTTACTTTATTTAATAACATTAAAGAGATAGTAAAAGAAAGCTTCTTTATCAGATAATGGTAAGATCCATGAAACAGGTTTATTAATGTCTAACTATCAAATTATACTTGCCTCAAAATTCATGAAAGTAGCACAGTAATTGCCTATTTGATTTCAGGCAGATTAACATGCTTGTTAATGTTGAAGCTGTTTCCAGTGTGTGCAAGGCCCTTGATGAGGTCAGCAGCCAGCCCTGCTTTCTTAGCTCATACCCAGTGGAGCAGTGCTGGTCTAAGATAGCATGGCAGCTGATGCAGATTTTTTTTTAAATTTTATTTTATTTTTCCTTCTCAAATATTTTATGGTGTTCCTCGAGAAGCATCTTGTGGTTCATACTTGACTCATACACATATCTATAAATGTACCAATACTTGTCACGGGCAACTTCCACATGTAGAAGTGAAGTGAAACTGCATCAAGGTACAGATATTAAGGGACTGTTGGTCTGCTAGTGGTCCAACACAGGCTGAAGATTTCTTGTATTACTGTTAACTTCTAGGGGGAAAAAGAGTATTTTGGATAGTACAGATAGTACAAATCTCCCAGGCAGAAGTTTAAGGTTATTTTTGCAGACCTATATAAAGGGTAAGTATATTTTGAGTTTAGTCACACATGCCACATAAGAGACATCAGTCAGTGCATGTGTGGATGTCTATTTATAGTAACCATCCAACCACATACCTCTGAAAAAATCATTTCCTTTAATTTATATATATTTATTATCCCAGAATCTCTGGTATGTTTTCTGAATTCTCTTGGCAGTAATATGTGAGTTTTGTAGCTCCCGAAACCATCATATTGTCATATTTTATATGTACCCATGACTTGAGGATTATACAAGCAAGAAAACTGTTCTTGCTATTCTTTTGTTCTCTTTCCACCCTCCCTCCTGCTCTAGACTAACATCTAGAATGTGTTACTCCCAAATTACTTCCATATCACTCAGAGAAAGAGACTTTGACAGACAGTTGTGTCAAGGAGAATCTTCATTCCTTCTAATTACTGCCTCTGAAGTAAGAAGTGATGAAGGCAGTTCCTCAGTTCACAGCCCAGCCACTCCCACCACACACATGGGGTATTTTGTTTCTTTCGAGCAAAGGTATTCAAATCGCCCTTTCTATCTCTATTTTTCTACCCATTGCTGCTTCAAAAGGAGGGCAGATTGATTTTCAGAAATTGTAGGATTTGGAATAATCTTCAAGATGATGTCAGAACCACATGAATGAAGTACTTTTATGGTGCAAGAAAATGCAGTAATACTGGAATATTTTCTTCGTAGTCACAACAGGTCGGGTTTGTTTGCCTTCTGCTGTGCCTTCCCCTTTGCCACCCTCTCTAGGAAAAATGTGGGCTGTATTAGAAGGGCTTGTATTTTCAGGAATGTCTTTTTCCCTGTTTAATGGGCTTTTTGCAGCCCTATAAATAAAAATGCTCTAGACTGTTTCAGTGTCATACATTTGACCTTTTTTTTTTTTTTTAAATGAACCTTCAGCAGAAAGTTCTGGACCCACTTACCAAAAGTTCTATAATTGTCTCCTCTTTTAGTTTCCTTTGAGTTGTCTTCTGTAACTGTGCTTTTTTTTCTCTTTTTCATTAATATTTGTTCCTCTAATTAAGGTCATTAAGGGAAGTAAGACTCCAAGTAGCAAGTATAGGATTTTAGCTTTAAATTTGTTTTGCTTTATTTTTCTGAACACCTTTAAAGTTGGTTCAGTACAATCATAACTCCAAGTTCTTCCAGATGAAAAAAGAAAAGTAAATTTTATTTCTCTAATTCTCTCTCTTTTTGAGTGACTAAAATACAGTAATTTGGTTTGTAAAGAGGACATCTGCTGGGTTTTTGTCATCTTAGATCCGCACTTAGGTTGCTAATGAGTAGAACTTCAGCACTTGTCCTTGAGAAGGGAGAAGGGGCTGTAAGTGTGGAGAGAAGGTGACTGGGAAAATCTGAATAGTAAGCTCATTATCCCTTTTTCTTTAAAACAGCATGCCTATAGGTTGCTTTGAGCAGCAATAATAGAGAAAAAGTTGTAAAAAAACCAACAAAAACATAGAAAAGAAGTGGCTGAGTGTTAACTGAACTAGTGGAACCTAGAAGTGTAAACCAGTTTGGATTTATTTATCTTATGGCATCAGAGAAGTTGCAAAAATTGAAGATAATGCCAATGTTTCCATTACTGAGCAGCTGCACAGAAGGAAAGCCCTCACTAAACCTTCTTAGCACAATCCAGTTAAAGCAGCCTCACACTTCCTGAACACTTTAACAATTAAAACATACCCATTAACACACATTTATGAAAGTCAGGGACTTTTGTTTGTTGTAATTCAATAAATGCCACTTTAGTTAACAAATTCTGTGTCTTGAAGAACTATGTCCCTGGGTGATTATAAGTACTTGTGCCTGTTTTAAAGTACTTTTGGTGAATTTGATCCTATCTAGTAGTTCCACTTAAATATAACATTTCTGCGCAAGCCTTATCAAAAGTGAACACATTTTTAATAGAAACTCTGATTGTTGTGTTTTATCGCTGCATTTGTCTGACTAATATGAAGATAGAAGTTTTCCATACCATCCAAAAGATAACAAGAGGTCACATGGCAAGCCCCACATGTACAGATTAGTTGCCTCTGAAGATCTGAGTCATGTTTTTCATATAAATCATATGGAATGGCCCATTATGAACACCTTGTAAAACTCAAAAGGCTTTATGATTGTTAATAGCTTCTGTGGTAGTGATTTACAGGCTAATTTGAGAGAAAATATGTTGCAGTGTGGGCTAAGAGAATGTGTTATCCTAACACACTAAATAGTCTGTTATTGGTTGTGCACTACAGAAACAAGTGGAATGTGTATCACCTTGTATCTCCCAACTAGATTTAACATCTCAACTTTTACTTGTGACTTAAATCAACCTGATTAGGGACAAAGTGTAAAGTTGAAATATGCATTAATTTTTTCTCCTGCATATTATCCATCACTGTACTAACCTGTGAACTAAATGGAAGTTGTAACACTTGTAATCAGTCTGTACCTGCAATTTATTCAATTGAAGACCATCTTATTAGTGTAAAAATAGTTTCAAGCGACATTTTTATGATGACCGTGATAAAACTTTGATGTATCCTAAAATGTATGCAATGTAAGACATTTATAATAGCCCCAAGTGTAATATTAACACAGCCTTTTAATGCATGTAAAAAGGGATCCGTTAGTTTTGATTATATTACCCAATATAGGTTTGATTCTCTTTTGGACTTAAAGCAATGGTTGCTGGTTCTAAATGTCAAAATTATTGGAATTTGAAGACAGGTAAATGAAATCCCTGCACTGGGCAGGTACAAAGAGGAGTTACTCAGTTCCTACATGGCCAGTGGCACTTTATCCATGCATAGATGTTGGTTTCTGAGGAATGTTGTAATGAGATCTATGAGATCTTGCCTTCTAGACATCTGCTCATAAATTCCAAATGATAGATCAAGAGGTAGATAGATAGATATCCCATCACCTTTGTGCATTCTTGAATATAATGGGAGTTTCAGCTTTTTATTTATTTTTTAATTTTGTTATTTAAATATATTAAAATTATGCCATTGTAAAGACAAGAATTTAAATTCTCGAAACAGCTGAATGAGCATTTATGACAGGTTTTCATAGAAAGCTTCTCCAAATGATGGGAAAGAATATTATCACTTTCCCATCAAAATTTGTCTCATAGTTGCATGGTCTGCTGAAAATTTTGAAAAGCTTTACAGAATTTCTTCTTAAGATTCAAAGTTTCTTTATAATCTTGAAATTTTAAGAATTGAAGCCTCTCCTGCCCTTCATTAAAAGTAAAGGCCTTAATGTACATTATATTAATGAGACACAGGTTTTCACTTGGCATGACATTATTGCATTATTGTTTTTTAATCCTTTGAGTGTGTCACTTTTCCTAAACATTTCTTCAATGACCTTCTTATCTCCCACAAATCCATCTTTTGCCAGAGAATTTCCCTGACTTTTCTTTTTTCTACCTTTTCATATGGTTATGTTTCATTAAAGTAACTGAGAACAAATTTCCTCGTGCTCCTTGGAAATCTATCTGTATTTGATAAACCAGTAATTGCAGATTATTATTACTTCTGTGTAAGGTGATGAAATAATTAATCATAATAACTGTTTAAAGTATTGTTAGATTCTGGATTCTGTATCCTTCAGTAAAATAATATTGCATTTATAGTGGTTACATAGCAATTTCACTGGATAAGAATGAATCTATGCTGCTCTGTAAGAAAGTATACTGGGGGGAAAAAGGGGAAAGAGATAAAAACACTTCTGAAAACAGTGATCATTTAAATGTATAGTGTGGCAAGATAATTTTTTGCTGTAAATACAGAAGTAATAGTCAACTGTCTTTCTCAGTTTTTATTTCTCAGTGCCTTCTCTTTTATTAGTGAAAAATTTGTAATAGGATATCTGCTCTAGTTATTCAGACAATTGTATGACTGATTCCTTTCAGATTTGATAGTGATTATGGATGAGTTTTGCTAAAAAAAGTAGCATTTCAGCGTTATATTAGATGTTTTTATTTGGATTTACATTTCTGGCTCAAAATTCTGCAATTTAGCTGCATTTTATGAAATATATTTTAAATAATAATTTCATTTAAAAATATTAAAATATTGAAGCTGTCACACTCTGTGGAACGGTTGAAGTGCCTCTATCCTAGGCTTGCTGTACAAACCTCATAGTCCCCTTGAGAAGTAGGTGAGATATCTGGAGATAATACTGCTGAGTTAAAGCTCAGTCAGAAGACTCATTCTAGTTTGATTATAGTAGAAAATAATTTCCCATAAACCTTTCTGTAAATCACCTGAGTAAAACCCACTATACATATTATCGGCAGTCCATCTTAGCTGGTGCTTGTCATGGTAACCTATGATGTGTAGCTGGCAAGACGTGAAGATTTGATGAGAGACAACTTCCAGAGTTAATATTCTGCTTTCACATTGCAGGATATGTGAGTAGTCTGAATTCCATATGAGGAATGAAATAATTGAATTTACTTTCCCAATTAAGATCAGACTTCAGAGTAGCAATTGGCTTCAGAAAACAGTCTAGAATTATTTAAGCTAGAAATTAAGCCAGATTTTCCTAGATAGTTGGCATCACTGTTTTTTTTGTGCTTCTCCCACCTAGTAGAGAATAGAATAGAGTCAGTTAAGCTTGTCGTAATTTCTTTTGTGTCCCTAGTTCAAAAGCTTTATATGTGCCAGTAAGAAATAACTTTGGGCTGAAATATCTTCTCTGCCACTCCCCACCTCAAATCTTTGCCCGAGACATTACTGAAAAATAAATGCAAAACCTGAATGATTTATTTATGCAGAGAAAACTCCTGTGATTTTGGGATTGCTGCAAGAATCAGCTGTTATAAACCACAAAAGCATGTACATATGGTGAAGAAGGGAGCTCAAAAGTAATGTAAGATCTGATGTAAATAAAATGTGCATTTACGGGTGCATATTACATACAAATGTGCACTATGGAATATAATAAAAAAGATGCAGGTGTTGAGGCAGTAAACCATTAACATTATACTGTTTCTCAAAGTCTATAGGAAAATACAAAGAAAATGGTAAATTTTGCAAAGTAAGATAGAAAAGTTTGTTAAAAGGGTTATTATCAGAAGATTTGTACGAACTTCCTACCACCTCACCACAAAAACATAATCATTCCACAGGTTAGAGAAAAATCTGTGTTTTGCCTTAAGCCTGTCCGTTGCCCTGGGAGTGTCCAAGGTCAGGCTGGATGGAGCTCTGAGCAGCCTGCTCTGGGGGAAGGTGTTCTGCCCATTGCAGGCAGTTGGAACAAGAGGATCTTTAAGTTTCCTCCCAACACAAACTGTTCTATGATACTTTGGTTTCATTATAAGACAATTTTTAGAAAGGCATGGTGCTGTAAATGAACTCTCTGTAGAATAATTACTTAACTCAAACTTAATTCAGAGTAAGGATAGGTAGATAAGTTGTATCTGACCAGGTCATATCTGTGCAGAAATTTAGGACCTGTGAAGTGGATCTAATAAAGAGATCAAAATTATAAAATCAAAACAGCAAAAATGGTTGCTCTTGCATTTTTTTCTACCTTCTTAATTCCAGATTCTTGGCATAGATTTAGGTGTTTTCTGAAAAGCAATTAGATTACTTGTCTTAATTAATCTTTGGTATTTTTATGTGAGCTTTATGCCGAGTTTCTAGTACATTCCATTCATTTTTTAAGAAGGTGTGTTTAGTATAATCTGTATTTATTTTACATGTTTCCTCTGTTGGATTTCAGCCATGTAAAATAAATGCTATGTTTATTATCCTCTTTGACTGCAGTATTTCAAGGACTTTCCCTCTTGGCGGCTTCTTTCCAAGGGTTCTTTATGTCCAGATGTGTCAGACTTTACAAACTGGGATGGAAAGATGTGTGTTTGACTTGCCTCTCTTGCAAGCACATTCCCTTGTTTCTGATCTTGCAATGTGTAATTTGGAGCTGTTTTGAAAAAAATTTAAAAATTCATGGAAGAACTGGAGCAAAAAGAGGCAGAGGAATAAAGCTTTCTGAAAAGCAAATTTGCCACAAAAATATGCACATACATATAAAATATTTCTTTATTGCTGAAATCAATGTATATTATCAGGTATGACAGATGAGTTCTGAAACTAAGCTGTTTTTATGCATTCTTTAAACCAGTTGGTTTATTACCATATAATTTTCAGGAATTATAATTTTTTTTTGTTGTATATTCATGTGCTTTCCAAAGCTGGTGCAATATTTAATTGATTCCTTGAGGATCCAGACCTTAAGGCTTCCTTTTGCTGGAGCAGCAACTCACATGGTACTAAGAACCAAAGAAACTAACTTCTGAAGAGAGGTGCAATCTGAATTACAGAGCTTCTTGTATTTGTGGAACTCCAAGGATAGAGTGTTCCTTTAGTCTAAATCTGTGTTTGAAGTTTTAGGCAGATGCTTTTACTGGACTTAAGCATCCTTAAACAACATTCATAGTTTCAGAAGAGAATGAAACGTGATTCTTTCTTAGAATAAGATGACTTTTTTTACATGCTAATTTAAGGGGCTTATATTATTCACTTTGAATAACTGCCTTTTCTTATCATAGGGTTTTGTTTGTAGTTTTACTATAAATTCTACTAAAATAAAAATAATAACCACTTTTCTGCAGTTTGGTGTTCTATATGCAAAAGTGACTCAGCTGCATCTGAATTTCCTTATCATTAATGCTGAATGATAGTCATGTAGAATACAGCTACAAAATGAAGTACAATTGGGGAAAGGATCATTTTTATTAAACAGAAATATCATATCAGAGGAATAAGCATGCAAATTGTAACAAAACCACAGATGAATAAGCTTTTGAGAAATCTAGAGGACAAAAAAAAAAGGAAAGAAATTACTGAAGTTACCCCCAAAATTCTTAATTTCTTCTTTTCTTCCCGAAAAGCCAGTCAGATCTCAAAACAATATTCAACTTAAAGAGTCACATTCAGTTTTGGCACATCATAATCTACAGGGCAGTTGATAACTTGGAAAAATAGGTGAGTTTAAACTTCTAAATCAGTCTGGAGCATCCTCTCAGCTCACACTGAAGCGAGAAGTGCAAAGCTGAGCAACAATGAAATACTGGTCTTAATTCTGAATAGTAGGGACTGCCTTTCATTTTTATGGTTAGGCCTGGATTCACAGCAGTGTTGAGGCAGATTTTAAGAGTTTTCTTGGTAGACTTAGAAATCAAGCTCTGTTTTTTCAATGCCCATTCTAAGCCAGAAGGAGTTTCATTTCTGTCTGCCTGAGAAGTAACTAGAAGACTTGTCCTGCTTGTGTCCTCATATCTGTATGAATGTAGATCTTAATAAATCAAAACAACTTCTGCTGGTGTTGGGGTAATTATAATTTATGCTGTCCTCTACCAAGGTTGTAAGTAGGATAAATATTTTTAGAAAAGCTATGTGATGACAGAAAAAGACTAGTTTTAGTAGGAGTGGCTTTCTGGAAGTAGTTCAGAGGAATTAGGGATAGTACTTAAAGAAAAAAGTCGTTCTTCCATCTCACAGTGTTCTTCCAGGTGCTCCAAAGGTTCATTTCTTTCAGCATTTATCCCTAAAAGTGTGAACTCAGCAGACCTTTGATAATCCAAGATTTTAGAGGCCTTGGTAAAGTCCACTTGATATCTTGTGCCAAAAGTTGTCCAAGCACTAGGCATTGTTGGTTCCCAGAGCAATCAGTGAAACCTGAGAATGCTCAAAAGGTAATGTGCTGAAATCCTGTGAAAGTCTGGCATACTTTGGCTTCGTATTTACTAGATAGTTGTGGTCCTTTAAAATGAAAAAAAAACCAACCCTTAACCCAGTCTATTTGACAGTACAGCTATGATTGCAGTTTGCCATAATAATTATATCACCTTATAGGAGACAGTATGGATTTATTAAGTGTTATTTTACAATCAATCTCTGATGATCTAGGATGATGACATCCAAATTTAAATTCCATTTGTCAAACCTAATAAAATAAACCTAGTAAAATTTACAGGGGAATAGCAAGCAGCATTAAGGAACTGCTTTGACTAACCTTAATTTGGAGATTGCTATTTCCTTGACAAGGTGGTGCACCTGGCAAGAAAGTCAAGTGAGTATATGATAGATGTAGCCTGTTTGAAATTACGGTCATTATTTACTTTATGGAAAACTTTTTAGGGGATATGGTTTACACCGGCAACAAGTTTTTTGGTGCAGTACGAGCATCTAGAACTAGAGGCTAGAAACCAGAGAGTTTAGAGTACAGAAAGTTCATTTAAAAGTCATGTTTCCCATGCAGTTGTGAAAACATGTCAATGTTTGGTAAATTTGTTTAATGTAAACAATCGTTGACCAAAATAATAGCATAGCTTCAAAAAAAAAAAGTTATGCTCCCACTTTCATAAAGTTTGGATAGTTCAATGCAAGGAAGAACTCCACTCTATGGAGAGTTATGGTTTATTAAATCCAAGTTCATAAATCAAGCTCATAAATGTGTTTTAATTCCTTTAATTTGTCTTAATGAAAGGTATTCTAGAGATAGTGTTAAGACACAAAAACATAGAAACATTCTTTTTCACTGGTTCAAATTGCTTCAATGCCAGAGCCATAATAGGTGCATTGGAATTAATTGCTTTAGTAAAGAAATATAAAGTGCAGGTGATGTTTAGAAGAGTGAAAAAGAAATTTTCTAGTGGCCATGTTTTTCACGTACACACAAAAGCAAAAAGCAACATAATTTGACTTTGAAAAAGGCATATCTTCAGTGTGAGGAGGCATCTACAGTTGTAGCATCAATAAAGAGTATTTTTGGATAAATCAATATGCTGTATAGGAGCTAGGATCTGTATAGAAACTGAAGTGGTCATTCCTTTCCAAACAAATTTAATATTTAATGTGTTGACCATGGGAGAACCTGAAATTTGCATGTAGGCCTAGAACTAATCCAAATGTTTGTTGTTTTTTTTTTTTTTTAATGACCAAGATTGGCAACAATAACAGGCTTTTTGCCAAGTCCCATGAAGCATTGAATATTAAGGCCCTAACCCTGGACACTACCATGGCACCCATGGGTGTAAATAGTTCTGATGATCTCAAAAGTTAACCTCGTCATGATATCCTGGTTGTCTGAATGACGGCTTTTCTTGAAACTGATGTGGATTAGTGAAACTTTGATATTGTTGTGGAACTGAGGAAGAATTCTTCATATCAACCTGGTTCGAAAGAGTGTAGTCCAAAAGCAGGGGGCATTGAACAGTGGGCTCTTTCCAAAGAAGTCTGTACAGTGTCACAGTTCGCCAAGGGGCTGCCAAGGGGATTAAAGGTCAGTACATACCAAAGTAATGAGTCTAATCTAATCTCTGCAAGAAATAGGATTTCCAGCTAAAACTGGAACATTTAATTACATTTTGAATTATGCAGATTCAGGAGATGTATTTTCCTGTGAACTACGGAGGTTGGAAAGGAGCTGCAAAGTGAAAACCTGATCAAGTTTGTTGCTATTGGTATGAGGAGGAAGGAGAGCTCAACCACCTGAATGGCTGAGGCATCAGTACTCTCTTAGACTAATATGATCTAAAATATTTGCACTGAATCTTTCAGCATTTTTCAAAGTAGGAAAGGGAATATAAATTCACCCTCCCTCAAAGCAATGTTAAAACTCACCATTACAGTCCCATTATTAGTTAATAAGTCATTTATCTGCACACTTGTGCTTGACTGGGACACGGGGCCTCCAGTTTATCAGCAGCTGAAATGGCTAACTAGTATGTATTGAAGCATGCAGAACTGTGTGGCCTCAAAGTCAGTTTTTGTGTCCTCATTTATAGGTCAAATCACATGCAGCTGTACTTGTTTTGCAGTTCCAACTACCACTTGTGTGTAGATTCTCTGGAGAGAGCTTTGGTTTAAATGGAAGAGAGAATGCAGCTCTGTTGTTGACACTGGGGTAGCTGTCAGGGACATTTTGCCTTCCACAGAGGTCATAACTTGTCACTGAATCCCATTGTTGGCAAAAAAGGGTCTGGTTTTCACAGCATTGCTATTTGTTTTTGATTTGGTCTCCTCCTGAGTGCACAGATTATAGGCCAGTAAACCTCTCTTTCACTGACTAGTATGGGAAGTTCCAGTCTCATAAACCTTAAATAAGTCTTAACTCCAGAATGCAGCCTTTTGGAGATTAAATTTCTCAATGTTTTGCTGTGTTTTTAGCCCAAGGGTGCTGTTGACAGAAAGCAGTGTTTTTACTCTCTGATTGCTGTCTCTCTTTAGAATTTTTTTGTATGTTGTATTTTTCTGCATTAGTGGAGGTATCTGTTTGAAAACGGATTACATTAGTCAAAACTTAAGACATATAATTTGCCCTCTTTCCTTACTGACTGACAGGAGCCTAAGCTGCACATAATCTTTTGAAAAAATATGGCCCTTTTGCAGCCTATTGGAAATTTCAGAACCACAAGATTTAATGTCTTAATACATCTAATTGAAAAGCTGTTGATTTTTGACAGTGGAAGCCAGTAGTAGTACGAGCTGCCTCAGATTTGCTGACATTGATTTTTTCATTTTTTTTACTGAACAGACAATTTTCCCCTATATTTCCCTTATTTGTGGTAATTTATAGTCTTTACAGCAGTGAAGGCAAAAATGAGACTTCCTTAAACAGTTGCCTTGAAGGCATAAGAGAAATCATTGCTTTAAACCTGAATTTAGAACAGTATAATTTTGGAGAAGCAAACTTTAGCAGATGAGCAATGTTCTATTGAAAATTTTCTGTAACGTAGCTATATCAAAAGCATAGCATGTCTGTGTGGCTTTCTAGTACTCAAAGAGAATCCTTCAAATATTTCTCAAATAACTCTCAGGAAAGACTTATCAAATTTGAGTATATTTCAGTCAGACGTAAAATTATTTTGAGTGCAAAGTACTAGAGCTGGCTCTCAGTGCAGACACTTGTGTCACATGTTATTTTTCTCCAGGAAGAACTTCCAGAATTTTCACAATTCTCAGTTGTCTGTTTCTCTGTCCCAAGGTAAATCTGTAATGCAAACCTGGTTTGGACATTCTGGAGAGCTACTTCCTAAAACTTTAACTGATAAAGCACTGAAGTGGGGGTGCATTCTGCACTCCATTCTGGAGAATTTTAGTCCTGCAGTAGTTCACAAGTTCGCAGGTAACGTTAAAAGTTACTTGCTGTTTCTCTGATGGAGAAAGCTCCGCGTTTGTCTCCCAGGGAAACCTTTCCTGAGATTTCCTCGTTGTCAAGGATGGGTTCAGAGTTCATAGAGCTTTTTATTGTGCCCTTTTTGAGGGATAGAGGCTGATTTGCAGCACTATTTAAAGCAAAGATGCCAAATGAAAGTTCTTCATTTTAAGTTTGTGCTTACACAAAGCTTCTTTGTGGTTTTTTAGGCCTGTCAGACTTGTCAGGCGTGGTAAGAAAAAGTATATTGTTTCCAGCACTTGGATTCCTTTCCTTCTGACATCTGCCACTCTGTAAAGATGATAAATTCCTGCCTCATTAGCCAGGGGTGTGGGATTACAGGCTGACAACACATTAATCACCAGCTTCTGTGGCAGGCTGACTAGCAATAGGCATTGTTAACAAAACTTTTCTAATATGTCACTCTTCTCTATGACAGCCTGTAATCAATCATCTTGATTGACAGTGCTGATAGATTACACTATTTATACTTTGTGTAATGAAAGATAGCGTTTCCACCTACTGTCATTTCTAGGCTAGCATTGGAGGATCACTGAATAGAAACAAACACAACAAAAACCCCAGGCCTCAGCTCGGCATTGTGAAGTTCAGTCAGACAGCGTTGTAGGTCCTTTGTGGTAGCTTTCAGATGACGTGTATTGTTGAGGAACCTGGTAAGCACTTGCCTTTAAGTAACCCTTGAACTGAGTGTTTCTTTGCTGACTTTGTTGCAATAAACCGCCGGGTCAAGTTCAGGCAGGTAGGAGACCGTGTTAATCATGTGGTGGCTGTTGCTCCTTTCCCATCCTGTCTGTCTTCTCCTGCTGACAGCCCTCCACCCCCAGCTCCAACCAAGATGAGAGGTGATTTAGATGTTGATAAAGTATGCGTGTTTCATGATTTAGAAGGCAAAATTATACGTGTTTCCCGTAATTGTATATTGCAGGGAAAGTAAACATAGGGAGGAAGTGCAAAGCCAACTTGCCAAGACAGCAGAATCTGTGTTGGAGCTTGTTTGGCTTTTGAAACTTAGGAAATCAGAAACAATATCAGGATTAAAGTGCATAAGCAAATTGATATCTTGTTTTGGTTTTGATATAGCTGTTTCTTGTTCTAGAATCACTTGATTATTACTTTTATATCTTCTTTGCTTCCTGAAGTTATTTAATTTGGCTTTAGTGGAAGATAGAACATTGACTGTAACAGGGCAGAAGGTCCTTGTAACAAATAACTGTTAGAATGGATTTTTTTTTTTTTGCAATTGACTCCTATGGGTCCGTGTTGAATAATTGCAAATAAATGCTCCTTTATGTTATTATAGTGGCTCAGATATCATTATATATATCTGCATTTCTGTATGCATTCTGAGAATGTTCTTAATATACTTTATTGATTTATTTATCTCTCTCTCTCTCTCTCTCTCTCTGTGTCTCTCTCTCTTTCCCTGTAACTTTTTGTGCCTTTTTTTTCTCATTGGAAAGGTTCACGTGCTAAGTCACAATAAGAAACTTAAAATTCAACCTTTGGAAAGTAGGAAATATGAATTGGAGCCTAAATTATTGTTCTTGGGAGTTGAGCTAAATTTAGGCATTTGGACAGGAACAAGGGTGGAGAAGATCATCTAAACTTTAATCTCCCTGAGAAGGGTTTCATTGTGAGGCCACAATGATTAATGAGAAACCTGACCATCTGATTAAACCCCTCTGTGTCACAGGACATGATTAGTAGGTGACAGAGACTGTAACAGTATCCAGCCAAGCCTTGCTTCTTTCACAGCTCAGACTGTTGTATGATTAATGTCCCCAAGGGCTATCTCCAGGTCAGGCAGGGATAACCTGTCAGAACAGGTGGAAGTGACAAATTCTACAGAAACTCCTTTTGCAAAAGAGGCAGCACGCAAGAATGGATGAATGGGGAGGATTCCAGATGGGCCGGTTGACCTTTCTGTACTCTGAACAGACACCGAGAGCATCATGGGAATGAAACATAGTAAGTATCAAAAAACTGCAGATGTTCCATAGTTATTGAAGAATTATAGCATTGCCAGGCTGGCTTGGTAAAATGCACAACACGTCATATTATCACCGCTGGTTTACGCTTTCTGATATCTGGAGGAGGCCGTAGATCTAGCGCATGTGTGTATGGACTAGATAAAATACCACACACTGTGTTTTATGGAAAGAGGAGAAGATTCTTTGCTTCAGTACAGATAAGGCTTGATAGAGTTGATGCTTTAGTATAGCGTTTCCTTTGCCAGTATATATAATCTATCTCATTCTCATCAATACTGCTCCATTTAGGGCAAGACAATCTGGGAAGTTAAAATGGTTTATAAAAATCCTCATTCCTTTTTATTAGGTGGTGGTTATCTAGTAGGGTATTTTATATCTTCCAGAGTACTTTCACCTCTTAGGTCATAGGTTCAAATCCCCAGCTTAAGTATCCTGACACACTCCACCTTCAACATCACACAGCACAGAATTAGCAAGAGGATTGCCGAAGTACCATCTTTCAGACAAATAGACCTTTTCATTTAATCATAGGAATGGTATAAAATATCTTTGTAGTACTACACAGGCGGAGAAGAGAATGCTAGCACCAGGGTCCTTATAGAATTCCCTCTGTATGCAGTTAATTTTTAAAACAAAACCAAAAGTGAAACGAGAGAATAGGATTTCCTCCTCTGCCAAATGAAAGAGCTACTTCTGTGCAAATCTTATTGCTGTTATGCCATTGCTATTGGTGGTTGTTACCATTTTTAGTCATTTATAACGTTGCTTTCTTCAGCTTCTCTTTTAACATATGCAGAGTATCTTCCTCAATTTAGTTATAAAAAGTAAATTTTCTTTTGTGTATGAAATTTTTTTTCTCAGCTATATGTATCTCTGAGATGAATGGCTTCTTTTTCCTATACAGAAAGAAAAGAACCAGCCCCAGTTAAGTTATTGTGCTCTATCATTAGGCTTTACATTTAATTGAACTTTAGTTTGCATTTTCACCATTTTAGAGGGGGCCATTCTGAATAAAGGCTCTCATTTCTGTGGTTCTAAGACAAATTTTTTCTTCTTTGCCACTGTTTAAACTGTCAGTTCCAGCTTTGGGTATGGTAAATGCCATGCTCCCTTGAGCAAATCAGCTGCCATATGCTATAATTTACACTCTCTGAATCTTTATTGGCTAGGCAAAAGGTCATTTTTCAGAGTGGTTTTCCCAATATAGAATGAATAGGAGAAACAGACACACTTCAGTGGACCAGCAACTGGAGATGGGAAAGCTCCTCTGTGTGCATGGTCACAGAGTGGCAAATAGAGAGAATATAGGCAATAAGCCCTAGAAGCTACAGAGGGAGTGAACCAAAATCTCTCACTTGAACACTCCAGATTTTGAAGTCCAATTCAGTTAGCTTCTATTTTTGTAAAAAAATATAAATCCACAAATGCACAAATCTGTTGTAGCATAAAGATTTTAATAGCAATTTCAAACACTATCTCTTCTTCAGTTCCAACAGAAGTGATAGAGTTTGATAAATTGTGACAACTTCTCTTGTAAATAGTTCGCCTAGCTGTTGTTTGTTTCAAACTTTGCTATCAGTTTTTCAAACTCTTGTCATTGTAGATGCTTTCCTGTGGTTTGATCAGTAAATCAAAAAGGAAGGCTGGATATGAATTGCTTGTCTGATACAAGAGGAGACAAGACTGACTTTTTAACCCTCTGTACAGCCCTTGGGGGAAATCAAAGCAAGGAAAATGCGTAGAATTTTACTGTCAAAGAGTAGTTAACGAAGGGCATGTTATTTTAGGGGTAATCTGCTAATCCAGAAGTAGAAAAGCAATATCATGATGGAATATTCCAGTGCGATCACATTAGCAATTTATGTAATTTGTCTCAGTGCCTGAGGCACTCTACCTGAATTTGGAATTACCCTGATGAATCTTAGTAGTAGGGAGGTGCAGGTGTGCTCTGTTATATTTTGTAATACACTCAGGTATGTTTTTGTTGTTATCAGTAACACTAATGAAATCTTAATATCCATTTCTACAGAGAGTTGCAAGGCTGGTTCTGTTTCTTTAATTTGTAGGATATGTGTTTATAGTGTAAAAGGAGCTTGTGAATTAATTGTAATTAAGGCATATGATTCCAAGACTGGTTAAACATTCTGCAGAAGAGCACCTGCAGTGGAATGAAGATCATCATCATCCAGACAAAATGCAAGAGGCTGCTGTAATTAAGTTAAATAAACTTATGTCTCTACAAAATGTTCATTAAATTTTTTGAATATAGCATTGGACATGAAAGGCTTTCCATGTTGTGTATGCAACTCGTACAGTGATATTTGTCTCCAGGCCTGTATTGAGCCTTTTAGAGAGCTGCTGCTGCCTAATGAAGGAATTGTGTCAGGGATTTTGTGGTTTTCTTTTAGGACATTTACTGTCAGTGCCAGGAATGGGAGGCGGGAGAAGTATCCCACTCCTCAGTGGCATAGCTAACCCTGCAATGAAAATGTACACCTCTGCTCCTTCAAAAAAGCCGATTTCACTGATGGCTCCTTGAAACTGTGCAAGCACAATACTTCTTTGAGTTGACATAGCTGGACAGTGAGGATTTGTGTGTGCAGGATAGAGTTTTTCTGGTTTAGCTCTGTCTGTAAATTTTTTTAAACATGCAAAGGCACATTTTTTGACAATCTGTATACCTGGTCAGCAGCCTCTAAGATATGGGTAGGTCCATCTTGCCACTGCTAGATGGCCATGGGAGAGCTCAGCTGTTCTTCACAACCATATCCTTCTTTCCCAAGATGGAATACGAGCTGAAAATGAGTTGACATTTTCATCATGTTGTAGCTTGCAGGGGCAGCATAGTGCTCCATCACAGGGTTGAAATGCTTGGGTTCTGTGTAATCACAGACCTGAGTTCTAGCTGAACTCCTGCTGTGAAAGAGGATATGGAGATACTTTTAATGCATCTCCTCTCACCTGTCATCTTTAAAATAGATTATAACTATCTGTACAGTTTCTCTTGACAGTGGGTTTGTCCATCTGTTCTTGGCCAAGTTAGAGTAATGCTAATTTTCAGCCTATGAACATGGGCACAAAAATGGTCATTTAATTTTGTACTCTGGTGTTTAATCTGTGGTAGAGGGGATCATCTTTTTGTTACAGGTAAATCTAAAAGTATCACTCTGGGCATTCCTGAATGCCCAAGTAGTGTGCAGCGTCTGGATTTCCTTATATTAGGAGTTCTTTTTAATGTATGCATTTATAGTGTAAATGCTGCTGTGCTTCATTTCTACTTGAATCAGTACTTTGCTAATAATTATATATATTTTTTCTTGTTGTGATCTGTTATGTAATTCAGCTGAGGACTGTGAGAATTATATAGAGAATTTTCCTAATACTGTGCCAGCTACCCAACCACTTTTTACCAGTTTTCCAAAGAGCACGAGGCAATATGCCAATAATGAGCTTAGAAAGTATGTATGAAGCTCCTGATAATGTGACATGATTTTTTTCTTACTTTTGTTCTTCGTTTCATCTTAATTAGTCCCAGTAGGAAAGATTGATTTTTTTTTTCTTTTAAAGCCTTGTAGCTAACATCTGTTGGTATTCCTGAGGTCATTCTTGCTCTGTCCTATGTCTGACATCTCTTGTAAAAGAAGAGGAATTTGCTCATATTGACATTAGCTGCCTTGGTATCTCTCAGTGGTGCAGATGGCCTGTGAATAAAGACATCAAGCTAATAGGCAAGATGACAAGCCTTGATAGCACTGGTGCTCCTCATGCTTAAGTGGCAGGGCAGCATAGATTGCTTTTGCTGGGGAGATGCTCGGTCTGCTGGCACTAAAGCATATGGAATTAGTTAAAAATGCATTGGGATCCTGGGAAAAGGATAGTACCTCGAAAATCCCTGACTAGCTGTAACAGTTTCTTCTTTTCAGTGTAGCATTTCCTTGAGGGGCAAAAATTATAGAAAAATGTGTGCATGTGGAAGAAAGAGCCCTAATTTACTCTACATATTTAGCAATTGTTGCTGTTTAGTGCATCAGAATGAAATATTACTGGAAGAGTTCTTTGCTACATTGTTAGCTTGTGTGATGTTCTTAGAAGTAAACAAGCTTCTTGTGTGATAAGAAAGGTAAAATAAAAAATCTGAATCTAAATGAACATGTGCAGAATGCATTTATGTGCATATTAAAATATTGTTGTGTGAGTCTTTGGGAAAATGTCATAGAGCCCTAAATATGAAAAATCTGTTTCTTCCACAGTGGACATTTATATTATCCTCTGGAGGAGGCACACTGGCATTTTCAAGTCAGCTGATTACTTCATGTGGTAGAATAGAAAGTAAAGCCAGATAGTCAAAGTCTAACAAACAAAGCATGGAAGAAAAAAGATAATTAAGCTCTTAAGCAGCATAGAATGAATAAATTGTTATAATTTTAACAACACAGTTAGTTGGTAGAGCTAGTAGTTTAGGGATCCTATGTCTTATATGGTGTGTAGGGCCTTTTCCCAGGGCTTATTTGGGATAAAATACAGCTTAGGATAATTCAGAGAAATCAAAGGGATTTTACCTAATTGGTATAGGCTCAAAATTCAGGCTTCCTAAGGCCAGCTTTTACTAAGGTTGACCTTAAATAGTATCATGGTATTAAAACTGAAAAATGGGGAAAGGAAGGAAGAGAACTGTTACCTCTACTTGTATTTAAAATAAAGTTAATCCCATTAGAAAGACAACATTTTCTTTTCTCCAGTCAGATATAACACACTAACACTGAAGAGTTAGCAAGCTCTTCTTTAATAAAGGAAAATCAATCTTGGTTGAAATATTTCTACTTCATGAAAGGCAGAAGGAAAATATATAAATAAAACCAGATTTTAGTTTGAAATTGAGTGCCCACAGTCTAGGGTATGTAATTATAAATGGGAAAAATATTGTTGTCAAATAAAACAAAGCAAAAAAGGACAATTACTTATAAATATTTTGGCATACACTTCAACCCCATTAAAAAGCCAATATTTTCTTCAATTTGTATCTCTTGACAAATCACATTTGAATTTACTGAAAACAGTGAGCAATACAATCAAGAATTATCATAGATATTGTTTTGATACATTTGAATCTTCTGTAGCTAGAAACAGCAAATTCTGTTCTTGTCTTTCAGGACTGGAGTAATCTCTTCTCACTTGCTTAGGACAATGTTTCTGAACTTCTCAAAATGAGAAGTGATTTTAACTACTCTAGTAAGATTTTCGCAGGTGTATTTGCTACTTAATGAGGCTTGAATACAAACATATAAATGTTTGTATGAGTGAAGATTTGGGAATGTTTGTATCTGTAACGCATAATGCTTAATCTCAGCAATATTGTATTTTTTCTCTGACTGCTTCCCTCATCTCAAAAATTCATCGTGGGGCAGCCACATAATAACTTTTGTATGAGGATCCCAGGATTTTTCAAGATGAGTTAAGCTTCTTTGAAAGAGGGGAGAACTTTACAGATCACATTTGCACAGTTCGTAGAGATGATATGACATGTATTAGATACATGAAGTGAAAAGTGAGCAAAAGGTTCAAGCTGACAAACACTCGAAAGGTTCAGATT
The DNA here is from genome assembly GCA_013400315.1 of Bombycilla garrulus. Taxonomy (NCBI): domain Eukaryota; kingdom Metazoa; phylum Chordata; class Aves; order Passeriformes; family Bombycillidae; genus Bombycilla; species Bombycilla garrulus. The sequence goes on from VXBU01011176.1 coordinate 149,375, forward strand.
TGAAGTCACAGAAATACTTGTTTCAAAAGATGAAAATGCAGAGAGCTACCTGGTAATCAAAATAGGTTTGTAAAAGCAGAAAGTCACACAAGTTAACCTGGCAGTTGGCATAGCTTCTGGGAGAGGGGTGTGAAGCTTTACATGCGAAGATTTTAATGCACATTGTGGGTTCAAGATGGTGCAAATCCAGGGATATTGGCAGAAGTGATGTCTTATTCTATATGTGTCAGATGTTAAGCCATCTATTACACTTGAACGACAGCCAAGACTAAGGGTTGTGAATGTTCAGCTTACGGAATTCAAGGATGAGTTTGGATGAATGATTTTTTTGCATCCAGACCTTTTAGCAGCTCAATTACTCCACTTTATCGACAGCTAGTGTTGCTCTTTAGTTTCTTTTTCAGACCTGTTGCCCTTTAAAAGCCGCTGAGATAATTTTTTTTCCTTGTCATCTTCTGGTGTGCCTTCCAAGCACTTCAGATGGTGTACAAGGTAGTCACCAAGATAAGGGCCATCATTGAAGAGGTGTGTTTTTCTCCTTCTGAAACTGAAGGACTTTTTTACAGGTTTTACTCTTTGTGCTCCTTCCTCTATTAACAGCAGCTCTGAAGAACAGCTCTAATTGAATCTTAGGACATCATCTTCTGTTCTTTCGCTGGTGTTTTTTTATTTTTTTTTGTGGGTGGCTGATTTCACTATTAGCAATTCATTCATACCTGTTTTATTTGATATACTGTGAAACCACATGATTTTAATAGGGGAACTGTGTTGTTCACACCTGTATCTTGGAATGTGTGCTAATTGCAGTCCTTAAAAAAAAAAAAAAAAAAAAGACAGCTGCAATGACAGTGCTTGAAGACCATGTGGCAAATTACTTCTGAAAATGAGTGAAGTCTTCAATTTAATAGTCACATAGTAGGCTGTCTTCCACTATAAATATGATCTCTTTTACATTAAGGAATCTTTAAATCCCTTTGTTGTGGATGGTTCCATAGTTCTAAAATGGTCCTCAAGGACTCCATTTTTCATTCTTTCCAGTGCTCAGAATACATTTATGCTGAGTCAGAATATATCCGGGAAACGTGAAAATAGATTGATTTCCGTACAAAGACATAAAATTTATATCTTGAAGTTTCTCTTATATACAGGCTCAACATTTCTGAAAAATAGCTAAATTTTATTTATGCCAAAGGACCCAAAAAACTGAGAGAAAGTGTAGGAAGAAACCACATTGCTAATATTTGATTCCAGCCAGCAGAACTTACGTACGCATGGATGCACTTGAGGACGTGTGTACATTCGTCTTATAATCAGTCCGTATCCATACTAAATATGAAATTGTGCAATATTTCATCCTAAGAAAGCTGGATGAAAAAAACACTGATTAAGGTTGATTTTAGAGTATTATTTCACTTATAACTCCAAACTTCACTTGGAAAAGAACTGTGATCAGAGAGAGAATGGAGAGATCTCTTCCCTTAGGAAAGAGTTTTACAGTCCAAGTATAAAGCTGTGCCCTATCTCTTGGAGATCTCAACACAGGAAAACGTCTGCCATAGTCAATAAGATAGAGCTTTACATTTGCTTCTTCTTACTTCATTTGTTAGGAGGTTGTTGCTGCGTTTGAGTGGGATTTGTAAGTATTTTTAGAAAGCTGTATTTTCCCCAAAAGTAGCTATGCAGATTTTTCACAACTTGTCTTTATTTGGGTAAGGAAACACGGTGCAGTTAAGAGGAGATTTATCTGGCACAAATCTTTGCATGCTATTTGTTTATTGATTATGATCTGCTTGCAAGTAATACAAGTGTCAGGTCCTCTCAGCTGAAGTCACTTGAAATATATATTGGGTGTTTGTAAGGCTTTAAATCTAGTTGAAGGACTTGGGAGGCAGAGTGAAAAGCCTTAAGCAAGAACTGATTCAAGTAACCAGTCTGCTTGTATTGCTAAATGAATTGCTGATTTGGATACAGCCTGTGTGGCTCATTCTGGAAGGTCTGGGTCTCTTAAATTATCAGCTTTTCTAGTTTCTGAGAACTGTCTCATTTGTTTCAGATAATTGTCTCCTAACTGTAACTGTTATTTTTAAGTAAAGTTTAGTTTACTTGTTAGCAGAGTCCTTTGAAAGAATTAGAACTAGCACTCTGATCTAGGGACCATTGGACAGTCGTTTTCCTGAGGATGTTTTCAGGAATTAGTTGTCTCAAGTGGTAAACATTGATTGAGAGGTGTGGCACTTTATGATAACCTTTAAAATGCCTAATAAATTGTGATACTCTGCCAAGTGATAGTAAATAATTTTTCCCTTCAGGAGTTCTTATTTAAATGAAAAAGTCTCCTAGAGGTTTGAGTTAGATTCTGATTTACTATGTGATTGCTATATTGAATATCTGTATTTTTTAACAGTAATTAATGGCAGCATAGCACAGAAAGATTTACAGTGTTGTGAACATGAAAATTGCTGCACTTAGTAAAGAATATACCATTTAATTCAGATCTTGGGTTGATTTTCACAATGAAATACATCAAGACTATAAGAGAATAAATAACCTAAGATAGATGAGATGAAGATGCTTTTCAGGAGACTAAAGATATGATATTTCATTTATAAAATCCTTTCTATTCCTTAAATGTCCTATCATTAAGCATCTCTGTGGCCCAAGAAAATGTTCAGAAGTAATCACAGAATCTCAGAATGGGTAAGGTTGGGAAGGGAACACAGTGGGGTCATGAGGTCCAACCTTCCTGCTCAAGCAGAGTCATTCTAGAGCACGTGGCACAGGATTGTGTCCTGATGGTTCTTGGATATCTCCAGTGAGTGAGACACTCAGCCTTTCTGGGAAGAATGGCCAGAGGATAAGACTGTGTGCCTTGCACATGATGCCTGTATAAGCAAACATTAATTTTGTGTTTTGAAACACACAGCTTTTGCTGGTAGCAACGACAATAAAAAAGTAAATATAGTATGAAGGAATAAAACTCAGTACTTTTGAAGGGATGGATGTGAAATCCTGAGTACTACCAAATAGCTGGTGTTTGTGCTTCCCTACCCTCAGCACTGCTGCCCTCGTGAACTCTCCACCATTACCATGAATTTCTCTACTCACCATTTTCTCCTAAACACTGGAGGTGTTACACCTGGCTTTTTATTTTTTTATTTTTTTTAACTAGCATGTGAATGAAAGCTATGTGGCATCCCCAGCTCACTTTTTGGGCTCAGTGACTCACAGGACTAAACACAGCTGAATGAGTCTATTGTCTAAGCGCCAGTTTCACAGTGGGATAAATCTTGTAAACTCAGATGAATCTTCTTCATTGACAGGAGCTGCAAAAACCTGACTTGGTCATGTAAACATTTTAAGCTTCTCTCTAAACATTCAAGACTTGGCCTTCCTGTGGAAAAGCTTGGCTATCAGTGAACAATTGACCTTTCTGTTCTTGCATTTGTAGTTTTTATTAATTGGAATATCAATTTAATTTAACCACACAGGAAAAAAAAAAGGAGAGAATAAGGATAGGTTAAATGAGCATATGGAATATGGAACTTATGTTCTATATTTATGAATCCATGAAGGACTATATTATATAGGTGTGCACATAGACACCTTAGCTTGGATGTGTTCTGCTGGAAAGAGCAAATATTTTTTAGATCTTAGTGAATTCTCATCAAAAGTTTAGCTATCTGGTTCCTTAGTTCTCCTTACCTGCCTCTAGCACTGTGCAATGTTCCCAGGATGACCCCAAATCTTAAAAACGCAACACAGAATTAGTTTAATGTTATGCATGGGAATTTGGCCACATGTGGTGCTCAGCACCCTCTGTCCTGCAACAGAGGTACAAGATAATCTGCATTTTCAAGAAGATTGATTCCTGATCCCTCAAAGTTGGAGAGGTGTTCAGTGGGATTTTTTTGTCCTTTTTCACAGTGTCCTTCTGTCCTGGTTATTACAGGAATAAGATATGAATTTTAAAGCTGCCTGGTTTTAAGCAGTAAGGGGATTTTGGTATGGTAAGCTTGATCTCCAGTCCTAGTGGGATGCTTAAAGAGGCCATAATCCCCAGAAGTTACTCAAAGAATCAAGGATAACATTAGTCTAACACCAGAAAATTGTAAGGATTTGGAAAGAGTTTGAAATAATTACATTCTGTTGCGGAGTAGTGTGGTGGAATTTGACGTGATGGAAGATGAGGAGGGTTGTGCTCAATTTTGATCATTATGCAAAAGCGGGCGTTTCTTGAGGCAGGCAGGCATATATCCCCCTGTGTAGATAGTGTTTGGGCTGAGTTTATTTTCTGGTTTTCATAATAGTTAAAATGCTTTAAAATTCTGTATTTTCATTCTTTTTCTTTGTCCCATTAACTTATTTAGGAGATGCTTTAACAGTAGTGATGTACCACTGTTGATCTAAAGCCCCATATTCAGTCCAAATTTATAAGAAAAATAATACCTTTTGTTGTTCCATCTGACAGAAGAAACAGGAGAGCTTTTAGTTAGAGAAAGTTGCATTTATATAAGTAAGCACAGTAAATCTGAGAGATTGTCTCTTGGGTAAAGAATGCAGGTTCAGTATTGTATTATGGTTTGAGGTTTTTTTCCCCCTTGAAGACTAATCTTTTTTTTTTTTTCTTTTTGGTTTAACTCTTTCCGTATAAATGACCCTAATCCTTTGTAACAGCCTGTGTGTGGCAAAGGAAAAATTGCTTTAGTCAGCTTGGTGTTGAATTTCTGAGCATTCTTTTGGATTGTTATATCCATATTATTATATAAACATGTCTAAGGTTTTCATTGCTTGTTCATTGGAAGTGGGAGCAAGTATAATAGAGCAGATATTTGCTCTTAGGGGCTGCCAGGTGGAAGCTATCTTTCATGAAAGTATATGAACAGTATTGATTTCTTAGTTTGTATTTCTGGTAATTAGGTAATAGTTTGAAATGCAACCTTCAAGCTACTGTGCTATTTCTTTTTACTTTTTTCCCCATCTCCAAACTTCTGAATAAATGGCTTACAGTTGATCTTAACTTCTATGGCTTTTCTTTTTCTTTCTTTTTTTTTTTTTCTCTTTGGTTTGGAATGTGACACTTGAAAAATTATAATCTAAACTTTTCAAACTTGTTGACTTGGGGCAGTTGACAAATTTTATTGAAAATAGTTCAAGTAAGTGTGTATGTGTGGTATGTGTAGGTATGTGTGTCCACTTGTAAAGAATGCACTTTTCACTTAAATTCATTAAACTCAAATATCTTGTGAGCTTTGATCTAAGGTCATGTTTCTGTAGCATCTTGCTTAGAGAAATTCACATTATGTGAATATGTATTATGTACTTTTTAAGGAAAATCAAACAAAGTTATCTTTTAAAGCAGAGAAAAAAATATATTAAGGTATTTTTTATTTATGATATGTTCCCATTTATTTTTATTTTAATTTTGCCAATCACTTAGGAGATGGATATTTTCTTCAGTCACTGCCATCTGTGGAATAGTTTTAAGCAGTACTTTTCATCATGTTTGTGAAACATTTTCCTGTAAACTTAAAACTTGTGTAGGCTCAAGAGAAGCACAAAAGCAATGGTGGCAATTATTCATAAAAAATGTTGTTCATACTATAAAATGAAATTGGAGTCATGCTGGCTTTCTCTTTGGGATGACTACCAAAAGCTTATACCACAAAATGCTGTTTAAGGATTGTTGAGAAAGAGATAACCTATATCTTCTGAACAAAACTTCTGTGGAGAAATATGGATTTTTACCTTTACATATGATAGTTGTTTAGTGCTCTACAATGCTGGACAGCATGGCAAACGTTCTGGTTCTCCACCAGAAAGAAATATTTTGTGAACAAGCTCTGAAGTTGAGATGTGTGGAGAAGAGCGCTGGCAAGAAAAATGCATTTTTTTCATTAATGCATTTTCTCCATTGTCTTGCTCTCTGCTCTTCAGTAGACAAGAGACAAGTTTACAAGAAAAACAGTTATCTTTGTGGAAATCTTTTAGGCTTGCAGGGGTAGGAAATATGTATGCTCTTCCCCATATTCACGCTGAACTTTTCTTTAGAGGAAAGGATGAACTTATTTAAATATGAATTTGCACATTACATTCTTCTCTGAATTATTTTTTTTTTCTTTTTTTGCCATCTTATAATTCTGGTGACCCTTTCCATGAAGTATAGTACTTTTTCCCTTCTTCAGACTGAGAGAAAAACATTTGCAGCTATGCTTATGTTGTGGCCAGCTCCCACTAGTTTCTATCTTATGCAGTCATGTACAAATGATAGTAACTCCAGTTTCTAGTAATCATCTATCCAAGTATCAGAATGTTACATTTCAGCAGAAAAATGCAAGCTTGAATAGTAATGGAATCTGAATTGTTCTTTTCCTTGCTTTCCTGTCTTCCCAATCTGGAAGTTGGTTTAGGGACACTTTGTTAAAGTAATTGACATCAGCTTAAGTCTTGTTCCCCATGAGCTGTGCCAGTTCACAGAAGCATAATTGCTGGTGACACCAGCCTGCACATTTTCACCAGTATGGTACTAAGTCATTTGCATGACTAAATTGGTGATAATCATTAGATGATAATTTTTCATTTGTAGTGGTAGTGTGATAGTGAAGAGAGTGCTTCTCTTGTGTCCTGCACAAGGTATTTCATGGTCTGTTTTTAGGGGTTTGTGTATTACTTGATCAATTGCATTATATGGAGATAAATTTCTCCTGTGTGATGTCCTCATGCTTAGAACACAGGCTGTAAGTCAAAGGCAACACATTTTTATCAGCTTGTTTGAGCAAGTGACTACTGTTTTTCTTCATCTACATAAAGTTAGAATAAAATATTCCCTTCTTTCTTTGCACTCAGCAGAGCTTAATTGAATTAGAAAGCTTCTGCACTTTGAGAATTGCCAACAAGGGTGATGATGCTCAAAACAGTTGTCTGGAAAGCATGCTAATCAGTCAAATGCTCAATAAAATTGAAAATTAATTGATGATGTGGAATCCTATTTTATGAACTATGATGATTGATACCTTGAGGAAAGTCTGTTTCTTTAGCTCAGTAAATACAGTGCTGCCTTGTGAGAAGGTGAAGGATCTGACTAGCTCAGGAACCAGACTGGAGGTGACACTGCCTCTTGGTGAGATGCTCAGTGAAAGCTGGTTCACACCATTAGGGAAAAATGACTGCCCACACAATCCTGAGTACAGTAGTTGATGAGAAGGACCTTGTGCTCTTTAGAGCTGTTGACTAATTTACACTGCTAAGGACCAAGAGTAGTTTGCCCAGGTTAATCAAACTTACTGAGGTAAACTTCACAGCCAAAAGAGGTCAGCCACAAAGACATCAGAGTATTAGGATATTAATGGCAATCTCTCAGAAATTAATAATTAAATTCAGTACAATAAAATCAAAATATTGGAGTAGATTATGCAGGCATGCTCTATTCCTATTGCCATCCTTTTGCAGAAAAAAATTGTTCAGAGTTTGGAAACACAAAAATCTGGCGAACGTGTAGAAATATGTGAGTTCATTGGTTTTATTTGACTCAGCTGATGGATCTTGAGAGGGCTCTCAAGCAGAGGACATGTCTCTTCTCATACTCATATTTATGAAGTGTTTGGCATTCAATACCAAATGGTTATATTATCCATGACCTGTGTATTTGACATTGGGAGCATAATTTTGAAAGTTTGCAGTATTTTTTATGATCTCATTTATCAATATATCTATTGTATTTATGTATTTTATATTTATTCTTGAGGCTAAATGTGTCTGTCATGGTTTTAGATAGAGATCAAGGGTACCCTTAATTGTGAGGGATTGCTGATCTGGAGATCCAACAGAGGAAGAAAGCAGTCAAATTGCTGGTAAAAATTTGGCTGTGTTATGTGCTTAACTTATCAGTCTAATACCAGTCAAGATAGAAATGAAGAAAGGAAGAGTTGTAATGGAACTTTAGACATTTTCCAACCTATAGCCTTGCTGTCAAAAAAAAGAGTTGCCAGTTGGAATAAACAAAAAGCCTTTTTCAGGGCTGATAAAATGTGTTGGAAATGGCAGCCAGATTAAAGCTCTACATCAAAATGAATGCCGAAAAAGCTCTTTTCAGGACTAAAGAGGAGATTCAAGTTGTCAGCAGCCAGTCTGAATCTGGCAAGCAACATGAAGTACTTAGGGCTAGAGAACTTTAATTAGACTTCTCTTCAGGCTAAACAGAAGTTCTTAGTCTTCATCCTTGATAACTCACTGATTGGCTTCTGTTGTACTGACAAATATTAACTTTGACAAGAGTTTGTGTATGTGGGCTGTGTAATAAAGTGCTATATTGTTGTATGAGCAGAAACTTCAGCCTTGTGTGCAGGGGATTATGTGGGTGATATTAGAGCAGTAGCTCAAACCCAATATTATTGACCTCTTGTTTCTTTGCATTGCAAAGGTGCTGTGTTTTGTTCAAAAACAGCCTTCAAGCAAAAATTTCTTTTATGTTTTATCTTTCCCTCACAGCCAAAGAATTTATAATTTTTACTAGAGTTAAATATCTTTATGAAGTGTACTGATCTTGGCAAGTTTTCTGGATGGATCAGGAGTGTTATTATAATCTATTAGTTTCAGTGTCAAAAGAATTTTAGAAAAGATAATTTTGTTCAAAATCATGCTCTTGTGAGCTGAAAAATTAATTGGATATATATAAAGTAACCAATGATATAGTATATAATGAGATGTATTATTTATGAAATGCATAAGAATTTGATCAGGAATGTTTTAGAAACAATATTTTTATACTTTGATCAAAGTCTGATTATTTTGACCTTGAGTGAAATTATTCATTAATTCTTTTTTTAGACTGTAAGCAAAAGTTCCTGTTTTCCTTGAAATGACTCAGTTTATTTTTCAGATTTTATGTCAGTATATGTCATGTATACATGGTGTTAAGGCTAATATTTAATATTTAGTACTTTGTTCTTTTACATAGGAAGCACATTTTGGTTTTTGAGACCAAAGTGATACATGTTGTTGCTGAGTTGTTATTGTATTTATTGAATAGTAGCATAGAGTCATTACTTTAGATGGAAGCAAGATATACTGCACTTGACAAATCAGTGGAAATTTATGTTTCACCTTTGCAAATCTCAACTATTACACTTAGCTACAGAGATGTGTCGCTATTTAAAGTTTTGGAAATATTTTGTTGAATTAGAACTATAAATACTTTGCAGTTTATTTTCTTGTAAAGTCTTCTTCATCCCCAAAACACTTCTAACATTACCCATCTCCCCTTTCCTTTTTTTTCAAAATTGTTCTCTTCAGGTTAATGTCTTTAGATATTCTTAGATTTATTTATTCTTCAGGGTAATGTCTTTAGATAGACACATTTCTTAACGATTTGATCACCTGTGTTATTCATCAAGGAGAAAGCTGTCCTTTTCAGGATCTTTCCTCTACCCTTTTCTAGTGTAAGATTTCTTACCTTTGGTCTGGGTTTTTTATACTTGGTATTACACCTCTGTAGTTTGATCTTTTGTTTTTAAATTTTTATTTCTCCATGATCTAAGTTTTTTTCTTGAAGAATTTCATAATGGCAGTGGCAGTAACTCACAGAGCTCTGTCTTCCACTTCCTTCCTGTTGCTCAGGTTCACTTCAAACTATGCCAGGAAAATTTAATTATGGTTCATTCTGAATATCAGTATGAACATTATTTTTTTTATAGATAATATATAATTAATTGTCTGTGTACCCCAGTAAGGTTTTGTTTGACACTGATGGAATTTGTACTAGGATTTTTGTCTTTCTTTCTTTCTTTCTTTCTTTCTTTCTTTCTTTCTTTCTTTCTTTCTTTCTTTCTTTCTTTCTTTCTTTCTTTCTTTCTTTCTTTCTTTCTTTCTTTCTTTCTTTCTTTCTTTCTTTCTTTCTTTCTTTCTTTCTCTCTTTCTCTCTTTCTCTCTTTCTCTGGGTCTTTTTGTTTTCACTGGTGTATTATGTGAAATCTTTTCTCCCTCCACTGTCCATCTGTGTTGTGTTTGGGAGCATTGTGCTACTAAGCCATGGTTTTAGAGGGCCTTTGTGTTGGCAATATTGAGTAATTCATGGAGGAAGCTCTTCTGTGTCAGTGTTGATGAACCTTTCTACAACTATCTTCTGGAATTTGCACTATTTCCAAGCCAGACTGGAAATGTATGTAAGATATAGAATGTCAGCAACACAAAACCTCCTATACCAGTTGTCTTTCACCTCCACCCACAGTAGAACAATGGATACGATGTCATCCTTCAGCAGCACGATCTCAGTTCTGGTGTTCTTGACCAATAAACGCTGCTCAGTTGTGGTGGAAAGGCTCAGCTCCACTCCATGCTGAATGCTTAATTACATTAAGGATAGTATCTAATGTTGTGAGATTCCACATTGTCCAGGATTTAACAGGTTTACATCTTCCAGTGGATTTTCAGAGTAAATTGTAGCTAACATAGACTAGAAAGATCTGATGTAGTGCACTTGACTGTAAGAGGGATAGAACCCCAAACCAAAGCAAGTGATGCAGTCACTCAGCACTCACTTGGGTGGGCCTATGCCTGGGCAGTTCCTGAGCACGGGTGGCTCCCACACCTAAACCCACTCCTCACTGGTTAATTGCTGAGTGTGACAGTACACGGTGTGGAATATCTTCTCCGTTTGGGCCCTCTTCCTGCTTGTGTCTCCTCCCAAGCCCTTGAACACACCCATTGTATTCACTGTGGGAGTGGAGTGAGGAACAGGGAGTGAATTGACTTGGCAAACACTGCTTAACAATAGCTAAAACATTTGTGTGTTGTCAGCACTGTTTTGGTTATAAATCTCATCCATAGCATTATGAAGGCTACTATGAAGAAAATTACCTCCATTCCAGTTGGACCCAAAACCATTTCTTACTTCCCTCTTCTCTGTCTCTGCCTTGAATTTTTAACTTTAAAATGCTTTGTTCAAAGACAAGAAATGTAAACAGATTGAGAGGTGTAGCTAAATGGAATAAAGATAATAACCAAAGGAAAAAGTCTGTGTATTTAGGATCCCAGATTGATCAGAACCTAACTCACTTGACGGATAATTGCCTGACAAGCAGTATCTTTGATGTTAAGCTTCAGTGAAGTAGAAACTAAGTTCCTCAGCTGCTCCCCAACAGTCTTTGGGTGGTCTCTTGCTGTCTGATGCTGGAGCACCCTCTCACCCTGCTGAAGGGGTTTTTTTGTGTGACACACTGCGTACAGACAGTTACACGGTGTTTGCTTTGTGAGGTCTTGGGAAGAGTGAGCAAGGTGGAGAGAGATTTGGAGGGAGCAAGAACGGCCAAATACAGTTTAAAATAAACAACTTCTAAATTAAAAAGAATGTTAAATACAGATCATCTGCTCAAACCATGACAGCAGATTTAATTCCTTCCTCCTTTTACCTGATGGAGATGCGCCTGCAGGGCTCGCATCAATTACCTGTCGACATGTGGAAAATGATTGATGAGCTGCCTCAGGCACTGAAGTATACTTTGTCAACCACTCATAATTTATACATCTTATCTCTGCCAGAACAAAAGACAGGACAGCATGCACACTGAAAAGAGTGGGGGGGTGGAAAAAAAAAAGAGAGAGAGAGAAGGAAAAGAAGAAAGAAAAAAAAAAGAAAAAGGCTGTTTGAGTTCCAATATGTACACAAGTTGATAACGTTGATGCCTATCTGTTTGCTCCTTCAGCAGACATCTCCTGCCACTTTCTACTGTGACTGCTTGAGTTTGCCAGACTCTCTGGCCATTCCCTGCTGCAAAGATGCTGACATAGTAAGCATGAAGGAGTCTAGAGTTACATTTTAATTACACTATTATCTACAAGAGTCTCTGGAGCACTGATGTTTGTTCTGACCTTTTGTTTTAATCAGCACTCTCAGAGCATGCTGTTAACCACCACTGACAGAGATTGATAATTTATATAGTGGGGTCTTCTTAAGAAGCTTTCATTTAGAATTGTTACAGAAATCAGATACTTTCACATTCAGACATCATTTTAGCATGTATTTTAAATAGGTGAGTCTTAGAGGAATATAGAAACCGAATTTTTAGTTTGACCTCCAACTGTAATCAAACCCAAAATAATATTTTTTAAGTATTTTTTGGCATGATCAAATATTTTTTGTATTTCTTAGAGATTCTTGGAGCACTTTCAATCAAAATGTTTATTCAGTACTCACTAAGAACTTTTAGATAAGCCTCATATTCTACTCTTAATTTTTCAGGAATAGCTATTAATCTAGAGGGAGGATGGGAGATTATTTAAATGCCAACCTGAGACAATTGAGAAAGGCTAGTTTCCAAAATACTTGGTATTTAGTGTTCAAGTTTCTCAAATTGAAAAGCAAAAATCTCTTATTAGTTTTGAATATTTTATTTTCCAGTTTAATACAATAGTGAAACTTAATGTGATCATTCCTCCACTTGAATAGCACTGTGTAATAATGCTTCAGCATCTACTGCATTGGGAACAAAATAAGCATTTTTGAGGTATTATTCTGTTTATTTGGAAGGTTGTGCTGAAATGGTCTCCAACTCGTATTCATCTGTAAGCATCTGTGCTGCTCTGAACCCAGGTGTTAATAGTGAAGGATTAAAAAAAATGTTTAAACAAAAATAATCTGAATGAAAAATTTCATGATAGAATGCTTTAGAATACTGGAAAATTTAGTAAATGTCGAGTGGTACTATATTGGTAAGTTTAGTTTGGCAGTCATATTTTCAGGTATTCCCTTGTCCTCTGGTGTCATTTTGCTAACTTTATTGCCCAGACATACCAGGAAGTTTTGGAGATTTGTCAGAAATGCTCAGTTCATGTGTATGTTTTTTTCTGACACCTGTTTTCATTACACCTGTATTGAATGGGGCCACGAGTCATCTAAGAGCAGCTTGCTCCGGGAGCTCTGCTCCGTAGTGCTCAGTATTTTAAGTACTAGAAGGTGTCACAAGAAATGCTTCTGCATAGAGGCCTCATTTTCTCAGTTACAGTTTTACTTTACCTAGTGGCAGTGCGAGCAAAGCTTTCAACAGACTAGGCCTGTTTTGCCTGTTTTTTACATTAATCTGTGCTTTTTACACTAAACTGTCCCAACACAGATTTGTTTCCTTCTATCACCTTACGCATTGAGCAGTGGAGCAGATTACTAAGCCACAAAGAATTAAATTAATTACCAGAAGCCCAAACCTGCAGTCATGCATGGACTTCAGTAACAATTAAGCACAATAGCTGCTGGCTATTTTATTGACAATAGGTCAAAATTATATTTAATTGTCTCTGTAGAACTTCTGGGAGAATGAGACTTTTAGTACTATAACTAACTAGAAGACTTCTCTTTCCTGATAACAATGTATTTGTGCAAATGCTGCACGTTTTTGTAATTCATGGTTGCCAAAACAGACCTTAAATTCAGAATTGGTAAATGCAGAAACATACAAGAGAGTTTCTGAATTCTGGAATTGGTGCTATGAGCTTGCATAGAGTGACAGCCAAACAGATTTAGTTACAGAATAAGAGAAACTGGATTAAAAATAAATTAAAAGTTTTGATCAAGCAGGCAGTTTTGATGACTACAAGCAGCATTGTTACATTGTGGTAACACTTGTAGTGAAAATAAAATAGAAATTGCTTATTCAGCTTGTTAAACCCGTGAGACTAATAAATGGTGAGACAGAAACTTACTTTTGCCCAACTTCTGAGCAGTTGTAATCTTGCCTTGCTTGTATTTCCAGCTGAGAAAAAGCAAATAAATGTAGTCAGTGTGAGCTTCAGCCTGTGAATCCAACTTCTCAGCAGGATTTATTAGCTCCAGTATAGCAGGAGTGATACAGGTCTATGACATTTTTTGTTTTGGGGTGGACAGGGTAAGTTCCTTTCTGTCTGTAATGCATTGTGTAAGCACATTAGAGTTTTGTTTAGAGAGGGAAACTGCTGAAAATCATAAAACTAACATACACTGATCAATATGAAATAGAATTTCATGCAATATTGCTTTGAGTGAAAAGAATATATATTACAAAGGCAGTTTACAGAGACAACAATTCCCAGTCAGTGGGGGCAAGAGATTTCAGTGTGGGAGAAACACTTGTTTCTTCCTTTGCCATCAACCTGCTATATGACCTTGAATAGGATACTTAAATCTGTTCTTTATGCTATTTTTTGTCTGTCTTGTCAAGTTCGACTGTGTTCTGTTCGAGGCAGTGCTGTGATTCTGAGAAGCCCAGCACTGGCACTATCTGACCTTGAATAAAAGTGTGTAGATGTTGCTCTATCACAAATGAAGTGCAAGGTGTCTCCAGGTAATATGCACTGTACTGTTGCTATGTATGAGACCAGTGGCAATCATTTAAAAAAAATTAAAAAGGAGCACTAGCTGTGTGAAAGTCATGCCTAATTGCTAGGCTTATAGTTGCTAAGCTATAAAAATATCACCTTTGTTTGATTTCTGTGCTTTTTTGTCCTTCTGTGCAGCCGTCCTTCATTTTTCTAGTCTAACTCCAAGGGAAGCTAATATTCCTTGCTAGGTAGCGTCAAGCTTATGAATTTTTATGAAAGCACTTGCTTTTATCCAGCTTTGTGGATGGTGTTTTAGGGTACAGCTTCCCACAGTTACCTTTCTACTTTTCTGTGTGCCTTCTCCTCCTTCCTGTTCCCCAAGCCTGCATCCCATTCTCTGTGGTAAGTTGGTCCTTAAAGCTGTCTGAAATGGATTTAAAAAAACCTAAAAAGGTATACCTACTTTGTTTTTAAGTATGTTATTTCTTCTTAGTGCTGAGCTGCTTTTTTGTTTTTGTTATTTTGTTTGACAGGCTGCTTGTAGATAGAACAGTTTTCCATAAGGGATTGAAATCATACATCAAATCTATTGTTTTATATGTAAGCCACTTGAGAACAATGAAAGCAGTTGCTGGAACCCAAATACCATTACAAATAGATTTATTGTGGTATGTTTTCTCCCACCTTTTTCTAGAAGTTATTACTTTAATCTTAAGAATTTATGTAAGTATGCTGGTAGCTTTTATATGCTTTATGCATTCACTTCTGAGACTTTTTAGCTATTTAGTGGCATGGTGTTTAAAACAAGTGTTATCAAGGAAATAATTTCAGCTTTACATCATTTTTTTATATTTCCCTCTGAATGCTACATATAAAATAGCCAGATGGTAATATAAAAGAGTTATAGTAAATGTCATTGAAACTTATCTTCACAATGCCCTTTAGCTTGGTGTGTTCATCTCAACCTACAAACATCAAGAAGAGAAAAAGATGTAATATCCCTTTGTCACAAAATTGTATAAAATTTCGATGTCTTCAAATTTTAAATGCCTCTAAGAAAAAAACTTATTAGAAATATATGCAATTAAAGTCATTCCGGCATTTATAGAAAAGCAGAAATGCTTTTAAACTGCTCTTTCCACCTCAACTAGAACAAAGCTATTTTGTATTGAAAATACTTCCCAAACTACAGTTATGACAAACTAGATAAGATGTTCCTGAGATAATACAGGTTTTTCTGCCATTTTAATAGTAAGCCAAATCAGCACTCAAAGGGCAGAAAGTTATTTACGAACTTAATACACTTAATAGACATCAAAATGAACCAACATATTTAATTTACAGCAATATCTTAAATGCTTTAGTCATCATATTGGGTGAACTAGAGTCTTGATAGTTAGGTGGTTTTTTTTCTCATGGTTTCAGGGAATGAAAGATTGCCAGTTAGTCTGGAAATATATTTGAGTTCACTGGGTTGATAGGTGAAAAAACTGCTGATTAGACAGCTTTTGTGAAAAGTGTTGTGATTCCACAGCATTTCTCACACTTTCCCAGTCCCAATAGCCATATGTATTAAGATGGTGTCAAATGGAGTTGTTACTCATCTTAATTTGTTTTATGTGAGTGATTGGATGAAATGTAAATGTAATATTGATGAAGCTGACAATACAATAGAAATGTGGCATTCTGGTTGAGTATTCAGCTGATGCCCAGAAGTAC
Organism: Bombycilla garrulus; assembly: GCA_013400315.1. Classification (NCBI taxonomy): domain Eukaryota; kingdom Metazoa; phylum Chordata; class Aves; order Passeriformes; family Bombycillidae; genus Bombycilla; species Bombycilla garrulus. The sequence continues at coordinate 165,374 of VXBU01011176.1, forward strand.
TAACAAATGGTCGCTTGTGAAGCCATGCTTATTGTTAAGGACACAGGATTAATAAACCCCTCTGAGTTCCACCTAGAGGAGGTGCTTACAATCTGATGTTGTAGCTTCCTACAGATGAACATAAATATATTAAAGTATATATATATCCATGGAAGAATAATGGTAATGATCAAATGAAGAAAAAAACCCATGAAAACAAACTGAGGCTAAAAAAGCCAAAATTGTAGCTGTGTTTAACTAGTCTGCTAAACAAAATGTTGTGATTGAGCAGTGAGCAGTTTCCTACTGTCTAGGACAGTCTTTTCTTAGTGAGAGTGGCTAATTGTTGAATTTCAGAATTGTTGAATTTCTTAATGGAGAACTAATTGTTGAATTTCAGAAATGTATTTCTTGGGCGGGACGGAAGTGGATGTAGTTGTCATGTAGCACTGTTAAAGTTTGCTGAAGTGATCTCAGCAGCATCTCAGTTTTGGAGTTAAATAACCCTCTTGAAATCTATGATATACATTGTAGTTAGCATTTGGAAATAAGTTAATTACAGTTTCACTCCAACATTACAGGCCAGTTTCACCACTTTTCCCCTTAAACCTTTGTCTTTAAAGACTAAGCTTTCCATGGCTCTTCTACCTTAAATATCTGCCTTAAAATTGCTGATAAGGTGTTATTCCTGTCTGAAGAAAGCTGCAGGCAATATCAGCCTATTTACAATGTTCTTTGGATGTAGGGAAAGATAAAACCCCCCACTTTTGGCCCAGTGTCTTTACTGGTCCAGATGTGAAGAAGAAGTAGGTTTGGTTTTGTGCATGTTTTCTCTCAAGACCATCAAAATGGACAGAAGGAAATTATGATAGATCTTTTAGTGAAAGATGGAATTGCTGATGTCAGACCTTTGCATGGGTGTGGATCAATAGATTCCTGTTTAGTTAACCCTGACACAGGTTTTTAGGCATTAATCCTTTACAAGGAAGTTTTCACGCATGCCTTCGTTCTCCTTGGGAGTCTGTGGTTGTGTGATAAGTGTTATATCCAATCTTAGAGAAATTTTGCAGATTCTTTTTGGCTTTGCATTTTTAGAAGTTCTTTTTTCTTTCTTTATTCTTTTTTTTCTTTTTTTCCTTTCATTTTTTTTCATGAGAAGTAGCTATAGGCTGAGAAAAACAGTGCATAGGCTTCTTGTTTAGAGAAAGGAAGGAATCATCTTTCCTCTTTTCTTCTTAATCCCCTAGAAAATAGTAGACACAGCACTTTGGAACCTAAGCTCCCATTTGGTTTCCAATACATAATATAATTTGAAATTTAGTTTTAGCTCTGTTATCTAGAACTTCAATTAGCTGCCTTGTGGCCATGGAATATTCCCAAAAAATTGAAGATGTAGCTTTAGAGGCAAATGGCTTATTACTTTTACATACGTATGAAGAAAAGTTTGAAAAAAAGAGAAAAAAAGAAGTCTGAAAGAATGTTGCATGAGAAAAATGAGCATGTAAACAACATTTTCTGTTTTCTTTTATCGCAAATATGAATAAATATGTATTCAAACTACCAATTCTTGTTAACTGGTCAAGAGATATATTTAATCTTTGAAGAAAATTTGGATTGAGCATAGGTTCTCTTATTTAGTAGGATCACTTTCATGGAAGCAACTCTGTATTTCTGTCAGCATAGTAGTTCTTTCATTTAATTCTTTAAGTCTCTCTAGTTTCTCCTTTAGAGAATTGTAGATCCCAACATCCTGAATCCATTGTCTCTTTATTGTGATGGATGCAAATAGAGCAGTTTTAACTTTCCAATCTAAAGTATAAAAAATTTTGAAGTGGAATAAAAAGGATGCATAGGGAAATAGATAATTTTATAGGCTACTGTTCTATTTTATGGAATGATAAAGTATGATGTAAAGTATGTTTTCCTTTGCATGTTTAAATTGCTCAGTGTATATAACTGAATTTAAAATAAATTCAGAAATGACTGCTCAGCCTTGCTGAAGTATTTAGAGAACTGCTTTATTTTTAGTGTCTTTTCTAATAAATAAGTTGCTATGAATAGAGCTTCTTGTTTAGGTCTTAAATTTTAACTGGACTTTGGCAGATTTAAATTTAATCTGGACACTGTATGGGTCTATACTGTCACTCTTTGCCCGCTGTTTCAAGTGACTGATTTCTCACTCCTATCCCCTGGCCATTTTATATAACTTCCTTTAGGAGTAATTTCTTTGTGTATATAAACTTGTACTTGGTCTGGCTGGGGTGGAGTAAGTGTTTAGTCCTGGGATTTTTTTTTTATTTGTAGCTGAAGCAGTGTTGATAGCACACCACTGCTTTGGCTGTGGCTGAACAGTGCTTGTACAGCACCAAGGCTTTCTTTCTTTGCCAGACAAGCGGGCTGGCAGTGAAAGGGACATAGGTGGAACTACTCTTTAAAATTAGATCTGTACCGTCAATTAATTTAATTAATCTGCAGATTCCTCCATGCTTGTGTACTTTGTTTCAGCATGTGGTATTAGTTCAAATTAAATCTTTTTTAAAGTAATGTTTGCTTTGCAGGTAATGCATCTGAAAAAAAAGAAAAGGCAACTGCAGTGGTTTTATTTTCGTTTATGGACCTTACCTTGTATTACCTTATTACTCTGCCGTCCTCTCTTCTTCTCCTTGTGGTGACTCAAGTTAGCACAAATTGCTTTTTTGTGGTTAGCAAACTCAAAACATGGGTTATAGATCAATAGAGACTGTCAAGGGATTACTGAATAAACAAATGTCTTTTCACTTTTTGTGTTATTTTCAACTGTTTTCTCATAAAATATAAACCTTTTGAAGTATTGAGAATTGATGCTTTGATCCATTCTTTGATAATAGTATTGCCTAGCTGTTTTAAGAAGGACATTATTTGGTTTATCCATGTATGTACACACACGTATATATGACAGTGCTGTGATAGAGTAAATTTGCAGCAACATTCTTTGGTTATTTAAAAATGACCCAACTCTCTTCACTGGACACAGTGACTCTCTCACAAGATCTTTTAACCCTTGTGACTTGCTGTTTGTGAGATGCATGCCTGAGTTAACAAGAATAAATATATGTGGCTAAGAAACAGTTTCAGTTGTTCCAGAGATCTGAGTGCTTGACAGTAGATGTGATCTAAATGTCTTGGTTTGCACTTTATTTTATTTGCTCTTAGACTGTGTGTCACACTTGGTTATCATTTTTAAAGCTTCAGCTGTGGGAGAGTGATATTGGTGTGAGAATGATGTCACAGCTTGAAAAATCCAGAGAGGCTTTTCCAGTCATTACTCATTTGAGTACATCTCGCCCACTGGCAGAGATATAGAATGGATGACCTCATATGTCTCCTTTGCCTCTGCCTTCCGTGGTTCTGTGAGTGATAGGGCAGTGCAGAAGATCAACAAGAGTTTATTGACAGCTGCAGAAAGACAAGGCACTAAACATACCTGCACATCCTAGATGGGGATGTACATGTGGCACTTCCCTGTAGAGATCACACTTGAACACTGTGAGGTTACATATTTGCCTCCTTCTGCTGGTTCCCCAGGAAAATATGACTTGTGACCATTGAAACTGATATCTTTTAGTTACTCAGATGGTGAGTTTTCATTGCATTCTGAAGGCAAAACAATGTGCTGACGTGTGTGAGAAGTGATACAGAACACTTTCTTACGTTGTCGCTCACCTCTTAGGACATTTGGAGAAGAATCCTAAACTGTCCCACCCCTGACATTTCAAATTTTATCGGCGTTATGCATTAAAATAAGATCTACCCAGCTTTGATATTCAGTCAGAACTGGGCTACGAACTTAAAACTTGTTAGACTCAGACTAAAATTCTACAGTAGCTGCTACATAGCATGCTCTGTATTTTGAATTATATACCAGCAGTTTTTATCTAATAGATGTGATCCATCCAGAGCTTTCAAAGCAATCTAGAGCAGTTAGACTCAGTCATGTTTAACTGGAAATCTGGCTTGCATTTTTTTTTTATTTCTAGAAATATGTCTTAGTATTGTAACTCTCCAGTATGTTTTTTCATTATTTTCTCGGAAATAACTTATAAAAACATGTTCAAAGTCAGGAAAAATTGGGCATGCCAAGGGAGAGTTCTCTTTAGTCTTTTTTGAATGCTGTTGGTAAAAACGTCTTGCGGTGTATAAACTGGTCCAGGTATAACAGCAGGATACAAATTGCCCTTATAACTCTGGATTGCCTTATTTGTTGAAAATATGTGATATTTATACTTCTCAAAAAACCAGAGTTTCAGTTCTTTGAGAATGGAGTTTGAAGCAAAGCTTTCCTTTGTGACTGGGGAGGTATGCAGTTGATGGATAAAGTTTAGGTGTTGTTGAGATGGGAAATATTTGATGGAAGTGAAAGCAGAAGCCTGAACAAGTTTGTTCTCACGGAGGAGGATGGGGAGTTTTAGCAGAAAAAGTGGAATGCCTTTTGTGCATGATCTCACCTTAAGTTCTGAGTGTGTTCAATGTCCAGGTCATCCAGCAGTTTATAAAAAGGGGCTTTCTTTGCTGACATAAAGGTGTCAGTTTGGGGTGTGTTGCAGTATGTTAGGGAGAAAAATTTAAGTAATATAAAATGTCATTCTTCTCCAGCTTATTTTCTTAGACATTTTTGTGAAGCATACAAAAAGAAGCTTTGCAGTAGAGGATGGATGAGCAGATAGCACGTTATGGAGAAAAAAGCATAGAAAGGAAACTTTTTTGTATATTAGTGCTGATTTGAGAGGGTAAGAATACCTTTACCTAAAATGTAAAATTTAGTGAAAAAAACTCTGTAGAACAGTCGTATTTATCTAATAAATAAGTTGTATATCAGTATGGAAAGAGTAAAGAATTTCTGAGTACATTTCAGGGTTGTGCAATATTGAATCCATGGCAACTAAGAAGTTTTTATGCTCATTTGTCAGTAACAACAAAATATTTACATACTGTGTTGTCTTAGAAGATTTGGCTACATGTGGGGCATTACTTATGAAGTTGTGCACTTAGGACATTATAAGCTGGAGAAAAAGTTCTTTATCTTATTGTGGTGCTTGTTCATGTGTTGCATAGTTTTTATTTTTATGCTTTGTTTTAAACATTTTCTCTACTTTGCTATATATCTTACTTTATTAGAGTTTTATTGGATTTGTTGAATACATTGTGCAGGTGATGAAAAGAAATAGACTGGGAAAGCTACTTCTTTTGTTTGAAAAAAAATTTTAAATCTCTACAAATGTCTACTTAAAAAAAGAAAAGGCAAGATAACTCAAATTAAAGTATATATTTAAATTTTCCATATTAAGACTAACTTGAAAATGGTCTAAACAATAATGGTGCTGGACTATATTGTGTTTATCAACTTTATGTTGATTCAGAAATCATAGCCATTTATAGAGGAGATAGGTATCTGTAGCAATTTGTGGAGACTAACTGGGAATGCTCATTAGCTCTTTTAAAAGGAAAAAGGCGAATATAATTTGCTTTAAATTTAAAAGCCATCCCATTTTTTTTTTTTTTAATCTGGGATGCTCTGTCTAAAATGTAGCCATTCGAAGGGAAGGATAAGGCCTGTCAAGCTACTTCTCCTGTGTTAGTGCTTCATCTGCTTTGTTTGACATTTCTAAACAACTCTTTAAAAATGTCGATTTTGGCATGCTCCACAAAGGAGGACTGAAGGGTGTTGTTTAAGTTATTTAGGCCTTCTCTGTTTTTCTTTCTGTGGCACAAAAATGTGCATTTTTCTTCTATGCCTTTCCTCCCAACAAATGTGTGTTTTAGCCTCAAATGACCCTGGCATCTTAACATGTCAGAGTGTTAATAAAGCACTGAGGCTGTCATAATGTGGGGTTAAATAAAGTCTTCATGAGCTGTCTATTAAGCTGATTTTTTGTTTGTCACTTTCTGTAGTTTCTTTATGGATGCAGCTTGTCTTGGTTTGTGGGCAGCCAAGCAAACGGGCTTTGTCTTTGTTCACTGCTCTGTTTAATTCTCCCCCTCATTCATTAATCATCCCTTTGACTATTTATACCAGTGGCAAGTATAGCTAACACACTTAACGTTTTCTTTTGTCTCAGTGGCACTCTTTGTGCAGGCCAGAGGAGGGCTAATTATTAACTGTAAAGTGACATTAAAAACCTGTAGATAAGCATACAAATGCTGCATCCACTGAAATGTAGGGGTTTTTGTTGGTTTGGGGTTTTTTTTGTTGAGTTTTATGTATTTTTTTTTTTTTTACATTCAAGTGCTTGTGGCCAAATGAGTTTTTCTTGCTCTGTATAGTTAGGAGTTCACAGTAGCAGTGCCAATGTCTAGATAATTAATGAAGAAGCTCTGTTAAACCCAGAGAGTCTGCCAGTGTCAGGTTTTTTAGTTTCATCTCTGGACAGCTTAGTTGGGTAGTTTGTACCTTATCAGGCAGAAGCAGGGATTTAAATTGCTGCCATTTAGTTGGAGGCAGTTCCTCTTCTCTTTAAAGGTCCTATTCCTGTGTTTATTAGTATTCTGTAAACAGAAGTCTTGGAATGTGTTTTTTGTTTTGACTTCTTGTGATGAGAAAGATTTTAGCATTTTCTTTCTGGCTTCCTTCTATTTATCAGGATGTTTTGAAATTATAACTTCGGGGTTTTTTTAAATACTGACAGTGATCACACCTTTCTTGCTTACTCAAAGTCTTTTTGACCCTCTTGCTTCTCATGATTTCATGATATTAGCACAACAATTATTCTGGAAAGACTTCTTTGAAAAGATAATATTTAGAAAAGGTATGTGTTCTAGCTCTTTGGAGGAAATCTAGATGCCACAGGATATTCTGGGTTTTTTTTTTACTGTAGTGTCTGCCTCATTCCAGCCCTTATCATAGGTTTGAAACGAGTTTGTTTGGTTTTCTGTGCCTTGAAAATAAAGCGCTGCTCTGTGAGGTGGGTTCAGAGAGATTCCTGCAGGATTTTAGTGTTACAATCAGCCGCTAACTTGTAAGTGACTTTTCCTTTGACTGATGTTGCAACCATAATCATGAACATAACACATCGCTGAGGCCTGAAGCTGGAGTTGCAGCTAATCCTTTCAATGGGTGAAACAGTTTGGTCCAGCAGTGATTCACTGAACACAGTTCGAGCACTTCTGGCTTGTGTCCTAGCTGACATTTTTCTGGCTCTCAGCATGACCAAAAATCCTACTGAGTTGAACATAAAGCATAATATCCACTGAGATAGGTTTTTGATAACAGAGCTAGGAAGAGGTTATGCTCTCTTATTCAAGCCTGTGTATAAGTGAATAAGCTTATTACTTCACTCTATTGTTATTGCCAAATGGAATGCCTTTCAAAAAATTTCGAACAAGCGATAACGTTGTGAGGATATCACAGGGCAGTCTGCTTTTAGCTAGCTTAGGCAGATTGCAGCTCCAGCTAAAACAGTAGATCAATAGTTACAGATTGCTTTCTGCGTGTTTCAGTTAGGAAATTGGTATGTTGATTACAGAGAATCCTTACTTGAGATGAAAATGAGAGTGGTGGGAAAATCTTGTATAAAAAAAAGTGTGGTGATACAGTAGACTCCGTTATATACATATCTTTGGTTTTTGTGCTGTGTAAGTGAATAGGTTTTTTAACATTTAAAAATGAACCACTTCATAATGTTGTGGGGGTTTTTTTTGTTTTTGTTTTTAAGAAGAAAGATAACTTCTGTAGCTCACCCTATTTTCTTGTTTTCACATGCTCTAAGTAAAACTCTATCATATTTTGTATTATAAGTCAGCAGGAATGAGCTTTGCCATGGTATTTCAGAAGAATATTTACTTTTTCAGAGTAAACTTACATTACTTAATTCTTATTATTTTGCCAGACTGAACATTCATATATTTCATAACTATTTTTTGTAGCAAAGCCCTGAAAATATGAATTCTTATTAAATACGAAAGCTTTCCTGGCATGATGAATCAAATTGGTCTTCAGGTAGATAAGTCTCTCTCTTGCTACAAGAAAGCAAAGTTTATTGACTTTTCATTAAGGTTTTGAGTGTGTAGTTTATACAAGACTGGGCCTTTTTTTCAGGTAGACTGTCAGCAGCCCAATAACAAAAGTGAGGTTGGTAACTTTGGTATTTTAATATGCTAAAAGTAAGAGATAAAAATCTCTGCAGGAAGAGACGTAAGTACAATTAACTCATCTAACCTGAACAAAAAAGTCTGCAGTACCTGAGCCTGTTGCATGCACAGGCAATCTCTAAGATGAGATCATACCAGCTTTGTGATACTTGGTTCATTATCGGAGACCTCCTACTTTTAGCAAGGTAACAGTTTGAAATTATAGTATTATTTCTTTTTTTTCTGGAAGATATTTGTTGGTAATAATCTTGTGGAAACATACAGAATTGTAACAGTGAGAAGACACTGTGAAATGCTGCTAGACTTCTGACATCAGAAAATGCTGGGATTTGATTGTGGGAATTTGGAGGTGATCAAATGAAGGTGATCTTAGATGGAGGAAATCTGTAGTGATATAATAGATGAAGAAGACTGTAATCATGGAGTTGAAGGAGCAGTATGTGATGCAGAGTTTTTTTCTGTATCGTTGTTCTGTTCTACTGACATCTCTGCAAATTTGCTTTTTAGTCAAGGAAGATGGAGTCTGTATTCACAGATTTATTATGTTTATTCATTTAAATGTGCTACGCAGTTATGGATCTCCTCATTTCTTATATACTTCATTTTCTTAGTTGTGTTTATTGTATCAACACCACTACACAATATTGGTATTTCTGTACACTAAGAAAGCTGTCTTAAGAGAGAGATGAGTCCATAACTCATGTGTGTTACATCACATTGAATACTCAGTGCTATCGTGAATAAATTTTTTTAAAAATGCAATCATTCTAATATGTCACCTTCTTCCCAAAGTGTTTCTCTCACAGAGAACATTCTTCATGTTAAAATTATTTATTATGTGTTTTTTTAAAAGACCCAATGATTTACACAATGTCAGCAGTTGCACCCTGGACATCCCCTGGCATAATCAAGAGTGTTGACTCTTGTGACCCAAGGGTGACAGTTTTGATCAGCTTTGCTTTACAGTTCTCTCATCCTATGGAAGTGTGAGGCAACACTTATGATTACCCAAGAGCTACCAGATTACAGCTACATGCACACACATGTACACACAGAATACTTAAAGTAATTGCAAAGTGTCGTGATTAGGAGTTCCACAGATTTTTGTCAGAGGTTAATACTAATTTTTCATAGGAGTGGTATTTTTTATGTCCAGCTCAAAAACTCCAGATAGTCTGGTGTTCAGAAACTATGTTGGAAAGCTAGGGGAATTGTTTCCAATTCACATTTCTGCCTTTGACCTGTTATGTAGCCTTGGGCAAATAATTTAATCACTGTCTACGTCTGTTTCCTTTCTCCTTTTTTTTTCTTGTCTGCTCAGCTCATAACTTTCAAAACTGTTTTCTAATCCTTAATATGAGTAAATAATAAATTTATATAAAATATTATATCTTCCCAGTTGCAATATTATAAATATTGCTGAGGGTTGATAACTTTAAATAGTTGTAAACCCATTCTTTTATGTAATTGCTTTTTGTAATACTTACAGAGATCAAAACTAGAAACTGTAAAATTTTCTTTGATGCTTTGTTACTAAAACGGTGTAGTTAAAAGCTTTTGTGTCTTAAAGACACTAGACTGGATTGGATTATCAAGGAAAGGGAATTTCATCTTTCAGTCTTGAGAAACTGATGAGGTAAAAACACACACGTGTATAAGAGGAAAAAAGCAAAACAAAGACGCTTCTCATATGTTTGATTCTGAAAAGACAATATGTATGAGAAGATTAAGAGGAGCAATATAAAAGAGAGAAAGATTGTGTCCAAGTGTTATGTATTTCCACTTAAATGAATAAACAATGAGAAAACTGGAGAAATTATGTTTACTTTTCTTNTCCTGGTTTTTACTGAGTGTAACCCTACTTTATGAGGTAGGCAGATCCTAAGCACTGAGTACTTGCAGGATTGTTTTCCTTCTCTGTATAATATAATTTTAAAAAAATATTTATTTATTTATTTTAGGTTAAGCAACTTTTAAAATTTACAGAAGTGCACAGAGTGCACTTTGTGCATCTTTGCACAAAGGTTGCCAACTGGCAGTTAATGTCTTTTCATTAAAAGTAAGTCTTCACTTCTTTATATTCGTTCCCAATTTGCAGCCACACAGCCTGTTACCATTGCCTTTATAATATGGAAGTTATTTTTATTTGTCAGCCTGTTTATCCCAGCTCTCTTTGAAAAGAGTAGGAATGGGATTGAGTATGTAACAAATTAGCAGGTCACCATTTATGTCCACATTGGCACAAGGAAGAAATAAAGAAGCAAAAATCCAACTAGAAAGTAATTTCAGCTTTAAGATTTCTTATTTGTTGAGCTGAGGTCACAATGCATGCCTTTTTAAACATAAAGAAAAGGTGAGCGGACTACATTTTTTTCACTTTTCACACAGTTATAGTTATTAATTTCTGCTAGTTGCATATGGATGCTCTCAAATTTAATTTCAAATCCTGAGTCTTGAAAAGATTAAGTCTAGAAAGCAATACATATCTGTCCTTAAGTTTCATTTTCTATGTTTAGTCTTGCCAATATTCGTTGTTGTTGAATAGTAATCTTTCCAGTTTTTTAAGGGTCATCATCTAGAAGGAGTCTCTGCAAATCACTCATCTGAGTTCAAGGAGGAATAACCTAGGCATTCTCTAATTTGTGGTAATTATTCTTTCATTCTATCATTTTGTTCATGTTTAGGACAAGTGCATAAATGAGACTGTTGACAGAGGAGTAAAACTAAAAAACTTGCTAGCTGGGCCCCTGATGTACATATCAAGGATTCTTGTGCATCCATGGCAGGTAGATTTATGTCTCCTGGTAATACTGTCAGACAAAGATAACTGTAGCTTTGTTTTCAATATGTGTTATGTGTGTTGGGTTGCTTGTTGAAAGGATGGATATTAGAATTTTTAATTCCATGTGTTAATCAGAGAAGTGAGCTGTTTACTTTAAATGCTCTAATCTCATTGGTCATTTTTGAGTGCTGCAAATTTGAGAAATATGAAGAAAATTAATTTAAAAAATTAATTTTGCCTGTGCAAAAGTAAAAATATAGCAATAATATTACTACTTAATTTTACTGTTAAGTTCCAATATGTGGATCTGGATTTAGTCATCAAAACACTATTGGCTTATTGAATGAAAGGGACTTTCTAGAGGGGAGGACAATTTCCTATTTAAGAGAAGCTTATGGTCAAGAGTGAAGAAGAAAAGTGCTATTGGTCAGGAGTAAGTGGTAGGTCTGAAAAGAACTGAATATAGTACTTTTTAATTGTAGAAAGAAAAACAGAAAATGTAGTAATAAGCATGTTGAGCTGCACAGCCCAAGAATCCAATTTTGAAAAAATTGAGTGTGTTAAGATTACATCTGTAAATTTTGTATTTTTCAGAAGAAATTATTGGTTTAACTTGTTTGATTTTGGTCCATTACCAAAGAAAAAGGAAAATGCACAGATATGAAGCTGACACAGAGTGAGGACTGCAGCCCATGACACATTTGGCTTTCTGGGCTGGCAGTGCACATGGCCTGCTCATGTCCAGCCTCTCATGCAGCAGCACTCCAAAATCCTTCTTGGCAGGGGTTCTCTCATTCTGTTGTTGAGTAATTCAGCCTTCTCCTTATCCATTGTTACCAGCTTGCCAATATTGTTTATCTTCTTTGACCTTCCTGTTCTGGTTAACATGTCTGTAGAAGCCCTTATTATTCTTTGCATTCCTTGCCCAGTTCAGTTCCAGCTTCGCCTCAGCCTTCCTCACTCCATCCCTTCACAACTGAGCATCGTCCCTTTACCCTTCCCAGGTTACCTGTCTTTGTTCCCACTCTCTGTGCATTTGCTCCTTTCCCTTTCGTTTGTCCAGCAGGTCCTTACTCAGCCGTGCCACACTCTTGCCTTCCTCATGCAATTTCTTGCACCTGGGGGTTGCCAGCTCTTGCACTCTCTGGAAGACTTCCTTAATCTACCAGCTCTGTTCCACTTGCTTTTTTCTGAGGGCAAGTCCTACTGACAATCTCCTTGAAGAGCTAGTTTTCTCTTCTAAAGTTCAGAGGCCTAGCTTTACTCCTTACTTGAGCCACATCCCTGAGGACAGCAAACTCCAGCAACTCCAGTGCAGCCCAGACTGCCTCCAGTCTCTGCTTCCCTGGTTGGGTCACTTGTGTTGGCTACCAGCAGATGCAGTACGGATCCCCTCTGCTTGGCTGTCTGTTACCTGCCTCACCTGTACACCTTTTGAATGCCTCCAGGCATGGTGACTCCAGCGCTTCTCTGGGCAGCCTGTTCAAATGCTTAACAACTCTTTCAGTAAGAATGTTTTCCTAATATGTCATTTAAAACTTTCCTGGTGCAACTTGAGGCCATTTCCTCTTGTCCTGTCCCCTGTTACATGGGAGGAGAGACTGACCTTCTCCTTACTACAACCTCCCTTTAGGGAGCTGTAGAGAGTGATAAAGTCCCTCCTCAGCTTCCTTTTCTCCAAGCTGAGTACCCCCAGCTCCATCAGGACCTGTGTGTTACATGTGTTGCTGGTCGGGTATCACTGTGTGTTACCTTCCAAGGCTGCAGAAGTACATATGTAACAATTACATATCTCCAATTACCATCTTCTAACAATTTCTATCTTTTTTCTTCTCCTATAAGGCAACTATGGCTGTCTTCTGTGCTGTGTTAGGAGTGTTAAAAACATCCTTGGGTGTAAAAATGCATGGCGTTTGTAAAATAGAGAAATAAATTACTTTGGCATTGTATCATATCTGGCTTTCCAGTTTTGCTACTTAATCACTTGTCCTCATGCTGAAGTAGAGAAGGGGAAAATAAAAACAATTTTTATACCCCATAACTATATTTTATCATTGCAGGGGATGGCAGAGGCTTGCAATTGTAGGGAAAAGCACTGGCCACAATTTCTTACCAAAAGTATGGTGAGAAATATCATTCCGTAGCAGCCAACAGATTTCACCCGGCGTCTGTTTTCACAAACCCCAAAAGACACATCTTTACGGGAGAATGCTGTTAGCCAGTACAGATTGAACATCTTCATCAGCAGTGTGAATGGAGGCCTATTCTGTAATTGAGACGCATGTGGCTGTGTCAGCAGGTGATGGCAGACAGACACACCTGAATGACAGTGTGACAGGGAGCAGAGACAGGGGGCCCCATCTAGCCACTCTTACTGCCGGAGTGATGAGCGCACAGGAACACAGTCTGTGAATTATCAGCAGGCCAGAATGAGATGAGGCTTAGGGAGGGCTGCCAGACAGTTTGCAATGTGCTACACATTTCTTTCAGCAGTTACTATTTTGCTATGCATAGCCCCTTGCTATTAAGCAGACAGAACAGCTCATATCCTGTGGACGGATGATAGATATGTCATATCACTGAAAAATTGTTTGTCTTCCACAGGTGTATGGGATGCCTTTTAAAGCAGACAGAGCACATGACACTTTTCAACACTCTTTTCGATACTGATTTGGCATTCAGGGTCTATCAAAGGAGAAATCTTTCACATGCAATTATGACGGAAAATAAAGGTGATGAAGTGTTGTATACAAAGAATGGAGAGAGATCAAAGGACTGTAATGAAAACTGATTACAATAAAAGAGCTGCTTCAACCCTGAGAACTCCACAGAACTGCTTGGGGCATGACAACACACACACACTTGCATTCACAAAGGAGAAGATAAAACCACAGGCACTAATTCATAGGAAAAAATGAGGAAAATTATATAGCTGCTTGCTTGGATATCACAAGGCACATTAAGACACTAAAGTGGTGTAAAGTGACCGTTCTAACATGGGAGAGTCTGATCGAATCCTTTTGTAAAACTTTCTTTACTGTAGTACCAAAGTTTTGTAAATTTATAATTTCTGATAAGATTGTAGGATAGCTGACTGTTTTAAATTCTTCTATTGTTTTCTTGATTAATCTCCTGGGGATCACACACAGAATAAGTCACTCATTCAGGTTTAAAGATTAGCAAGGACGCTGTTTAGTACTGTTAGTTGCATAGAAATGAAGAAATTAATCAAGTTTACTAATCTATCCTTTTGACTCCCGTTCTGATTTAAAGCCTATTCAAATGACTTTACATTGACTTCACTATGTCTTTCCCAAATTCCTGAGCTGAGTTTTGAAACCATTCATTGGCCAGTTTCAGTTAAGTGCCAAGCAATTTTGTTTCCTTTACAAATTTAGAGACCATTATGCTAAGTACCTTTCACATGTTTGAAAAAGTCTTGTGTGATTGAGTGCAAACCAGAATTATTTATTTACTTGTTTTTAATACTTGTGTTCTTTAATAACTTGCCAATGTCTTTGTAGTGAAAGACCTATCATTTTACACAAGGTAAAGAATTGACAGTCTCTGCAGCTGTGTTGTTTCAAATTTTTATGTTCTGCCAAGATTCCTCATAAATAGTGAGTTTAGCTTCAAACCCAGAAGGAAGAAATATTTTTGAAAACTCTGCAGAGCTTGCTCTTTTTCCCACTTATATTCTGAATGAACGATTTTATTTTTAGTCCCAAAGCAGAGAGTGTTACCTGGAGCAACATTGACTCAAACCACTTATTTTTGCTAAGAGTTTTAAAAGTGATTTAGCTCCTTGACTTGTGTGAAACAAGAACACTTCATTGTTTGAAAACTCAGCTACAAAACCAGAAATGTTACCCACAGCACCGATGAAATTTCAACTAAATCCAGAAAAGCAGCTTACCAGTTCTAATATCTTTCCAAGGACTGGCTTTTCTTCTCAAAATTCTGTTCTGTCTCTGTGAACATAAGACACACTTCCACTTAGAGCAATATCTTTTGCCCACAAGTTAGTATTTAAAAATACTGTCTCACATAATAAGCAAAACTGCTTTCTCCTATGTCATTCAAAAGGGCTTTGTAAGGGCTATGGTGCATCCCAGAATGAACATCCAAAATGTGTTTAGAAACGTTCTTCTGTAAAGTGCTAAAAGACCTGACAATATTTCTGCTGCATTAAACACCTATTAGTGTGTTCTAATGAATGTTGGCCATATCAGAGCATTCTCTTTTTTCTTCTTTTTTTTCCTTCCCACATTTTATTTCCTGCTGTGAAATATAACTCTAAGAATATCAAATTTAAACTCTGCTTTTTGTGGTTTCTCTCCTTCTCTCTCAGGCAGTGTTCCTTTCTTTGTATCACTGTCAAAGCCAAGAAAACCTCACTCTAGAAAGGTCAATTTTCAGAGAGGTGACCCTTGATAGTATGAGTGTTCTATTTAAAAAGTGATGGCAATAACAAGCCCACCCCCACAAGCCAGAAGACTTTATAATGTCTCCTTTTCACTTTCAACTTATTCTAAACAGAGTAAGGAGAATTTCTCTTTTTCTGTTGGTTGCTTGAATGACTTTCCCCGATTACTGGCACCTTTGGTCATTGTGTGTCATATACCCATATTCTCCTCTGGCTGTGGAGAATGTTGTCTGTTGCATCAGGCCCTTTGAGCTGTACTATTGTATGTTTTTGGCAGAGTTTTCAGCACCATTCAGACACATGTTCTTAATTTCAAATAAGGAAAATAATAGCAAATGGACCTGGCTGCCTGGGAGGAGCATTTCATTTGCTGCAATGATCACTCTTTTAAGGATAGTTATTCAAAATCACCAAAACCATGGCAACAGCTTATCTTGCAGAGCAAAGATACAGTAGGCTAACATTATATTAATTTTTGTTGCCCTTTTCATGACCATGATACTAGTATTCCAAACTGACTACCACGTGTTTAATGAGAGATTTACAGTACAGATTGACAGAAAGCAGCGCTAGTACAGGTTTAAACAAATTGACATTCTCAAACCTCCTGAGAGATTTCTAATTTTTTTTAAAGCAGAAATCTACTTATTTTGCATCTGAAAAACACTTTCAAAAGAAATTTTATTGGTATAGCCAAAATATGCAAATGCAGATGTTACCAAGTTTTCGGGATGAAATTATTTGGAACAGATTTCTAAGTGTTGTATACAGTAAGCAAACAGTGTAAAGCACATCTACAGACGTATGCATTAATGCCAGGGGTGAGTGTGCTTTCCTCTCTCTTTTAACTCCCTAAAACATTCCTGATTGTCAAATCTCTTGTTAATCTGAAAAAATGCTTTTTTCACCTGTATGTACAACATAATTTTTGGAAGCTGGAGAATCAATTGTGTTCACAAAAGAAGCTAATTGACATTTCATGCAATGGTAATACGACCAAATATTTTAGTTCTAAGTGTTTTGAATAGCTCTGTTCCCCTGAGAGTAGCTCAGTTGGTTAGAGCCTTGTGATAAAATCACCAAGGCTGTGTGTTCAATTCCTATATGGGTCATTCATTTGAGAGTTGGACCTGGTGATCCCTGTGGGTCCCTTCTGACTCAGAATATTCTGTAATTCTGTCCTTCATATATCCTTAAAAGATAGTTTCTTTAGGTTATGAAAGAAGAATGCTAACTGTCTAACGTGCTTCTTGAGAGGGAACTCTACTGATGTTTTTATAATTTAATGTGTAGAAACATCACAATAAAGAGTAGAAAAATCTTGTAAATTAATTGTGCTGTTACTCACTGTTGTATGTTCCTAGCAAGTTACATACTTGCACTCTAATGAGAATTCCTTTATAAAGAAAACCAAGATAATTTATTAATTATTAGATCTCTGTCTATTGAGAAAAAAAATCTCTTTGAATTGTCCATATCATGTAGTAGTGGTTTGAAAATCAGTGAGTCATTTGCAAATATTTTCAAAGAGCTTATACAGATGCATTCCAAAATTAATAGCTTACAATTTAATACATGTTGTTTAATCCTTTTATATACTGTCTGTAGCTTCAAAAATAACTTTGTGTGGAAAATGTGCTCAGAAAGTAATTTAATTAGATGTTTATTATGTACTACGTTTCACTTATATTAGTAGATTGAGAATAATGGTTGATTTTCTTGAATGGTAATAGAGAGATGCAATGAATAACTCTGTGCTTATTGTAACACATTAAGATGCTCCTGTATAGTGTAGAGCTGCTAAATTAGTTTTTAAATTATATCTATTTTCAGTTCTGGAGAGAGCAAAGGTACCTTAAAGCTTTCTCCTCAGCCTTATGTTACAGTTGCACCTTTTTATTGCAGAGTGGGTGATCTGGGGACATCTGCACCAACTCTATGCTGCCATAGCACACTCGTGTAGCCTTACCTGCTCAGTTAAGCTCCGTTTTCAATTTCTTGTACTGGAAGCAACAAAAAATGTGCCTATCACTGGAACTGGGGCCTTTGTAGGAAATGTAAACTTTCTGCCAAATTTTATACATATTACAATGTTGCAGTTCCTTAACAACCCATTTATATTTCTCTGATTCTTTTTAGTTAAAATGTTCTCTTTTCACATGTTTATTTCTTGGTTTCGGAAGACAAAAATGTGAATTCTTCTTGCTGTTAGATTGTTAAGACAGCTTTTACACTCATCCTTTCAAAGTTATAAAAATGCACGTCTGAAGTTCACAAGCTAAACATTCCTTTTGTTTTTCAGGAACCTAATGTCTGTACTAATATTGGAAAAAGACTTTATGGCAGAAGGAGAAATGGTTATTTATAAAGGCAGAGTATGAATGCATCCCAAGTATATTTATGTTTATAGTATTAGCTTTCTAATAACCTATGTTGTCAGCTTTTTAAGGTTTAATTTATTGCTTCTGCAATTCCATATTGCATATATTTTGGATGTGCCATTGTGTTATTGTAAAAAATTTAAAGTACCCTTGACTGGTATAAAATACTCAGAGAAAAACATGGACTGTTCAGGTCTAGTGGACCAAAACTCTAGGAGGACTTGACTTTGAAAATATCAGTCTTCATCTGCTGAAGATAATGCCATTTGTGAATGTTTGTAGAGATGCCAAAAATTCCTTCCCAGCCCCATGCCTGTAGTTGATTTGACTCTTCTGCTAAAGCAGCAGCATAAGACTTGCTGAAGTGAAGGGAAAGTGCAGTAGTGCAAAAAGCAGCGAAGCCTGAGAAACTGAGATCAAAGGATCCCCTGTGGCTTCTACTCCTGGCTCCAACTTCAACTTCCATTTAATTAGAGTCAAATCACAGAGGCCTATATTTTAAAGTGTCTGCTAATTTTGATGAGTTATTTTTTTGGCCACCTGATTTTGAGATATGATAGGATAGTTTTCCTGTCTTTGTGCATCTGCATAATTTGTGAACTGCACAGAATTATGGATACTCAGTACCTTTAAAAATACATTAATATCTTCATGTTAGGCTAGGAATTGAAGTGCTTTAAATCTGTGGACTTGTTAATGTTAGCCCTCTCTCTTCCCTGGGGTAATATATTACTTATACCACAAGACTAAGTTAATATCTATAAATGAGTAGACAAAATGTTAAATTCAAGGGTATACATGAAAGAATGATTGAATAATTATACAAATAGACAAAGTTTTTGCAGTTCTTTTTTTTTTTTTTTAATTTTCTTTTTAAGTGGCTCAAGGCCCTAGTACAGTTTCTATGAAAACTTAAGTTTTTATAGAGATATGTTTTTACAGATGCAACCTACAAAAAAAATTAACTTTGGAGAAAGTCTTTGCTGTCTTTGCAATCACAATTAGTTATGTTATGAGGGACCTGGGTTTTTTGTTTGTTTGGGGTTTTGTTTTGGGTTTTTTTGTTTGTTTATGTTTGTTTGGTTTGGGTTTTTTTTTTAAGACTAATCAGTCATAATAAGGCCAGACCTGTCTGGGTCTATATTATTGTACAGTAGAATAGTCATACACTATATTTACATATGTTTATATACTGCATGTCTATGCCTAATAACTTGAGGGCAAATTAGTTCCAAACCAGGCACCGTAGTGAAGGTATGACATACTTCATTTTCATATTGTCTGATTTTTTGCATTTTGTGTATTAAATACATATTGTCATTAGTGAAAGTTCAGACACAGAGAAAGGGAATGCATGTCTATAAACTCACCAAGTTGCTTCTGCTCTCTCTGCCTTTGTCAGGGTTATTCCCATACAGACCTCAGGTATACCTACTTCCATGAACATCTGGATTACTAAGTCTTACAAAGGTAAATTTTGTTTCTAATTCAAGTTCTAAGCATTTAATAATTTAATGTGCTTAGTCTTCCCCTCCACCCTTAAAGCAAAAAACAAAAAAAAAAATTTATTGCTTCCTCACAGTCAGAAATACTAAAATATGTGCAGTCCAGCAATACCAATGACTCCTATGTTGTATAACTTGAAAATGGAGTTCATCGTCAGCTTAACAAAATACCTTGTATAATCTTACATTTTCTATGGCTTTTATAAATACAATGAACATCTTCTTAAAAATACCTTCATATGAGGTGATATTTTTAAGACAGATCACTTTCATATTAGTATGAAATACTGGTGTTGTCTCAGTTTTTATACTCAGGAGAAGTTTTATAAAGAAAAAATAATCTGTATGAAGGTGTGAAATATTCTTTACTACCCTGAGGCTGTTTTTATAGTGAGTCAGATGGGCAGGAAAGGCTTCCAGCAGCAGTAGTCTTGAGCCACTTGAAAAGGTGTTACAAGCTCTTCACTGCCATGTAACTCAGTCCAGATCTGCAGTAGGGATGCTTCTTGAAGTGCCCAGACAGCTCAACCCTTGTATTTATTATATTTTTTATACTTGGTCCTAAGAACATAGTATCCCTTGTCTTGCTTTTAGTGAGGGCCTTCATGTTCCTTCGTTGCAATATCACTCCAAAAGGTTACTCATTTTCTGGACTAATTCAAAACAAAAATTTTTTTTCTTTGAAAATGATCTAGTGAAGTTGGAGAAACCCACTGATAAATATCAAAACTGTGGAAACCTTGAAGTCTTGTAATGTGGAAAGAGAAGTGTGATAGCTTAGCTAAAGTACAGGTTACAGAAATTTCAGTCATCTCAGAAGTGCTTAATTTTCAGAAGTGCAGCCCAGCAGCACAGTTTAGTTTATTTCTGTCTTGGGTATTGCAATCTACATTTATAGGGAAACAAAGTAGTAGTTTTCAAGTTTTGTTGCAGCATGGCTGATTCATTGAGGCATTAGAAGTAGTTAATGACTATCAAGGTACCAACATTTTGTAGCTGGAATGCAGAAGTAAGCAGTCAGCAATTGGGACTCAAATGTTTTATTGCAACCTGTCGAGTTTAAATAGAATCACCTGTTTCTGTCAAGTAAACACCAGGTGTTTTATTTTATGCAAGTAGGGACCTCTTGGTCTGTATGAAAGTTGCTCTTCTGCACCAAGAGGGTACAAAAATTTCTCAACCTCTACATACAATTGGCTACTGCATGCTTTTGGGGTTGAATTGCAATAGTAAAAAGTTAAAGCACATTTGAAAAACATCCTGCTAAAGGGCTGTGCTGATTTCATTCATTCAAAAGAAGAAAAAGCAAACACAGAAATAGAAATAAAAATTAAGAGTTGGGGTTTTGGCATAACTTAAGATTTGGCCTGCATCTTTTCACAGCTTCTGAGTGACTGGGATGAACAAAGAGCCCCACGTATGGCGGTGGGAGCTTTGGCTGGGGTGCAAAGGACTCACAACTGTTACCAATACATTTCTGTAACAAATCTGTATGGGATAAGTGTGTGGGTGATATGTATCAGTGGTATCATATGTGCTTTGTAAAATTTTTTTTTTTCTTCTGAAGAAATCACAGTTGCCTTACACCCAAGGCTGTTCTGTGTTCAGACAGATAAAACTGTCTTTTTCTTCTCCACCAGAGGGGGAGGTGAAAGTCACTGAGATTTTAAGTCTTGGACTTGGTTGGTTGATTCTTCATTGTATAGGAGATAAAAAAAGCCTGATGCTTCAAAAGAATCTTTCTGGATGGTCTCCACATGTGGTTTCTGAAACACGCTTGCATATGCAGTTAACTGGGATGGATGTTTAATTAGGTGTGTGTATATATTGATGCTAAAACATACTAAATTTATGGTTTTGTTCAAATTTTACTTAGTTGGTTGAAAACTGCTGGTGATAATGGAGCTCCACCTAATGCTTTCTTGTCCTCCAAGACACAAGACCTTGGAAACCTCTTCCAGAAAATAACATCCTTCCACGCAGATGTGCTTTTGCTGGGAGAAGGGACTCTAGGTGCTTTTGCAAAGGAAATCCTTGCTTTACAGATAGCATATAGATATGTTTCTACACCCCATATGCAGTCCTAAACTTTCCTTGGAGCTGCTGTAATCAACCCATTTGTTTCAGGACAAATGGCCTCAAGCAATTAACTTTTTGCAAGGCTTTACTTAGTGCTTGTATGAACAGAGTGTCAGGTAGAAGCCACTTGAAAGCCTAGTTGTACAGTCAAAGCTGTAGTCTTTATTTACCATGGCATAGCCTCTCTGGCAGTACAGTATTGAATCCTGAAATACTTGCTGCCAACTCAAAACATGCTCGGTTAACCTTTGGCACAGTACATTTATAATGAAGCTGTAAAGACTCTTTTTCTCAGTTTTTAGTTCAGCTGTCTCACCAGACTTGCTTAAGCTGTAGGCAAAGTAGTTGCTTGCCTAGAGCAGCAGACAAATAGGGAAGGTAAAATTATGGCTTTAGGCATGTGTAAGCCAGGCACTCTCTCCTTGTTAACATTCCTCTCTGCACCACAGATATTAACTGGTTTTTCCCTCAGATGACCAGCTGATGAGCATAATTTGACTGAATTCCTAGTAGCTTTCCTCCACTTATTTTTTATTATTTTTAAATCAATTTAAGTTTAATTTAAATCAAATTTTGCTGATTCTGCTTCAGATGTGAAGAATGATATGCATGTCAAAAGGCCTGTCTGGTTTTTCTAACTATATCCATCCCTTGGTCCAATAAGTTATTAGCTCTACCATTCTTTGCCTATACTGTAGTCTTGCCTATTGTATATCCTTGAGTTTACAACAGCTCTGTTAGTTGCCGCTTGATAATAGCAGTCTTGAAGAGGTGGGATTCATCTTGTTTGCTGGATTGATTTTCTCTGCTGCTGTCTATTTGAGAACAGTTTCCTTGTTTTTAGGTTTGCTCTGAAAGCTTTGCTACCTAGTAGTTTTTGTCTACTAGAGAATATGAGAACAGGAATTTAGTGTTCCTAAATCAAAGTGTGGTGCCCTTGGGCACAAGGTGCTTTTTTTGACTAATTTAAAAAAAAAGTAAATTTTACTGAGATTTTTTTGTCTGCCTAACAACTTCATTGCTCGATTGAATTACAAGCTATAGTCAGTTTATCTTCTGGATTTACACTGCTCAGCCTTTTGTATTTCAGGATATATTTCCTGTACTGTTATGACTTCATATATATCTTGTTGCAACCCTGAGTGGCTATCTACACCAAGGTTTTCATAAAATTTCTCCTTGGTGAAGCACTGCTATGGGTAGCAATGATGAGAGTTGTAGTATAGATAAGGCATCAGCATTTTTACTGCTGTGTCATCTGCTGATTCTCGGACTGACCCCTTAGTGGTAATATTCTGGCAGCTGATGGTATCATGTCTTTTTTTATATCTACACTGTTGTTCCTGTTGGGAGCAGTGAGCTGGTGGGAAATTTCAAAGGGAAGGCTGCTATAAGAAAGGTAGAAAAAGCATACTGCCAGTCTTCAAAATATCGAAGACAGTACTGCTGAAGAGAGTAACTCCTGTTTTAAGGACAGTGCAACACATTTATATCCTCAAAGAAGGAAGTGGTTATTTAAATGTCTGTATTCTCTGAGTGACTGCCAGAGCAACTGTGAAACTCACATCCACAGTCCCTTCCACGTGTGCACATTAATAGCAACCTACTCAAGTGTTCAAAGCCTGCTCCATGTTTTTTTAAGGTATGCAGCAGAGGAAGAAGGTGGGTACTTTTTCAGTCAAGCAATGGGCTTCTATTTGGATTTGTTGACAAATATGAGCAGGCCTTTTAGTATCCGTAAACTTAAATGTTAAAGGATTGGATTCTTAAAGTGATCCTTTAAACATTGGTGGAACTACTACAGGGTGGCAAAAGATGCAGTTAATTGGTAATGATTAAAGCTGTTTGAAACACGATTCCCTTATTTTTTTAGAACACATAATTGTTCTATGCAATCCAGAGCAGTACTGCTCTTTCATCCATATGAAGAGATCAGAAAAGAGATTTACAGCTTACTTTGCCCCAAGCCACACATAGCTGACTTAATTTTCCTTTCCAAGGGAATTCAAAGATTGTTGTTGTGACTGGTTCTTGGTGGATTATGTGTTATTTTGAGGTCACCTGTGAGGTTTATTTAAATGATTGATTGACTGAAATTAATTATTCTGTCACGGCAGTAATGGAGGTAAGATTGAGGAGACTGATAAATACAAAAGAAAAAGCAATTCTTATGAATGCACTTATGTCTTTTTCAATTTAAATAAATCAGGCAGAATACATATATCCTGTATGGTGGTTTTGATCCTTATATTTTTCCCTGAGTAGCCAGAATGTTTTTTCTTTGGTTATCCCTAGCTTGAAAAGAATATTCAGCCTGCTCACAATGGAACAGTACTTAACAGTCAAATATGTTTTCTGACATATCCTAAATACTTGAACTCAAATTCTCTTTCTCAGTTGTTTGTTTTTTCTCAAACGAATTCTTTTGCTCTCAGTCACAGAGTAATTTCAGCCTAAGTTATGGATTAAGTGAACAAAGTGCTGAAAAAAACCACAAGAAAATTTAACAATCAATTTAACACTTGATAATGGAAAGGTAGAAATCTTTATGAGTTATATTTGTTAGACTGACCGCCATTTAAGGAGGGGAGAAAGACAAGGAGTGACGTTTCACCTCCTTATCCTTGGCCTAAATATCCCTGGTCAGTTGACCTTGTTTAAGCGTCTAGCAAGGTGAATGTATCTCTGCAGGCTGTTAAAGGAGATGGGTGTCAGTAGTGTATACCAGAAATAGGATTCTGGTTTCTGCGGGTGTGCAGTCCTGAGGCTGCCCCACAAGTGCTAAGTGGCTACCTACAATTAATGTTTGACTCTTGAATCATGGAGGTAGGGAGGGTTTTGGGTGAGAATCAGTTTTAATTGTGGAATGCAAGGCAGTGATTTAAAGGCAGCATGAAATTATGCACCTAAGGCATTTAGGCATTTCAGAACATTCTGGTCAATGTAAATATGCCTTTTCTCTCTAAAAATAATTCCTTTTTTTCTGAATGTTGTGTAGAGGACATGTTTAAAGTGTGCTCCAATGTATTGGACATTATGTTAAGTTTCTTATTAAACAAGTGGCCCTGATCTCTCCAGGAAGAGTGATTTCAAGAGCTGAGCCTGTCTTTGAGTGTCTAAGTTCTGTGAGTAGTTAATATATTAACTTTTAATAGAAGTTTCATTTACATATAAGGTTTTTTCCTAGCTTGCAGTAACAACTAAACATAACAAAATCCTTTAACATGCTATATACAGCCCTGGACATTGTAAACTGTTAGGGGATCAGTGGGTTCATCAGATGTACCTATATTGTTGATTACTCACTCTTCCCTTTGAATCAGGGTGAGATAGGAGGGCCCCAGAAGTGCATATTCATTTGAGTAAGATATCTTGGAAAAGAAGCTGTGCTAACAGTGTAATACTGCACAGGCACTACCATGCTGGCAGATGATCACATATGTGTTATCTCTCTTAATAAAGCTGTTTCGCAGCTGCGAAAACAAAAGTTTAAAGGGTAATAAAATGTTTTCTTGTACAAGTCAGTGTGTTTTTATGATTAGATTGTGATCCACTTTTCTCTTGAGAGTCTTAATGTATGTCTGAGCAAAGGTTCATTGAACACAGTAGTAATCCTTCTCATACTTGTGTGTAGAAGATGCCAAACTTTTCTTCAGTTCATACTCCAGCAGTAGGTGAAAAGAGTTGATTCGTATCTTCATATCCTGAAGACACAGAGGCTTTTTCATCATGTAAATTTTTAAAATTTTTTGTCTATTTAATTAATCGTCATTTAATCTTTTTGATGTTCATGAAGTAATGATTCAAATGGCATTTAGGGGAACAACATCTAACACATTGAACAGATCAGTTCCATGAGATCTTGAATCAGGTCTGCACATAGTACTGCACTTTAAAATGTAATAAATACTTTTCTTGTGAGATTAGTAAATTGTGATATAGCTATTTCCTTGAACTTTTATGTAAGTTTTGGCCATATTTCTATAATGCTGATTTTGTTGTCTATTATTTAAAGTTATATTTCGCTTAAAAATTAAAAAAAAAAAAGGTTAACCTTTGGCATCACTGAAAAAAAAATCAATCTTTATTGTATAAATCTACTGTAGTCTTATGTGTCTTAACAGTATTTAATATTTTTGAGGTAGTTAATTATGGGCTGGAAACAGCCAAGATTTGTTTCAGCAAATTGCAGTTATTGACAGAATAATAAATGAAACAATAATTTAGTCCAGTGTATCTTGGACCTTAAGTGAAATGAAGTAACTTATACATAACTAAGTCTTGGGTTTGGGTTAATGGAAAGGGATTGCTTCTATTGAAAAACAACCACAAAAACTGAGTGTAAATGCTCTATTATTTGAAACCATCAATATTTAAAAGCAAATTAAGTACTGTGAGAAATATTTAAAACTGAGGTTTATTCTTTAACATTTATTGCTCTCAGCATGTCTTATAAGAAGCCTTGTAGGCTGCTCATTGTCAGTCTTCAATATGCTGCATAAACATTAAGCTGCAGGTAAGACTTTCTTGAGATCCAACATGGGTCTGGGTTACAGCAATATTTACCTTAGCTTTATTTTAAATATCAACTGGAAGCAGTGATGGATAATTTGAAAATTTATACATGGAAAGATTCTTAAATACATTAATTATGTTTTGAAGAGAGATGTCAGTCGTAGCTTCATTTGTTGCTCCAGCAGCTATTTCATACAAGCTATTTTATTTGAGCTGCATTAAATGCACTGTTCTGTTATTCTTGTAGGTTCTGTTATATCTAGCATCTTGTATAAAACTGATTTGATTTGAACGTGTCTTCAGCAAATGGATGCTGGAGAACTTGCCGATGTGTCAGCTGGGGGAGGTGAATGTGTGCTTGGTGCAGCTGTAACCCAGAAGTGCTTCAGACATTTGCCTTGCACAGTCCTTTCCCCTTCTCAGCCCCCAGCCAGGCTGGAGACTCACAGAAACTCCTCAGAGGACAGTTACTGAAATCCCCTGCCCCTGGGGAAAGTTTCTACTCAACCTCATCTGTTAGTTGTTGACTGATGCATAAAAGCTCGTGTTCCCCTGGAGTCTGACCTAACCATGCATGTATTCAAACCTTTTGGGATAGCTGGGAATGAATGATGTGCTCAGCATTTGAACGGGTGAGAAAGACCAGAGCTTAACAGTAATTTGATAGAAAATAATTAATGTTAGGAGTATCCACTAAAAGTAATACTGATATAAAAAACTACAAGTTTTCAGAATTTTGTGTAATTCTTGGGCATCTGTCAGTGTTTAGCGGTACTTAGCAAAAACTTCCCAAAACAGTTGCATCACCTGGGGAATTAAATAGATTTTGTTGCACTTTTTTTTGTTTGTAGGTATTTATGAACTTTCTAGGACAAGTGATTATGGATGTTCCTTAAATATAATTATTGATCTCAAAATCTACCCTGTTAAAGCTCTAGGGTTTGTCATAATATTGTCATAATTGAATGAGCAGCTCACCTCACACACTTTGGAATGATTTTATGCCTTTTAAACAAATTAGAGGGATATTATTTTTCTGAGCTGTCACATTGAACATCTGAAATTAGGACTTGGGTCTTTATGTATAAGAACCTTCCAATTCCTATTCTTCCCCCTTAATTTTCATCTGTTTTCTCAATTCTGTTACCTGCAATGTTT
This sequence comes from Bombycilla garrulus, assembly GCA_013400315.1. NCBI lineage: Eukaryota > Metazoa > Chordata > Aves > Passeriformes > Bombycillidae > Bombycilla > Bombycilla garrulus. The sequence continues at coordinate 192,323 of VXBU01011176.1, forward strand.
GCTATGGGTTTTATCATAAATTCTCACTCTGGAGCTGTAAGTCTGACATTCTTGAAATAAGACAAAGATGAATCTTTGATGCAAGAGAAACCAGTTAACTGTTCATTGATTTATTTAAGAAATTCAGTTATTCAAAACACAGATCCCAAATGGCAGGCAGTCTGAAAAACAGAAATGCAAATTAAAGGACTTTGTGAATCAAACTTCTCTCTTAATATCTACTTAATATGTGACCCATTTCCTGTAGAGTTTGATAAAACTTTTTCAAGTTGTCACTAAATAATCTGGGATAGAAAGATTGTTTCAATATCACAATAGAAAAATGCCATCCAGTATGTTGATGAAAAGATACTAAATATATTCATGTGATGTCATTAGGTGTTTTGCTGAAGAAATCTTGTGATCTGGGCTCAGAGATGTAGATTACAAGAGTTACTCAAGTGATAATGTGGTTGAGAGTCTTGATACAGTGGGCCTTCAGAGTGAGTACAGCTGAAGCAGCAAACTGCAATCTCTACCTGCAACAGTCTGCACCCTGACTTTGTCGGTCAGTTGTCTTACCTTTTCCCCTCCTGCTTCCTCAAAATATAAAAGCAAGACTGCAATATCTTTGCATAATGCCTCAAGAAGTTTTCTTACTATTTGCCCTTTGAGTTGAAAATCACAGCAAAATGTTGGACACTCACTTATAAAGAAGAGCCATGAGGTCAATCCAGTGGATGATAGAGTACATAAAGGAGTAACATAGAAGGGTGAAGGGATGGTGATCCCTATACATCCGGATTTGGATCTGTGTCTATTTCCTTCTCAAAACCATTTTCTTGGATTTCCTGTCATTTTAAATACATCATTTCGTTGAGTTGTTTGGTGAGTATACACTCACATAGATTCTTACTGCATTTCCAATTTTCTTAAGCTTCAGTCCACAAAGTTAAAGTACTGTATTTATTCCTGTACTATTTGCACATTTTTTTGTATAAACATTTCATACCATGATCTGGATATCTTTTGAGTATTAGCAATAAAGAGAAAATAAAAGGCTTCATGTTAGTGTTAGGTAAGAGATTTATGTTTTCATGTGATTTATGATTATAAAAAGGGAAAGATTGTGAAACCCATGTAAGCATGAGCTGAGGAAGGCAAGGAATGAAAGGAACAGCAAACAAAGAGTTGGCATCAGGAATAAGATGGTGGAGACTGCTAGTAGGAAAAAGGAATAGACAAAAAAAGACAGTCTTTGTACATGATTCAAAGAAGGCTTTTTCTGAGAGAGGGAGTTGTTTGGCCTACAGAACAACTACCATCTTGAGCTTAAGAAGGGAGAGAGGCCTCATTCCATAGAGACAATGGGATTCCAGGATAAAGGAATCAAGATTCATTTGGCTGCAGGTGGGGGAACTGTAACTTTGAATTAAGATGATACTTTTGAATGCCATGTATTACATTTTTAAGATCGTTCTGTTGTAATTATTCATTGAAAGGCTGGTGGTATTTATATGTTCAATTATGCAAGGCTGTTGAGATGGCAGTGTGATAAGAATAGCAATAGATTTAGATAATTTACCCTGCAAAGGCAGTGGTTATCACATACAGAAGTAGTTGCAAGCTGTTAAAGAGAAGTTGGGCTGGATGAGAATCACTATTACTGTACTATTTTATCCAAGCAAGTGGTCATTGTCTGTTTGAGTTGTGACTAGAGGGATATCTGGAGTGGGAAATGTGGAACTATGGGAAAGAAGGAGTGGCAAAGTGACAATTGTAAATCTTAAAACATGCACTGACTCTCTTTCTTCTGTTTATGGAGACTTTGCATGCAATAAGAATGCTTTGCTGTAGTTTGGTCTGTGTTCATAGGATACTCACTGCTGTGAGTACCACAGCTTTAAACGCTCATGGAAACTGGGACATGATTCGCTGTAATATTTAAAATTGTACAACCCTTAAAGCTTCTGTAATGCAGCTCTAACTGAGTGAATCATGGTCACCAGTCTAAGACACTGGTCCAAAGTGTTTCAGGGAGGATCTAAGGGACTGAACTCACTGGGCCCCCAGAATATTCAGCACTGAGTTACCAGATAGTGGAAAAGGTCATTGTTTCAAAAACTGTTACTTTTTCAAGTGTTACACCTGTCTTTCAACTTTTAGACATAGGTGGTTAGACACCCTGCTACTTTATTTTTTACTACACAAAGGGGATGTAGACTCCACCAGTGTTTTTTAGGTAATTGCAAAAGCAAAATTTTTACAAGTGCCTCCATATGGATGTGCACTAGAGATTATGGAGTATAAACTGTGCATATATAATAATTTTGGTTTAAAGATGGTTATTCATTAGCATGTTCCTTTATAAACAAAATACGCTTAGACTGAGGAATAGAAATATTCTTTTTTATAATTTTTGGATTCAAGAATTATATGTTGGTTATATCTAGTTTTGCACATTTCTCTTCATGCAGTAAGTCAGTAGTAGATGTGTTTTGACAGCTGCATTTTCCTTATGTTCAGCTTCCTAGAAGTTTTCCTTCTCATATGATAACAGCACCCGTGCTGTCAGGAGTTTCAATCTTTTGTGCATTTTACCTGACATTACTAATTGATGGTCACCCTTCTGCGGAATATTTTCTGATATTGCTGTTTTCCTCACACAACCCTCTCAGGAGCTAATAACTTAACCGTGCTTGTCTTGAGGAAAAATGGGAAGGTGATGGCTGAGAAATAAACTTAAGGAAAGCGATACCAGTTCTCTGCCTGTTACTTTCAGGCCTTGGTGAAGGATGTACCCTTAATGGGGAAATGAGAACACTGAATTAAACGTACTCAACATCTGTTTCTCAAGAGACACTTGAGCAGTGTGCAAGTAGTGCTTTTCCTCTGTGGTACTAGCAGGGTCTAATCCCATGACCGTGTCTCTGTCAGTAGCAATTATCCAGCTTTTGGTTTACCCATCCCAGGGACTTAAAGGAATGGGAGAATGGGTCTTTGAACTGACAGGCTAACTAGCTTTACAACAGTGAAGAGCAGAATTAATTCAACAATTTTGGAATCTCTTTCTCTGCTCTGTTTTTTAATGTCTTCTGTTCCAGTGACAATGTCTTTTTTTTTCCTCCCTCTCTCTTTCTCTCTCTCCTGCCACCCCTCTAAACACTTCCTTTCTCTTTCCCCTGCACACCCCATCCCCACCATCTAATTTTAGTTTAAATGCTTGCATGAAAAAATAATTGTAAGTACATTTTGAACTGAATATTATTTTTCAAGTTAATGAAATTAACATACAGTTAGGCAAGATACATTCCTGAGCTTGAGCAATATGTGCAACTAGAACAGTGGGATTTTTTCTTTTTCATTTAGGTACAATCTAGAGTTAACATGAATTGATTACAATGTCATTATAGAATTACTAAAAAAAAAAAAAGCCTACATAAATAATTTCTACAAAAGCAGTTATTTCCACATGGTTTGCAGTTCCCTCGTATAATTTTTAGTACCTTGCTTTTGTCACTTGTGACATTTCAAGACGCATTTCCTTACACTGAGAGGAGCCTAAGAAGTATAAATTCAAGACCATATTCCAAGATTAGTGGTAAAATGATATTTTTTCCAAAACTTAGCAATCCAGGTTTTATCATCAGAGGGTTTTTTTTTTCTTTCTTAGTCAGTTGGTTTGTCTGCAATAAGATTGAAGAGGTAAAAACTAATCTGAACAAAATAATAATTTTAATGCCCTCAGTTGTAGGTGCATGATAAACAGTCTCAGAAGTGGAATGCAAATAGTAAACAGGTGAGGCTTCTAAAACTCTGAATTCACTGCAGTGAGATACCAATTACCTAGATGTGTTTGAGTGGGAAAGGATATGAGCTGTGCTTGATTTGATTCGTGGTGGTTAGTTTTATTAAGTTACTCTCCTAGCCATGTTCCTGTGAAGAGTGCTGAACATTTGTCTGGAAGTTTGACTTGGTTGTTAGAATTTAACTTTTGATCCTTGTGAAAGTGGTCTGATGGGTAAGTACCATTGTAAAAAGTGAAAGGTTATCTTGTTGCTTTCATAGTCCCACATCTTTTATATCTCCTGCAAATAATTTTTCTTCCATGACCATTTTTTCATGCTGAATATTTTGTTCATTGCTATCTCAGAGAACTGAGTTTTGCATTCTGGTTTTCCAGCACTGAATCAGCAGAACATGGTAGGTCTGCACCCCTCAAGCTTGTAACGTTCATTAAGCAGAACTAAAAGAATATAAAGAAATTATTCTTATACTGTTGCCTTTGCTTACACTAAAGAAAAACTGGGAAGGAGTTCTGGAGGTACCTGCCCTTTCCCTGAGGTGGAGGCATACTGGTAACATATTAAGCTTGTACATACAGCCCTTTTGTGAGTTTCAGTATAAAAAATGTTCTGCCTCTCTTGAAGATGGATACTGGCCTGGAAATTCAGTAAGAACTTGTTATCACTGACTTTGATCATGCTTAAAGATCAGGATATTCAGCAATGGAGAATTTTCTTTTAATAATTAGTTGAAATGGTTTTAGACACAGGTTTGGTCTTCCTGTTATTCGGTTCCAGCTTCAGAGTTCTGTCTTATTCTTCACTTTTCAAAATCTTGTTAAGAAAGGAACTTTTCTTATATCACAATAACAATAGAAGCTATTTTTTAAAAGAAAAGTAATGCATCTTTGAATTGGATTACTGCCACAATAAACTTTAATGCATGGGGAATTGACATGGATAGTCATTTGTGCATTAGTGCAGCTAGAGAAACCCAGCCTGTGATGGACTGATGTGATGATGCTCAGCCCACAGTGTCACACAGCCAGCAGGCAGTTTTATTAAATTATTGCATGGTACTTGCAAATTAAAAAACAAACAAACAAATCCAAAACAAACACTGATTTTTTTTGGTGGAACTGTAACTGGAAAACATTTTAAGAATGAAAACTAAATGAAAACATTCTGATCATAAGAAACTGAGTGTATTTCTCACTTGTTTGTTTTTCAGTGTGACACATCCTCTGTGAATATTTAAGAATTATTTTAAGTGTTAGTTTAATAACCTTTGACTGTAACATTTTCCTGTGTTGAATGTGGTATTGAATCCCTTCTTCCCCTTTTCTGTTATGAATTTCATGGATGATGATCAGGCCAGTTTGTACCATTGTGCATCAGAATTGTTCAGTAAGGTCTTTGAATTAGTGAAATCAAATAGCTCTGTTCTTATACTTGTCACTATATTGCTCCCTTATTATCAATTCAAAACAGAGTTTTCAGAATGAATTGCAATAAGTTATCCATTAGGAGTACAAAACCAAAAGCAAACACCTTTCATGAATCTGGACCTTGTGGAAAGGGGAAGTCCACAGCAAGGCTGTTGCAGAGGCTCTTGCCACTCCCTACTTCTTTGTAATGACTCCTTGAAGGGCTTCTATTTCAGTTCTTTGTCAAAGTCTGTGAATTTTATGTTAAGCCTTTTTTTTATGGTTTTGGGGGTGGTTTTTTTTGAATACCCTGCTTAAGGAAAGCTTCCTCTCCCTAGTAGTTGAGAGGAAACTTTTCTGTAAATGTACCTGCAGCTGAGCTTGGAAATTTTTTAAACTAAGACAGAAAAAAAAGCTTGAAAATAAAACCATATGTTTGTTTTTTTAAAGAAAGGAAAACCACCCCAAAATTTGCCTGGTTATTATGCTGTGTACTTGATCAATTATTAACCTTCAAGACTATAGTGCCTGCTTCAGCACTGTTAAATTTTATAATGTTAATCTTATGCTGTGAATGTGAATATGCTAAATTCCATATAAAATTTCAGAAGTGGGAAAAAAAACCTTACAAAACAGAAGCAAGTATATTTTATGAAAATCATATTTCCACAGTAAATAATTCAATCTCTTTTTTATTGGTTTGTTTTTCATAGCTCCCATAGGCACTGGTCTGTAGTTTAAATATACACCTTGTAAATATGCAGGTTATTTTTAGCTGATTTGGTATTTGTAGGAAATGAAGGCCTGAAACTGAGGAATACTTTTTTTTACTTTTCTCAGTACTTGCAATTATTTCCTCCTCAATGTAATTTTCACCTTTCCTATCCTTTAAATATTGTTTTTAGTCAGCTTGATGAAAATTATAAAAATTTAGAATTCAAGCAGGAGTGCTTTAGACAAAGTAGTGTGGGTTTCTTTACTTTTGATCAGTTTTCCTGCTTAGAAATATGCTTGGTCATATGAGGAAACAATGAAATGATAGTACAAGTTTTTAGAAGATGACTTTTTATGAAGAAGAAAAACCAAACTAGCAAGCTTGTGGGTCTGAAATCACAAAAAATCAATGGCTATCCACTTAATGTTTTTCAAATTTTACCTGAAGGCTATACTGAGGATTTAAATAAGACAGCTGTTCTGATGTTAGCTAAATGTGAAATCTGGACAATAAGCAGTTTATAATCTGATTATTTATTAATAGGTAAAAGAAAAACTACTTGAAGTTCTTCAGAAACATATGAAATCTTTCTACAATACTAACAGATGACAGATCTAACCTTTAATACCTAAAGGGAAATAATTCACCTCATCAAATAATTATGCCAAGCATATCTTGTCATATTTTCCCAAAAATAGTTGCAAACCTGGATATAGCTTCTTGATAACTGAAGATGAAATCTCTCCTTTCTAAATCTTTACTTTTTAGAAGTGTAAGTATTATCAGTTGAAGGGATGTATGTGACTAGATTTTGGATTTGGAGCAGAGGATCCTTATTATAAAATGCTGGATTGACACAGTGAAATGTGCTGAGAGTTGAGCACTGTGGATGTTGAAGAAAGGCTTTTAAATGTGACTTTTTGGCCCATCCCATCCCACGTTTTGGACACAGTGCAGCTTGTGTCCCGCCCTCCTGCAAGCTTCTGCAGGCAGCACTTGCTCTTTGGAACTCTTGATTTTTGCACAAGGGAAAACCAACAGCAGTGGAAGGGATAAAATTGACCAGTCTTGGTCCCAGGATTGTGAGAACAAGTTGTTCCAGAGAATGCAGCAAGTCACCCACATAGTTCTGGTTTTACAGGCTCCATGTGACAAGGAGAATTAGGCAGCTGGTTCTCTCACTGGTCTCATTGACATATAGATACTATGCAGTGTGGGAATTTGGGTTTGCACATGACCAAAATTATATCCTTTTTTTGGCGTAAATATGAGTCAGAATCTTCAGACATAAATACACTTTTTAAGTCTTACAAAGATTTAGCTTGCTGCTTATAACATAGAAGAAATATTTCTCAGGTTGAGGTATAGAGAAATCTGCTGAATAATGCTTTGTAGGGATTGCTAACCCCTGGGCTTCTTACATACTGGGATCATGGAAAAAAAATGGTAAATTTGTCCATTTCTATTTTCCACTGAACTATTTTGATGCTAGTTTTAATTGCATATGTTGGAGACATCACTTGACATTGACAAAGACTGATGTTTCAGTCACAGTGTAATACAGTCTTTAAGTTTATGCCTGTGTGGCAAAGCCTGACAAAGAGTTTATTCTTCAATTTATTCTTAGAGGCTTTTTATTTTATCAGCTGATTAAATTGTGACACATGTTATTTGGGAATGCTGGAGAACTTCTGCTGTGCACATCAGGATGATGATAGTCAGGGTTATTTTTGACCTTTGCAGCATATCAGTGTTATAGGATGTATCTTGACTTTTTCAGTTCAGGAAATTGAATATAATTTTTTTAGTACTTTTTTTAGGTTATGAAATTAAGTATTCAATGTTTGCATAACATTACAAATAGCTTTCAGCAATTTTTCCTTTGTGCGTGCATTTCATCTTATGTCCAGCTCGTACATTTTTCTTGTCTTGCTAGGTCTTAGCATGATGCATTTGGGGATAGGGAATGTACATCAAGTACATTATTACAGAACCAACAAGAGTGACTTCTTGTATTTCAGGTATTAACCTGAGACAAAAGGTGTAGAACTTTTCTACTACTGTGCTTTGCTAATAGGTGTGCTATTATTGCTGTCATGTGAAGAATAGTTGTAAAAAGAAGGTTTCAATTGCACTTGCACAAGTAGTGTTGATCCAGGCATTTGCAATTGCTGGGGGAACTTCAAAATTTATTTTATTGTATTTTAGTTTACAGCCTCTTATAGAATGTCTCTTTATGTGCATTCCGTCTTTATGTATATTATCTAGATGGACGGATACAGGTAAAATTAATGAACACAATTGTAAACAGTAATAATTCACTTTGATGACAGTTTTAGCAGGGTATAATTCAAATTCTTTTTTCACCTCAAGCAATTCTTCAAAACTAAGGGCTAGTGTTTTCTCTGAAAACAAAGTCTTCAATAACCATCACAAGATCTTAGAGAAAATCACATGGGATATTGCTGGAGGGCAGGAATGAAATTCAAACATGACACCAATATATGACATGTAACAGAACTGTAGAGTAAATAAAGGAGTCATAACAAGCTCTCTGTCTTGGGAATAATTATTAAATAATTTTTGATAGCATGAGAAAGGCATGTGTTTGTTAATAGAGTGCTGAACAAATATGAAATAAAGTACGGAGCCTAAAAAACCTTGTGAGCTCCACAGACACATGATGAAATAAGGATTCAATTTGAGTTTGTGACTGAAGAGTTTTCCAGCTTAAATATATATCTCCTAGGGTGTGGAGAGTACATAAGAAACGTTCTCAGTTTCCTTGGTTAAAAGATTTATATGTCTGCAAAGGTTTATTTTTATTTGTTATTTGCTTTATTTAGATGGCTGTGACTCCTTAAGACCCTTTCTTCGCTCCAGTCCTATACAGATTATTTCATTTCTACATTCACATAATATAATTCTACAAAGTGGTTTATTACCCTGATATTTGTGATTCTGCAGTAATGTCAGTAGCACTTCAGTCTTCAGCACAAGGGATGACTGAAGCAAAATAATACAAAATGTAGCTATTGTGCTTGGAAGGCATATTGGACAAAGTATGCCTAACAGGAATAAAATAGTTTTGGAAATTTTTTTCTGGCTGTCAAACCCATTGTTCAGAACTATTGAAATACAATATTTCAGTCCATTATTATTTTTTCTCTGAGCTTATTTGAGAATCTGCAGTATATGTAACATTCTAGAAGAAAAAAACCCTAGTGGTTTTGACATTTGGTAACTCATGCAGTTTAATTTTGCTAATTCTGAACTCTTCCTTTAATTCTTCATTTCACTAAATTATGAGATGTTCCAGAGCCAAGCCATCTGGCTTCTATAAAAGCCACAGAAAGATCAAGGACATCTCCAACTGATTTTATTGTCCAGAACGCCTCATGAGCCTTTAATGGGAAGAGTGGGGGTGGGCAGAAAGTTTGGGGTTTTTTAGCTTACAGTACTCTTATTGATGGCCTTAGAAGTAAAGTCAGCTTTCTACACTGTGTTTCATAAACCTTTTATGACTACAAAAGAGTAAACAAGGTAAAGGTTCACTGTGCTTCTCACTGAATAAAAAAGATATTCTCAAAATTTGATATACAGTTTTATTTAAGATGTTCTTCATGAACTCCATGTGATATTCCTACTAAAGTCTCTTTGATTTGAAATATCCCAGACTTTAATAACTTGAAATAAAAGATAAACAGAAAGTATTTCTCTTGGGGTTGAAATACAAATGGTGCCTGGCTGAGACTTCTTTCATGTGTTTATACCTTGTGTCTGTCATGGTAAATTTAGGTAAAAAATGTTCCTTGTCTATATAAAAAACCAAACCTGTGAAGAATTTTTAGCACTTTGGGGAACTCTGCAGTAATTGACAGTATTGCTGCATTTAAAATCATGGCTTATTACAAGTCCATTATAAGTGGCTAAGTTAGCTTACTCTCTAGTCTCAGTTTTACTTTCAGCATAATTCAGCAGAGAACAGTTGGGATATTAATGGATGTTCTTGACAGCATTTTGCAACTGTGTAGAAATTTATTATTTGTGAATTAGAAAATTACTTTTATTGTTATAGCAGTAAAAACCAAAATTTGTGTGTAAAAGAATAGGAATAATACAGGTTTTCTCTTTGGTACTTTTTGCAAGGTGCCCAAAATGCTGATCTGATATTTAGGAGCTTCTTTCTCTTACGACTAGATGAAGGCTAGTTCCCTTGAGTCAATGAATTAGAAGAATATGGTCATAAATCAGGGCTCAATAAAATGATCACAAATATAAATCTTCAGTTTCATTCATAATATGAACCCTTTGCTTTTGTACTTTGAAATGTCCGCATGCCCTATCTGTCCTATGACATCTTGATGCAGCTGATAAATACAGAGAGCTCTGTGACCCTGACTGTCTGGAAGCTGGGGCATGGCCTAAAGTCAGGCACCTTCAAGGCTTGATTGCATAAGACACACCTAAAATTATTTAAACACTTTTTAAGTATTATTGACTTGATCCATATATTTCCCGTTACAGCTATTGATGTAAGAAAAATACAGCACATCTTCCAGATGAGATGGGGATGTGGGCTGGTGCTGGTGACAGTGTTAAGCATGTGTGCAATGGCAAGTCTTCACAGGAGGTCATTAGAATGACAAGGGGTGCACAAAAATTCTTCATTACGCCCATAGACTGCCCTAGCTCTGCTGCCCTGGCCAGAACATGATCCAGGATTCTCAGGTAGATTTGCCATCAGTTTTCAACTCCAGGACTGGCTGTATAGCAAATAATGCCTATCTCTCCCAAGTTCTATAGGTTTCAATGCATTACCTGCCTGAATAGGAATAAGTATCTTTTTTTTCTAGAAGTAGATTTGTAGAGATGTTGAGTGAAGAAGTGGAACAATAAGATAGTGGGCAGTTGCACACTGATGTTCTGATTGCCACAGCAACAGAATAAATTGTATAAGGCCAAGAGTTCTTTCGTCTCTTTATTAGGTAAATTCAGAAAATTTTATTTCTGTAGCACAACCTTCTATTCTGCATTACACACTAATAGGGAAGTACAAAGTGTGAATGCACTGATACATGCAGCACATCAATAAGGCATAGTAGGAAAATACAACAGATAGAAAAGAGTGGGCAGTTTTACCACCCACCAGCCAGAACTATGAATCTGTCTGACATTATCACTGGTTGAAAGAGATCTCTGCCTTGGCTTAATTGCACATAATTTGGCTGACAGTTGAAATACAAACCTAAACAGTCACTCAGCTAAAGATACACAAAATTAAGTATTTCATGTGGTGCTCAACCCCTTCAATCTTTATTAATAACTTAATTACATTAATTACACTATGGTTTAAAGCATTGCTAGCAAAAGAGGGAGAAAAATGATAGACTCTCCTAAGTAATGGGTTGCATAGCAATTCCATTAGAATTAAGACTAGTAGCAATATGCAAAGTAGCAGTAATTTGTAAGTATATACTTCAGTTTATAATTCCTCTTGTTCCACCCTACAATTGTTTTCTTTAGTCAACTCCAGCAGACATAATTCTGGAGGTCAATCCAGGAGTTATGAATATAAGGCTATTCTCAGCTTGAGAAGATCTCTGAACAATGGTAGTTCCATTACATTTCCACTCATTTGTGTCTGTTGCTGTTGTTTAGAGGGTTTTTTTATCCAATCTTAATTAACCAAATGTATCACTGAAGTAAACTGAGTTTTCCTTACTCTATTCCACTTCATCATGCACCAAAACTGTCTTGCACTCAGATACTGAAGCCTTTATACATCAGCTCAGATCTAAAGAGTGTGCTAGATATATGTGGTGGATCAATATTTACTGGCCCTTAGCCTCTTTTAAAAGCAATGCTTTCTTTTTCATTTAACTACAGAACTTATTTGAATCCTTGTAGTAAAATTGGAATATTTTTATCTTAAGTAGGAAAAGTAATTTTTCTCTGAGTTGTTAGCTGTTTAAATCAAAGGGATGGAAGATTAGCGGTGAAGTTATAGTTTGGATATTTGGTTAAGCAACATTTCTAATCAAATTAGAGTTTATTTCTTAAGTCAGGTTTATCCCTTTCAAGTTACTCTTTTAAACTGAATTATTCTGATGACAGCAAGTATATATTCCAATAAGAATATTCCTGGAAACCTTTGTAAATGATTTCAAGATGTCATATTATTGCAATTATTTCTATTGTCCTCAGAATTAATTTTGTTCATATTAAAATTTGGAACCAAGCAGAATTGACAGGGGAAATGTTACTTTATCTGTTGTCTGGAACTGACAGGGCGAATTCCGGAGATCCTGTTAATTTTACATTTTAAAATTTAGAGATACAACAAAATGGAAAGGTGTTTAAAGCATTCAGATGGGCATAACTTGAGTAGTCATTCAAATTTAAGGAGTCAGTTGCATTTGCCTGAAGGGTTTTGAGCATTGTTCTACTTCCCAGCTAAAGCTGCTGAGTAGTTCTATGGTATACACTACATGAGCTACAGCAAGATGCTTTTCCTGTTCTTGCCATGATAAATTGTGAAAGTGTCCATTGCAGTCACTTTATTACCATTCTTCCTTTTACTCCAGTCACCTGTCATCTGCCTTTATCATTGAGATCAGGGATTTGATGCTCTGGCTTTGAAGATTACCCAGATTTGATGTTTTTATATTCTTTAATACTTATGAACTTTTTAATGCGTAGTTAAATAGTGTCAGGAGTGATAGATATCTACAGAGATGTCTCCATATTGTCACAATGGTGATTCTACATTCTTTCAAAATGAGAATGAAAGTATTTTGCTAATTTATTAAAAAGTGCTATTCAAGGTTGCATGTTTGGGATAGAAGACATCAAAAGCATGTGACATGGAATGCTTATTTGTCTAGGAATAATTCAGTGGTGATGGCAAGAAATAAAGAAATGTTCTTTGCTCATTTGTGCCTCCAGACTCTTGATCTCATTTTCCTACATTTTATTTCAAGAACTCTTTATAAATTTCTTTCAAAACTAAAAAATGCAAATATTGTTGTTAATTTGGTCCCAAGTACGTCAGCATTACCTTTATACTTCTACTAAATTCTGATTAATACAAACAAAATTTTTATTATTTGTTTGATTTTAGAAACTCTTTTCTTAGCCTTTGGTAGTCTTAGTCTGCGAAGAGTATCAGAATACAGAATTCAGAGTATCCAATACAGAATCACAGAATGGGTCAGGTTGGAAGGGACCACAGTGGGACACATGGCCCCACCTCCCTGCTCAAGCAGGGTCACCCCAGAGCACATGGTGCAGGATTGCATCTAGGCAGTTCTTGAGTATCTCCAGTGAGGGGGAGAGTGGATGGAATTAAGTGATTTGTTAATTGTTCTACCTGGTGAGTGGTGCTACAATACATATTGTAGGTTCTGTAGGAGGTATCTCTTGAAGTCCTTTCATGATATAGTCTTAAAATTCATTTAAGTTACTTTAGTATTGTTATTTTTGTCACACAGTAGAAAGAGGAAAACTCTGGGAAACTTGAATTTTAAGGTTGTCAGTTTTATTTAAAAGCCATAATGTTTTCTTTCCTTTTTAATAAACTTAATGCCCAGTTTAGAACTCTAGGCATAGAATTCCAAGGACAGTTCTTTTTACACTGCTTTTGCACTGTCTTAGTCTTTATTTCTTTTAATCAAAGGGTACAGAGTTACTGTTTCCTGAAGAGGATTGCATGAGAACAATTTATACTGAATTATGAGACAAAGCAGTGTAAGTTCTTCTGTGGTTATATTCATTCCTTTTTGTAAAATTGTCTTGATGTAATGATACAGATAAATAAAGGGTAATAAATATAAAATATAGCTGCGTGTAGCTATTTTATTATAGAATGCTTTATCTTTTACTTGAATTTAACTTTCCTGCAGAGGCATCTGATTTTGAACTTTGCAAGATATTCAAAATGCAGTTAGATCACTGTTGGTAGTAATAATGAATTTGTAAATCCAGATGAATTACAGCTGAGAGTAAGTCACTATATAAATCTGCATTATGCCTGGTTGTTAAAGAAAAGCGGTATGAAAATGGTATTATGAGAAAGTATCCTTGCCATATTTGCTTTCTCAGTTTCTTCCTAACTTCTTGATCCTTCCTGAACCTCTGTGTGTTTTTCTCTAACACTGAAGAATATTTGAGCAGTTAATGTTCAGGTGTGCCTGTAGTTGGATCAGACCTGTTTGTCCAGCCCTGGAAAAGCACCTATATTTGAAGGGGATTCTGGTATTGTAATATCTGGTGAATAGGATTTCACTGGGAACTGATCTGTGTGCAGTGAGAAATAGGGTCCTTTTGCACACTGTTTGTAATGGAGTGGAAAATTACATTTGCTATTGCAAGAACAGCCCCATTAGTGGGAAAGCAGATTCTCTTGCAGAGAGCTGGAATGCACCTCAGGCAGTGTCAGGGTGACAGTCCAAATAATGGGAGTTTGGAATGAACAGGGAGATTCTAAAATGAAAAAATGCTTCTCTTCATATGTTGTGGTTCCTTCATAAACTTATTGCTACATAAGGAACAGTTTGATTTAAAACAGCATGAAACAAAAAAACCCCACACATTTAAGCAACTGTTTGTAACTTGTTTTGAGGATGAAGCCTACTGTTGTGAAAAGGAAATGCAGTGATTTTATTCTTAGACTGTTATCTAAACCAGTCTGAAGCTACTAATGTAAACAGGGATACTAAAGTGTTAGAGGTTTTTTTGGTTATGCTTTTAAATAACACTGCAAATGTTGTCAGTTATATCTCAACCATATGGGTTCTTTAGGCGTGGAGTAAAGGATCTTCTGTATAAGTGTAAGCATTGAAGACAAGCTGTAGGTATCCCTGACCTACCCCAATGCCTTTTATTCTCAGTGAAACTGGTAATGAATAATTAACTTCTGAATAGGTATATAAAATTAGTGGTGTCAGTTTTATTTTAAAGTCCTTACAAGACTCTGACAATGAAGACAAATTTCAAATGCTGATGGTTCAAAGAGTAAAAATAATTTGTATTCTCTTGATGCTTAAACCCCCCAGATAACAACAACAACAATAATAATAATAATATTGGAATTATAATTACTAGAACTGTTAATGACTGTGAAGTACATAATATCAGGAGCACAGGGGACTGCAATGCACTGTAATTCTGTAAATGCATTGGGCTCTAGAAGAGTCTGGTAGGGCTAGGCTGCATTCTAGAATGATGGTCAAACTTGATTTAAAATTTGCCATTTCTTTATTGTACCCTTAGTAATTGAAATTTAAAAAAAAAGGAAAAGTATATGCTGGAATTTGTTCTGCAAAGTCCACTAGAAAAGGACTGTGAAGTAGCACTGTGGTGCAGACCAGGAGTTTAAAGAGAATAATAGGTCTTAGGTTTTATTGTAATTTGTCTGTCACAGCTACCTGCTGAGTTTATAGACATTAACTTCTCTAGGAACTGATCTAAATGGTAACATTCAGATTGACATTTGATTGAAATAAATGCTCAAAGACTGTTAGAAATAATTAAGTTTATCAGCCTCAATGATTCACAGATCCCCGGCCATTTAGACTGAAATATCTGTCAGGGTTTTCTTATGAATCTCTTGTTTTGCAACAGAATTTCTCTGTGGTACATCGTATTCCCACAGTAATATTTGTTGCCATTTCTCTTGTTAGTATTATTATGTGATTATTGTGTGCTTTGGCCAAAAGCTTATCTTAAATTTTTCAGACAAGAGATATCAATCATTAGAAAATTAACAAAATTTTAAGGAACGACATTTTTGTCTGTGCAGAAGTATCCATAATGGAATTAAGTTACAGTTTTTTACTTAAACTGAATAGGTAGACATCAGACATTAAGCAGAGTGAATTGATAGAGGATGGATTTTGGGTGATGTCACCAAAAAAATAAAAAGAGATACTTGCCCTTCACACCCATTAGAGGAAGGACTAGATTTTTGTCTTTTTTTTTCTTCATTTGCATTATCCTCTGACGTGTCTTGTCTCAGTAATGGTACTGTCTAATTTACAGCTTAAATTTTTAATAGGTTTCACATTCTATCACAGGTATGAGGGAATTGAAACCCATGGGTAATCAGTATTTGTAGTTAATATGGGTCCATTCATTTTCTCTTCCTCGTGAGTGGCACTTGGATATGTTGGCTTCTATACTCAAAGACAAAAGGAAGTGCTTAGTGTCTTCTGATTTGTATGTTTCTGATAGAGTAATTTTGATTATCAGGGCAAATTACCTGCGTGTTATGTTTCCATTGAATTTATTCCAGCAGCTAACCTAAGGTGAGGTTTGTGTATCACTGAGCAAGGACTGAGCATTTTGTTGTCCAGATCAGATTTTCACTTTGATAAGTCAGGATGATTGGGGTGAAAATGCAACAAGTAAACAGGGCCTGATGCCCAAGCCTTGTGGAATGCTAAGTGGAGGATCTTCTGGGTGAAACTACACGGGTGTTCTGACAGTGTGAGTTAGAGAGTGGCAGTTAGGCTCTGGGTCCATTAAGAAAACCGTAATGATTCATGACGGACTGATGCACAGCAAATTTTAGTCTTTGTTGAAACATAATCAATTTATGAGCTAAAATGGTCTTTATCAAAGGGGAATACCCACAGCTACACAATGCAGGTCCCTGTACTGAAAGGTAGTAAACTAGAACTACAATTGAAATGCTAAACTGATCTTGCTAGGGAGAAACTTCTTGTTTTTTCAAATACTACTTCAAAAATTAGAAAACTTGAGAACTTTTAATTTAAATTATATATCCTGGTTTTATTTTATCTGATAAGAAGTGAAAACTATGGAGTGAAATAAATGCATGTGAGGGGATGACACCATCTTGGCATTTGTACACATTCTTTTATAAATATATTCTTTATCTTACCTGCCTTGAAATACTTTTAGTATAATTAAAAGCACAGAATGGGTGCCAGACTTGTCAATTCCAACAACAAAGTGCTGAAATTTTCAGTGAAACTGGGAGATCCATCTCCCACACGTTGTAATGAATAGGTTCATAAAAGGAAAATAGTTTAATTACATTTTAGTTCATGGATTGTTAATAGGCTGGAGTATCTAAATTGAATAATGTGATTCTGGTAATAATTATGTGTAAATGAACTTGTTTAAATGATATTTTACAGCTTCTTTATAAAATTACAGCTAGAGGCAATCCAGTGATAGACAGACAAAGGCCATGCAAAAATTATCATAAACTATTAGCTTGTTTGCAAAGGGTTTTATGTTAATCTTTTAGTACTTAAAGCACTCTGCAATTAACATATCACGGGGAGCTGCCTCGCAGCAAAGGCATGCAAATTAAAGTGCTCAGATAAAAAGCCATTCACATAAAAAAATCAAAGAAAGGGTGGCATAGCACTGAAAGGGTACTGGTTTTATATTTGAGATTAAGGAGGTGTAATGATTGTGTTATCTAACTAGAGTTGTAATTAAAGCTTTTCTCCTGCAGACATGACAATAGATACAGCATTGATTTCGGTGTTTTAATTGTGAAAGTCATTTTATTTCAGGGCAGAAGATATGAATAGCCTAAATCAAAGGGCTAGAAGATTGCTTTGTTGATAGTACTTGTTCAACAGCTGCCTTGTTGCTTAATACACAAATGGGGAGAATGGTGAAAGAGATCCTAGGAGGTGCTCCGTATTGTAATTCTCCTGCTGGTTTCCTTTCCTTTCATGAAAAAGGCAAGAATCTGTGTAGTGATTGTAAACAAGCAATCTTTTCATACATCACCACTAGTTTTCCGCCTTTAGTTTCCTCTGAACAAAAGAAGTCATAAAATCCTTGAACTAACTTTTACTACTGCTCTTTTCGAACTACAAAAGTTTTTGTAATAAAACCATCATCTGCTCTCAGAGATATCACACTTTTAGTGAGGAACAAAAAGTATCCATGTGGCTGTAATTCCTGTTATCAGAAATGCCACTGCAACAAAAGGGATGTGCTGTGGGGAATTGAATGTTAGATTTTATTTACATTATGTTTGTGGCTGTATGGTGTTAGATTGGGAGGGGGTGACTTTTTCTTTCTTTTTTTTTTCTCCCCAATCACTATAGTAACAGAATAGAAAATGAATCGTCAAAATAAATACATCTGGCTAGATTCTCAGCTGGTGTATGCAGCTGTCTGGTGTTCTCATTTTAGCAGGGAGTTGCATCCCAGGAATATTGGGGCAAGGCCCTGGGGCTGATCTGGGAATGAACTAAACTCAAACTCAGGAGGATACAGTTGATCAATTTGAAAAAAGACCCATGTCGATATCGTGTGTTTCCTGATATGGAAGGAGTTAACTCAATATGACAAGTCAATACAACTTGTTTCCTTTCTGGTGTGGTATTAACTGAATGTGTAACTACATGCATGTAAGAGGAATTGCATAATTTTTCATGGTACCAGTCCACTTGAAATAACTACAGTCTTTCTATTGTAGACAAGATGCGAGTAGTAATTGCGTGTTTTCTCTTTCCTTAACAGAACACAAATTATTGGTTGCAAAAGGGAAGATTGTAACTAAGGATAAGGAGAAGGCTAGGATGTTTAATGCTTTCTTTGCTTGAGCCTTCAACAGAGAGACTGGTTATTCTCAGAGCAACCAGCCCCTGAGCTGGCAGAGTGAGATGGGTGGCAGAATAGCCTCCTGTAATCCACAGAGAAATACTGAGTGACCTGCTGAGCTACTTAGACACAAGTCTGTGGGGCTGGATGGGATCCGCCAAAGGGGGGAGCTGGGGGAAGAACTCACCACTCTCCATCATTTATCATCAGTCCTGGCTGACCAGGGAGATCCCAGATGACTGGAGGCTGGCCACTGTGATGCCTATCTACAAGAAGGGTCAGAAGGAGGATTCTTGGAACTATAAGTCTGTTAGCCTGGCCTTGATGAAAGGGAAGGTTATGGAACAAATAATTTTGAGCGCCATCACGCAGCACATAGAGAACAACCAGGCTATCAGTCTCAGCCAGAGTTTGTTTAGGAAAGGCAGGTGCTGTGTGACCAACTTGATCTCCTATGACCAGGTAACCTGCTTAGTGGTTAAAGGCCGTGGTTATTATCAACCTGGACTTCAGCAAAACCTTTGATACTGTCTCCCACGGCTTTTTCCTGGAGAAGCTGGCAACCCATGNTCTTGGAACTATAAGTCTGTTAGCCTGGCCTTGATGAAAGGGAAGGTTATGGAACAAATAATTTTGAGCGCCATCACGCAGCACATAGAGAACAACCAGGCTATCAGTCTCAGCCAGAGTTTGTTTAGGAAAGGCAGGTGCTGTGTGACCAACTTGATCTCCTATGACCAGGTAACCTGCTTAGTGGTTAAAGGCCGTGGTTATTATCAACCTGGACTTCAGCAAAACCTTTGATACTGTCTCCCACGGCTTTTTCCTGGAGAAGCTGGCAACCCATGGCTTGGACAGGTACAGTTTGCTGGGTTAAAAACTGTCTGAATGCCCGGGCCCAGAGTGCGATGGTGAAAGATGCCACATCCAGCTGGTGGGCAGTAACTAGAGTGGTTCACCAGGGTTCTCTACTGGGGTCAATCCTGTTTAATGTCTTAAAGATATGGATAAGAGGATCAAGTGCACCCTCAGTAATGAACATGGATGGGAGTGCTGATCTGCTGGGGTGTAGGAAGGCTCTACAGAGATATCTGGATAGGCTGGCTCAATGGGCTGACATCATCTGATTGAGGTTCAACAGGCCCAAACGCTGGGTCCTGCCCTTGGGTCACAACAGCCCCCTGACAGCACTACGGGCTGGGGACAGAGTGGCTGGAAAGTCTCAGTGAAAAAGGACCTGGGATTGCTGTTCAAGAGCAGCTGAACATGAGCCAGTGTGTGTGCCCAGGTGGCCAAGAAGGTCAATGGCATCCGGGCCTCTATCAAAAATAGTGTGGCCAGCAGGACTAGAGAGGTGATTGTCCTGTACTGGGCATTGGTGAGGCTGCACCTCAAGTACTTTGTCCAGTTTTGGACCTCTGGCATGAAGAAAGACATTGAGGTGCTGAAGTGCATCCAGAGAAGAGCAGTGGAGCAGGTGGAGGGCCTAGAGTGTAAGTTGTCTGGGGAGAGGCTGAAGGAACTGGAGTTTTACCTTTGAAAAGGAGGCTCAGGTAAGACCACATTGTTCTCTGCAACTGCCTGAATGGAAGGGGCAGCAAGATGGGGATTGGCCTCTTCTCCCAGGCAGCCAGTGACAGGGCATGAGGACATGGCCTAAAGCTCTGCCAGGGGAGGTTCTGGTTGGATATCAGGACGAATTTTTCTCACTGAAAGGTTGGTGAAGCATTGGAATGAGCTGCCATGATGATGGTGGAGTCACCGCCTCTGTAAATGTTCAAGAAATGACTGGATGTGACACTTAGTGCTGTGGTTTACTTGCCATGGTGGTGTTTGATCAAAAGCTGGACTCAATCCTGGAGGTTGTTTCCAACCCAGTGAAAATAGGGATTGATGCAGGTTCTTACATAATAAGAACTAGCCTAAATTCCCTTGGAGCCTTTCTGAGACATTAAAATAAGCTTGGCTTTGTGCCAGTAGACCTGGAAATTTCCTAATTTGGGTTTAAAGTAGGAGCCAGTATATCCCAAGAGAAACAAATATCTTGTAATTATAAGCAGCATGGACTGGTAACACTTTGAGACTGCACTCCACTGCTGGTCCCCACTCTTATTGTTGCTGAGGTATTGGTTACATTTGCTTTTTTCTCTTATAATGTTCAAAGCTCTCCATGGAACTGGCTCAAACTATCTAAGAAATTGCTTTCCTCCTGCTGTAGTGACAGATTCCCTTGACAGCTACGTTTCACAGGAACTATGAAACTGTCAGCCTTGAGGATGATGTTTTGAGAGCAACAGACTGAGCTTTCTCAGCAGCTGGCTCAAGGCTGTAGAGCCTAGTTCTGGAGGAGGACAGAATGATCACAAATCTCATTTTTACTTGCTTTGTGTAAAATTTGATCATTGAGCTGGTGTTATCCATAGAAGAGAAATGATGATAAAAGCAAAAGGTAGAAGAGACTGCAGACAGGAAAAGTTCCTGGGGAAAGTGGAGAGACAAGACCATCTGACAAGTCATGTAACAGGGTAGTAATAACCTTTGTTTAAATAAGACTGAGGAACATGCCTTGCTTCTTTTAGAGACAAAAATGTTGTATAGATATTCTGGGATTTCTAGTCTGACTTCTAAGCCAAGGGCTTTAAGAGATTCTGTTTATATGTGGTGCCATAGCTAAGATAGCATAGGTCCATGAACATTTAGGAATATAGTGTGGTCCTTATTTTTTTATATTTATGTATGTATAGATTGTTGAAATTAATCTGTGAATAATACTGTTAATTGAAAAAAGCTTTTGGGATTGGTCTATCTTTACTTTAAGTCCAGTCCTGAGTGGAAGAATTGTTCAGCTACATTTCCATAGGCTTAACTACTACTCCTTTCTACCTCCAAATGGTTAATGAAATAGCTACTTGCTTGAAATACCTAGAAAAAGTTAGAGGAGAAATAAAATCTGTTGTGGATGTTTTGCAGTATGTTGTGTATTTCCAGTGTGGTTTTTTGGAAGGTAGATTTTTTTGTAATTGTTATATAGACTTTATTGACTCTTACTGAGGTTTAATCTTTACTCTAACAAGTTCCCATATTATCAGGCTTCTGCCTATCTAATTACAGAGGACTTTAAGCTACTATACTATTTTGCTGAGTCTTAATTCAGTAGGAAAGGCCAGACTGAAGGTAAAGTCTAAATAGATTGTCTTATATTTATATGTAGCCCTTTATGGCTGTTTCCAATATCCAAGCAAGGAAGTTTGCAGGATAACACTACATAACACGGCCCACCAGATAGAATAAGAGCATTCTAGGAAACATCTTGTGCTTAAGTAATGGTGTAACTTCTTCAAATAAAATAAGAATATTTTAAAAATATATTCCTTGTTTATTTTCAAGAGACCATTTCCAATATACCTCCAACCAGGAATGTATGTGATCTGCCTAGTACTTAGTATCACAAGGAGTTTTTGGAAGCTAAAAGCCTTAGCCTTTCAGGAACTATACTGAGGACTAGAAACCACCTTGTAGCTTGAGACTGCCACAGGACTTAGACTTCTGAGGAAAAGAAAAGGCAAAGGTTTTACAGTGCCTCTCATTAGCATTACGTGTTTATGGTGATTTTACACAGTTACAGACACAGATACACATTTTTAAGCTTCCAAGAGCAATCTCTTTTTATCTAAGTGGTAAGGTTCTGGTTAAGTAATAATATTTGCTTGTACCTTTTGGCTTTGGATTTCTCCCAGTATTGAATACTCATTACATTTCAACAGGAATGCAAGAGCTGATCCTTTTCAGACATGATTTCTCTTGTAAGGTCTTTTCTGGTCTTCCATGGAGATACAGCTCTCCTTTTGGGTTAGTTGTTTCTCAGCTGAACCAAGCTCTTCTGTGGAAGTGTATTCCCTTGTTATGTTCTCCTGATCAAACTCTCTGGTTCTGGTGGTGTCTTTAGTGGAACATACTGACTTCACTCTCAAATGTCTGAAGCTTAGCGTTTTTTTCAAAGACAGAACAAATTTGCTCTTAAGTTTTCTAATGAGGAATTCTGCTGCTGAAGACACGAGTACTTTACTGGGACTAAAGCTGCTCTGCTGAAGATTCTTTATTCCTAAGAACTGATGGGTAGAGCACATATTCAGTGCTTTGGTCAATAGTCATCTGTTCCTGTGCTCAGTGCTTGCTTATTATTGTCGTGTCACTGCTCTGAGTTCTGAAACTCTCATATAAATATATAGACTTTATAACTGTGCATTTAGTAGTAACTATCTTCCATGTTATTGTAGAGGAAAAAAATGGTTGAATAAAATAGCCACATCATCTTTAGGAGTTGTTAAAGATGTGGGATAAGACAGTTCATTCAGTGTCGCAGAAAGAATATGAATTCCTTAGAGGTTATGAAATTCCTGCATCACTGAACATTTCAGTTTAAGTGGATCAAGTCATATGCCATGTATCTCCCATATCAGGGCCACTGGAAGGTCATCATCCATAATGACTCCTATTTCATTGGTTAACCTACAGAAATCAGTACAGCTAAACCCACACATTAGAACACCTTTAACTTCAGAAAGTTGCAGTGGAATTAAAAAAACAAACAGGAGGAGTGGGCTACGATCTTAAGTGTGATATAGATTTGGGGAAACTTCTTTCTTAGTTTTAGATATGTGCTGAATCTCTGGCTCTGTCACAAGTCTGAATCAGATGTTTGCTCATAGAACTAACTTCAGGTTGACTGCATTTCTGGAATACATCAGATGTTCTTTTGTGAGATCTGGCTCTATGAGATCTTCTTACTGCTAATTTCCAGTTTAGGTTTGAGCACTTTTAGCTCACCATAGATTAGAGCATCCTATGGAAAGAATTCTTCAGTGTGATTGAACTCTTATTCACTGGGAATTGTGAGCTCAGAGAACTTATGGCATGAGATCCTGAAGCAAAAGGCCTTTGGTTTTCTGTCCAAGTTTTGCTTGACATTTCTGAGCTTTGCAGAGTGTCAGTTTATGAGTATGTTTTAAAAAATATTTTCCCTGAATGGCTTGTTGACTACTATGTATTACCATGGACTATTAATTTATTTTACAAGAACTTAGAATGTCAGAAATATAAGATAATTCAGGGTTACTAATGGACATTTTATGTAGTACTGACATGGGGATTTGTTATCTAGCAGCAAAAGCGAGTGCTGACTTCATTAAAGTGGAGGAAAAAAAGCCCACCATTAGAAACAAAGAAAAAAATCCTGTACTGCATTTATCACTTCTACTCCTACTTTTTAGTGCTGGTGAGTTTTTATTAAGTACACCGTTTTTATTTGATGATGTTTGTGTCCACGAAGCAATGCAACTATAACAGAACAGTTAAGAAACAAAACGAGCCTTTTAAAAATCTTTGATTCAAAAGTAATTTTTACTCCTGTGCATTGTGGGTTATGTAGTCATGACCATAGAAATAATGCAGTCAAGACTTGTCAGGGATTACATGATTTTTACAGTATTCTGTAAATTTCAGTATTGGTTTCTTTCCTCAAACATTTTATAAACATGTCTAGTTCTTTTTCCTATGTGAATCTTTCTAGGCTTCTACTGCCTGGTATTTTAAAAAAGGCTGGTCTCTTTGGTACAGGAGATGGAAAATATCACTAAAAAGTGGCTTTAAAATTGCTCCCAAAAAGTCTGAAATTTAAGGCAGGAGCTATGACAAATATTAGGAGTGACTCATGTGATACTGGCTGGGGAAAGAATTTCTCAAAAACCAACCAGGCATTGACTTATAGAGTGTTCCAGAGTTTATGAGAACATCCAGTCATGAGGTCAAAGGCATTGCAGATGGTACACTCATCACAGTTCTCCATTTGAAAATAGAAACAATCACTATCTATTTCCTTCAAAGCAACATTGAAAATTCTTTGTTCAAAGCATGTGTTTATTCAATACAAATGTCTTTGGTAACTCAGTTGTCATCAGTCAAGCCAGAGAGTTTCCAAAAAAACTAGTCTTACCTTCAGGAGACAGTTTCCAGGGTAAGAGAAATATGAAGTATCTTCAGGCACAAGCTCTATAGCTGAAAATAGATGGTCACTAAGAACGGATTATCTTATGCATTAGGAAAGGGTAACAATCTGAAAAGAATACTCTCTTAAATTTATCTTATATTTTATGATATATTGATTATGTATCACATGTTCCAGCCATGAGCAGACAGGATTTTTTGTGATTCCTTGAAATTCTTCTCTTGTGGTCTATATTAGTCCTGCCAGATTCCACGTGGGCAGCCATATTTTTCCAGTCAGAGTAGTCATATCTTTATTTCAAGTAGTTGGGGTTTAGAGGGTTTTTTTTTGGGTTCGTTTGCTTGTTTGTTTTCCTTTTCTTGTAGGCTATATGTCTCTTTACAAGACATACAGATAATTAAGGACAGCAGAAAATTAACTTTGTTGTCAAAATGAGAATATACTCCTGGATCAATTCAAGTTATATCAGGCAGGTGTCTGCTCTTAGCATTGAGTCAGGTGGTTTGGACCTATCTGCTCTGTACCAGATTTCAAACAGGTGCTTTTCCTTCACTTGGTGTTTTCTGAGTCTTCTGTGAGATTGCGTGCTATTTCAGTTTCCAGAAACCTCAGGCAAGCTGTAGAGCTGAGAGAGAAATATGCTGTAAGGCTGCAAAAATGGGGACAATCCCCCTCTTTGATGAGGGATAATATTTTTATAGGAGGTAAATAAAAGTTATGGCCTTTTAGCTGCTCTGAGCTGTCTTCTGTGGGTGCTGTGCCTTGACCAACACAGACAGAATCAAGAATTTGTGTTGTCTTCTAGACAGTTTCATATTTATACATCTCAGCCAGGGAAAAAAAATGGTGTAGATGTTATCAGCAATGTGGAATGTTGTGGGAGAAATTAAGATGCGGACCAGTGACTAGCCAGGAAGCAGTTGGGTAGAAGTCTTCTAGTTCCAACCCAGGCCAGAATCTTGGGTCATTGAGACAGTTTGATGTCCATGAGCTTGTGGCACGATTCATAAAACCATAGAACATCCAGAGCTGGATGGGACCCATAAGGGTCTAAGTCCAATTCTTGGAGCAGTGCAGGACAGTCCCAAGAATCACAGCATGTGCCTGAGACCATTGTCCCAATGCTTCTTCAACTCTGGCAGATTTGGTGCTGTGATCACTTCCCTGAGGAGCCTGTTCCAGAGTCCAGCCACCCTAGTTCAGTTGTCATTGCATTCTAAAAGACAAAATCTGAAAACTGAAATGAAGGAAGGAACATAGTAATTGAGCTGCTTTTTGCAGGTCGGGGTTAGTAAGCGAGGGAAATGTTTTCCTCACTTTGAACAGTCACTCCAGTAATGTGTTCACATGCACCAAGGGGAGAAAACCACAGCAACTGAAATGATGAAAAATGAATTAAATTAATTAGAGGGAGAATTGTGATCTAGCATTAGACTCAAAAATGAGATGAATGCTTAGAAAGGAAAAAGCTTACTAAGCAGTTCTAATAACAGAAACAAACAGTTCTATATGTTAACTTCATCTTGTGTTTAGTCTGAGAGGAACAAAGCAATCTCTGGAAAAGACAGGCAATATCCTCCCACACACTTAGCAGCACAATAGATGGGTGGCACTATTATGGTGGAAAACCTGCGCAGTTCATGTTATACATTTCATTTAAACTGTGCAGAACAGAAGTCTCTGGATACACAGAAACAGTCTTTTGAGTTAAATAGCGAAGCTGTGCAGAATCCTTCAGCACCCACATTTATAACAGAAATAGCCTCCAGAGTTGACTGTTTATTTATCAATTGTTAATTGAGTTGATGTTTACTCACGATTGTAAACAGATGATTAATTTATGGCTGAGTGTTATTACTATGATAGTGAAGAGATCATTAGAAAGAAGGATTATAATAGGGTTCTCTGCACTTGTAAGACTAGTAATAAAGATTGACTATTATAATTAGATAAAGCTTTGTAACAAATACTATTAAATTGAATCTGGACTTTATTTAAATGCACTGGTCTGTTATCTAAAATGTATTAGTGGAATGTGTGGCTTAAGTAGAACCCCTGCCTACACTGTTTACTGTCTCCTTCAGAGATTAAAATGGCTCTATGCTTGTTGGCTAAATGGCAATATTATGCATTATGCATGAATGTTATTTCTAGAGTAAACTCTGAAAATGTTATTTTAACACTAGAAAATATTATATTTTCTTTCAGTTTTAACCTGAGATTGTTTCCAGGTTTAATTTTGATGATAGGTTGACCAAACCTAATTCAAGAAGGTAGTATTAGGCTTCTTCATAACTGAGCCTGTGCAACACTCTTGCATAATTCTGTTTAATGAAAGCCAGAGTAAGACTTCTTTGGGAACCTAGTGACAATCTTATGGAGCATTTGATTTCTTAATTTTCACAGAAGCATGGAAGACAACAAAAGAAGCTGGAGTGGGATGGGATGAAGCTTTCAAAAATGTAGATCTACATCTACCCCCTCCGCTCCTCCTTTCTATTTTTCATCTTCCCCCTGCCTCTTTTTGGAAAAGAGTCTATTATTGCTTGAAAGTACTCCAAATTGACTGGAGCTCTATGAGATTTATCTGTTATTTTGGAACATGAGTTTAACATGAAGAAGCTCTTCTTTAGCCTATTTGGGAGTACATATGTAATGTGAATCTAATGTGAACAAGTATAGGTGGATATTTTAACAGTATTTTAATATAGGATGGGAAGAGATATATACAGAATTTGCAGCTGTAATGTAAGCATCATTTTAGCACTCTGGGCATTTCAAATTAAAAATGCAATGGCATCATAGGAAATAGTGTAATGATTTTACAGGGACTGTATAACCACATGTTTTTTTAAACCTTAACAGGTTACACTGTAATTACACTGTGGTTTCATGACAACTGAGTGCGAAATTTCCACTCTTTTTTGTCAGATCCTTTAAGGATAGAGAAACACTGTTCTCACCTTCCATGGCCTGAGTGCTTGAAGTTTTAGCATCTTCTGGAGTTGCTTCAGCTACAGACTGTCAGATTGTGACCCCTCAGGTGATGCAAAAATGCTCCCATCCTGATAGGTGCTGAACCTCGAATGAGGATCGGTGCTTGCCAAGCACATATCTGTTTCCAAATGACCACAAAGCACTTTTCTGCTCAGCTGAGATTTGAGACCCTTATATTTATAATGGGAAATGAAAAGCTCTCGCCCTGTGGTCTGAAAGGGTTCCCAGTGGGCTGTGCAGTTATTGCTGTGCTGCTCTGCTCAGAGCCAGAATGGTCTCACAGTCAGCAGAACTGATTAGCCTACAGTCATGTTGCTACCCATGTCCCACTCCAGGATTTTAGTTCTGGGAAAATACTATCTGTGGGTTATTTTCATTCTCTTAGAGGGATTTCTTTGTTGCAAGAAGAGGTTTGGAATAGTTTCATTGGTGTAAACTACTTGATTACTAAAATGATATTTAGAATAAATGTTAAAGCTCAGAGGTTCAAAAATAACAAACTGGAGAAATGATTGAGCTACAGCTTCCTTACACAAAATGCTGTCCCCGAGGAGATGGAAAATGTGAAAAATTTAAGTGCTTTCCAAAGAAATTACTTGGAAAGGATTAATAATGCCTCAAAATAGTCTCAGAAAGGCTCTGGACATGTTCATGGAAAGTTTCTGTAGAAAGGGTCTGCTAGTTTGAGCCTTGCACAGCAAGTGGAGAGAGCCTTTTGATCTTGCCTGACTTGATGGGACATGGGATGAAGCAGACTTTAATCACAAATGATTAATAAATAATCCAAAAAATGTGATTTGTCTTTCCTAGGGAAAGTAATTTTTTTTAAAAACTCTCTGGGGAAAATAGAATTTTTTAACACTTTTTATAAATCTGTTGGGAAGTTTTAGCATTATCAGTTTTCACCAGCACTCTGTCCTATGGCTGTCAATAGGACTATGCTGAAAAGTAAATTGTCATTCTCATGCTACTCAACTGCTTTCCTTCTGAAATAGTGCAAAGGCAGGTATTAAAAAAAAAGGTGGGATGAGAATTCAAGAGGGAAGCATCCAAGAATGAATGAGAAAGGCAAAATAGAGAAATGTAGAACAACTCTATCTAAAGCTGACTTTGAGAAACCCTATATGTAAGAAATACCTTTGAAGAAACAAATGTGGATTGGTCAAAACTGTCATCCTATTTAGATTGTAGTCCTTTATGTGACTAAAACATATTTTGTTTTCCCTGTGAAAAATGTGTGGTCTGAAGCCCAGCGCACAGGGTGAGTTTTGAAAGGGTTGCAAGGAAACAAGTTAGCCAGTTGTAGGCAATGCGCAGAAATCCAGGGCTAGTGGGGGAAAAACTGGATTTGAGATCAAATTTGTATGGCAATAGCTAAAGATTGTTTCTCAGAGGCAGTTGGAGTTGACCAAACACAGGGATGATATTATTCCTTATGAACTGATCAAGTTTTCTGTTTTCAGAATATAATAATGTTGGTGGAGAGCTTTCCACAGAGATTTTAATTTTCTTCCTAGAATGTATGTCTTTGTTCAAATACTTGTAAATGCACATTCCATTATTTTTACTCTTAGGACTCCAGGGGAAGGTATAAAGGAAAAGAGTTCTAATTTTTTGCTGTTAATAAGATAGAATTGAACTTCTCAAAAATAAGTCATTGTTCTTGCTTTATTCAGCTTTCTGCTATTTCTTTGGATTTAGATCTTTTATTGTTAGGTTATATACCCTGGAGATATTAAACAAGGAGGGGGAAAAGAAGCATTCTTTATAGTAGTTTATGAAAACTGGCACATATCTGGCATGTGAAAAGCTGTCATGATAATCAAATCTTTGATAGATTTGACAATGATATGCTTGCATAGGTAAATCCACGCAATCCCAAAAGACATCAAATGGGTACTTAGTTCCTCTAGAATATAGACCATTTTATTCAATTGCTGAACATTAAACATAGAAGAATTAGATAATTTTAGCTAGTGTATATAGAGCAACGACAAGTTGACTTGTTTTGTTTTCTTCTAATCTTCTTCAAAGTTTCCAGGCCAGCCTTTCACTGAAGAATATACAATATTTTAGTTGTTTGATAAGTCTTACAACAAGAAAAGAAGAAAGAGCAGCATAGTACAGCTGGTGTTTTTAAAATAAGTTGTTGTTTGACAGCCGTGGAGATATTATAATTGTAATTCATTGAGCAGGGCTCTATGAGGAAGCAGAAGTCCCTGTTGGAACTGCTCCACACTTTTCCAGCTGTTATCTGTTTTCTTCACACAAGGAGGGCTTGCATTGCATCTTAAGCCTTCAAGAATGTATGGCGCGCTGGATATAGTGTGTATTTAACTGTGGACTGGAAAATGAAGCCAATGTAAACTCCAGTTATTGCTGGGCCTTTTCATTTTTCTGACATCAGACACAAAAGGTCATGACTGCTTATGTCCCGTTTAAAACAGCAGTGAAGATTCAAAAACCTAAAAAATGGCAGCGTCTTAATTAAGCACTTGCAGAGAAACACTCTATTTACAAGTGCAACCTGTAGCTCTGTTTATATTCATATGCCATTCCTTATGGCAAGATTTGCAGATATGTGAAAGAAAATAGCCCACATCTCCAAACTGAATGGTATTTGAACAGTCTTCATTTCACACTTACTGGGGAGTGTTTTTTTCAAACAGGCCGTCTTGTGAGCTTGTTGTCTGTCTGCCTGAAGCAGAACCATGTTTTGCTCTTCTAGGGCTGAAAATTGCACGTAAGGGTGCAGCAGAAGCGTTCAAGATCCCAGAACTCGCTGAGGAGTTGTGATCTGCAATGCAGTGTTAGTCCTGTTGAGCCTGATACATGTTTTTACAAATAAGAAAAGCTAGTGTAGGATCACTGTGTTATAAAAGAGCTGCAGAGCAAAGGATTAGCTCAGCTGATGTTTGTTCTTTCTAATACTTTCTGTTTATATTAAGGGAAGGGGGTTGTCATTTGTATTACAGTCTCAAAGAGTGTGTAAGATTGAAACAAGATGGGTTTAAATGAGAAAAAGACAATCATTTGCAACAGAGAAATAACTTCGGATATTTTTTTTTCTAATTTAAAATAGAGAAAAACCAGACACTGAACCCAGCAGAGCCTCTAATTGATTTGAAAAAAAAAAATCTCTAAATGCCTATGCATATAGCTAAAGAGAGAGTAATCTCAATCAGTGCAGAATAAGTACACTATTTGTTCAGCCTGGTGAATAGTAGGAAAATAAAAAACCAAAACAAACCTCAATTAGAATGAGAAAATTGTGTAAAATATGTTCTGAAAACATTTCCCTGGTGGTGCTGTATGTTGCCATCTCTTATCATGAATTTGTAGTATAAATTCTGGTATCTAATTAAAACATTAAAACTGATGAAGAAATTTTCATTTATGACTTTAAATTAGTATCAATGTGGAAGAGCTGTTAAAGAAAGATGTAAAGTAAAAACATATTTGAGTGGTTTTTTTAATCACTTAGTATTATATTTTTCACCAAATGTTTGTTTTACAATGTCTCACATAACTGTCATTGACTTTTGATTTATTAAAGATATATAATAGCTTGAGGAACTATTGTTAACTAATTATCCAAAATATAATTAGAATTTGGCTTAGGTGGTAATTTTTTGCTTCTATTGAAAGGAAAGAAAATGTTTCTCTAGAAAGAGACATTTGAGATGCCTTAAAGTTAGTTTTTAATTAACATTCTTGCATCTGTCTCAAAACCAGATAGTAGTCCAATATTGTTGGTAAAAGATATAAGTAGATATTCTATAATTTCTATTTTTTTTTTTATTCCTCTTCTTTCTTAACAAAGAATAAGAAACACCAATGATCACTAAGTTGGAGAAGCCAAGTGTCTTATAAGTAACTGGAATTAGCAATATTTTCTGGGATAAATGTTACCACTTTGTCACATTTTACTTAAGAATTTGAAGATTTTATTTTAATATTTTAAATATATTTTAATATATTTTGTTTTATATAAAAAGTAGAAAAAATCTTCTGAAGTATAGTATGTTCAACCAAGTCTGCCTAGTCAAAGGGCTTGTTCAAGGAACATGTTTTTGGAGTCTGCATCAGCTGGAACCATATTAATGTTTCATTTCTAAAACGCTGGATCAGATTTGTGCATGCTGGTGTCAGACATAATGTTGCACTTATTCGATGTCTTTAATTAATTGGCAAATACTGTCTTTTGGTTTGTGCTTTTTTTTTTTTTTTAATAACCCAAAGGCTAAAAAGNATCCAAAATATAAATAGAATTTGGCTTAGGTGGTAATTTTTTGCTTCTATTGAAAGGAAAGAAAATGTTTCTCTAGAAAGAGACATTTGAGATGCCTTAAAGTTAGTTTTTAATTAACATTCTTGCATCTGTATCAAAACCCGATAGTAGTCCAATATTGTTGGTAAAAGATATAAGTAGATATTCTATAATTTCTATTTTTTTTTTTTATTCCTCTTCTTTCTTAACAAAGAATAAGAAACACCAATGATCACTAAGTTGGAGAAGCCAAGTGTCTTATAAGTAACTGGAATTAGCAATATTTTCTGGGATAAATGTTACCACTTTGTCACATTTTACTTAAGAATTTGAAGATTTTATTTTAATATTTTAAATATATTTTAATATATTTTGTTTTATATAAAAAGTAGAAAAAATCTTCTGAAGTATAGTATGTTCAACCAAGTCTGCCTAGTCAAAGGGCTTGTTCAAGGAACATGTTTTTGGAGTCTGCATCAGCTGGAACCATATTAATGTTTCATTTCTAAAACGCTGGATCAGATTTGTGCATGCTGGTGTCAGACATAATGTTGCACTTATTCGATGTCTTTAATTAATTGGCAAATACTGTCTTTTGGTTTGTGCTTTTTTTTTTTTTTAATGTCCCAAAGGCTAAAAAGAAGTGAAGACACAGAATTCCCAAAGGCGCTGATGAGATAAGCTATCCCTTTTATGCTCACTTTCAGAAAATTTGACTGTGACTGTGTTGTTTAAAAATTCTACTCAAATTGTATGCAGAGGAAGAAAAAAAGCCAACATCTTTCTGATAGATACAGTAATATTTGGTTTTAGGGAGGTCAGGTAGTGGGGAAGTCACAGGACTCTGCCCTGTGTATTTAAAATGTGCTTTACTTGGTTTACTGAGTGCTTAGCTGGTGATGGATGGTTCAGTCCAAATGTTAGCTTTGTGTACTGACACTGTCTCTCTGATATACTTTGAACTTTGGATGAATTTTTATATGGCTTTACATGAGTACTCATGAAAACAGGAGCAAGCTATTTCTTTGCCAAATCTCAGGTGGCCAACCTGGTGCAACTGCTGTAATAATTTTAGGTGACTTGAGAAATGTAGTTATTATCCAGCAGTGGGGAACAATGAATGTGTTAATGGTGAGACTGGTAGGGCTGCATTTGAGATATTTGGAGCAAACACCTTAGTCAGCAGTCACAGGTGGGAAAAAATACCTTTGACTGTGAAAAATAACACAGATTCTTGATTCAGTTTTTTACAGTAGTTTGTCAAATAACTTTACCTGATGCTTAGTCCTCAGCAGCTGCAAGAAGGTTTGTTCAGAGAAGGCTGAACTTGTGTGAAGGGGAGAAGAGTCTGTTGAATCTTTAAGTCTGGTTTCCAAAGTGTAACCACTAGCCTTTTTTTGTAGGGAATTCATGATCAGTAAAGAGAACAGAGAGATTTTTCCTTCATTCTTAATGCCTGTTATTTCCAGAAGCTGGGCTTTCATGATCTGTCTTAAGCAGAGGTACTTGTAGAATGCCTTTATGAGAGATTGTTCCTAAGAGAGGGGCTAAAACTGCTAAATTTTTAGCTGTTTCTACAGAAAACCCATGCAGTATGAGAACTCTTGTCTCTTCAGGCTTTATTAAATCACTGGATGCTTTACTGAGGGAATGGTTGGTTATGACCAATGTACTGTAGCTACAGGTCCACTTCCCAAGTGAAAATAACCACGTGGTGGTGAATGTTTGAAAGCTTTGTAGCATGGTACAAGATCTATCAAATGGTATCGTACTGCTGGCATAGACACGTATTGGA
This sequence comes from Bombycilla garrulus, assembly GCA_013400315.1. NCBI lineage: Eukaryota > Metazoa > Chordata > Aves > Passeriformes > Bombycillidae > Bombycilla > Bombycilla garrulus. The sequence goes on from VXBU01011176.1 coordinate 225,892, forward strand.
TGGGCTGCAGAAAGGGGAGATGTGGTGAAAGGCACCATGGACACAGGATTTCCAGCCAAACAGTCACTGTTGCAGAAGCCCTCTAAATAATGGAGGTTTTGTTGCAGTCTAGCCCTGGAATCTCTACAAAGCGTTGTTTTTCCCCCTCCAGTCACAGCTAAATAGAGAATTAAATTTCTTTTTTGGCACTGTGAGGTTGTGCACTGAGACAGAGACTTTTACCTTAATATGAGAGTGACATGGAAGTGTAGCAGGCAGGAGTACAAGACCAGGGCCAAGTGAGTAAATCCCACATGGAAATCATAGCTCTGGAAAACCCTACTGTCCTGTTGAGCCTGATATGGCTCAGCATCCAGAGACTGCACAGACGTGTGGTCTGATGATCGGTGCAAACATGTTAATTACAGTTTCTTACATCTCAGAGCAATAATGAAACTTTTTTATTTTAAATCTTATCAACTGTGGGTTTAATTATACTTTCTTTTAAAACTAGACAGTTTTGTTCAGATCAGAACAAAATTTTGAAATATATTTTTGAAATGTTATTAAAGATGAAAGACCCCAAATCAGTGCTGCTTTAATTAGCTGGGATGAATAGATGAAAGAAAAGTGATTTCTAAGCAGATTAGTTTCAAGATAAAATATTTCATTTTATTAATGTTTGACCAAATCTGACATATACATTTTCAAATTTTTAAGGCATGTGACGCTATTAAACACAAGATTTCTTAAGGTTTGAGGCAATGTGGTATGCCATGTGATCCTGTGAAACATCATTTGTGATTTTCAAGTTGACATTGAAACGAAAGTTAAAACAGCATTAGTATATTGCACAGATTAGTGGAATCAGAAGTATCTCTAGCCGTCTTGAACATGTTTTAGAAATCTACTTTAAACTGCGTTCATTAATGGAGAGCTGGATCAAAATTTAATGAGACAATATTTCTTTTGTTTTAAGACTAAATGAAGCTAAAGTGTCCAAAGTAGTGTTTTTTACATTGTAAGAGTCTCTGAATTTACGTTTGAGGATGTAAGGTACTGTTTTCTAATGTTTTACATTTACTATTGATTATAAATATTATTGAAGCTAACTTCTGTGGGTTTAATTATAATTTATTTTTAAAATAGTTTGGCAAGGGGCTTGTGCAGATATTTAATGTCCTTAGCATACATCTTTGATTTCAGTGTGTTAGAGCTGTGGGACATACTTGTCTGCTTTTGACTCTTTGAAGATGTCCCATAGACTTCTTTCAGATCAAATCACACCTCACAAAAACACTTAATTGAGTCCAAGTTCCTCCTTTGTTAGTATTCAAAAGCATTAAGAATAGTCACTGAAAATAAGCCATGCTTTTAGGGGCAATACAGTGTGAATTAGATCTCTGTGAAGCTGTTTAGAAAACACGTTTCCTATTTAAGGTTATCTTCACTCATTTCTTTTGGTATCATGTGAACATTTAACAAAAAAAGCTGACATTCCTGTCCTAGTGCTGTGTGTATTCTTCTCCTGTCCTATGCAGCTATTTCCCACATTTGTCAAGGCAAAGGTTGAAGGGGGTATGGACAAGGGAAATAGGTCTCCCATTCATTCCTGTCTGTCAGGAGTTCACTTTGTCATGATAACATTCAAGGAGTATATTTATCTATCCTGCTACTGGAGGTTAAAGCAAGGGTAAAGAAGGAGAAGGGAAGAAATCATGTTTTAAAAGTTTACAAATTCTGCTGCAAAAACTGTAAACAGAAAGAGGCTTGCAGTGGAATGTGTAAAATACTGCTGCATTGATAGCGATGGGGCGGCGGGCTGCCACAAACCCGCTCATATAAACAGAGGAGCTCTTGCTGCAGATTGGGTCTGTTTTGGCTTAAAGTCTGAGGAACACATTGCTTTCAAAGTGAATTCTTAGGTGTCACTTCCCATAACTTATAGCAGAAGATTACAAAGCTACTGATATAACATATTAGTTTGATGGACAGAATTATACCCCCAACGCTTCCTGCTCTCCCCAATGACGCACACTAACTTAGTGTGCTGTGACAGCTGCCTTGATTTACCACCAGGCTGGGAGGCCAAGTGGGAGAGGGAACATTCACATGAACGCAGGGGCTGATACTGGCCCACAGCCTAGTTTATAAAGCTGCCCTGTAATTCACCACAAATGTGTCACCATTAAAAGGGAAAAAAGGATTGCAGATAATAAATACTCTTTAATTTATTAGCTAACAACAAAGAGATCAGAGCCAGTTGTGATGTGATTGTTTGACATAATATTGTCAAGGAAAAAAGCTAACTTGACCAAAGATGTATATTACACATTCAAGCAGATGCATCAACTCTTGGCTTGTCACAAGCAGAGCTAAACAAAACGCCAAACAGAGGAGAGAACTGGCAAACAGCGCAGTCATTTATCTCTGAAAGAGACATATTCAAGAGCAAGTGAAATAAGACATAGTTCTTTGGACTTGGTCAAGGGCCAAGTTCTAACTATTATAAATTAAATGTTTTGTGTATTGTATTTGGCAACTGCAGCAGCTCTTACCATCTTGGTCATGGTAGGAAAGTGTTAGATTTTCCTGTCTCCTTTTGCCAGAATGATGGCTTTTGTTGTGGGGGACAATATTAGAATGTGTCCGTGCATACCAATAGCCACAATGCATGTTATAAAAAAGGCATATAGGTTTGGAAAAGGCAAATAAAAACTGTTCGACTAGCCAGCCTACGGAGCTTAAGTTTTCCAAAGAAAATTTTAGGGAGTCCTGAATCTCAGAATCTTACTTTCTAGATTGTTTGAGTTTACAGAATATAGTCATCAATATAATTATTTCAGGTTCATATGCTTTTAATCAGAGTTTTGAACTTCATAATATATTCTGAGGAAGCTTTGCTTTTGGTTTTCTATGAGCATTGTTCATGCCACCACAGTTAGCTTGGTGTCGACATTTCCATTATAAATTATGCTTAACTGTTTTCGATGTCAGATGCAAAAATTCTTGCCCTGAGTTGAAAACTGATACACAGAGTCAGAGAATGAAGTTTATATGTTTATGCAAGCCCATGCATGTTTTAAAAAAAATTAAAATTAGATTCATTAATTCCAAAATTTTCAATGGTGTAAGCCAGTCTACATTCTATATGATACTTTTGTATACACACACTTTCAGATATGTTAAACATGTAAATCTGTTGCTGATTGTGTGATTGTTTTTCATATTATTAGAGCAAAGAGATGGAGTGTCAGGTATTATTTAGGATGCTTTTATGTGACTGTTGTAAAAAGAATGTAGTTCTGTTTCCTCACCTCTCCACATTTCAGAGAACTTAAGGCAGTGTTATGTTACTTGTATTAAATAGAAAATGTTTATTTCTGTGAAAATCATGCCAGCACAAGACCTGAGAGTTACTTAAACTCCGAAGCAAAAGCCCAAGCCAGTTTTTTGTAGTGCATGGTCCCCATGCTGTGTGTTTGCATGGGTATAAAAATTATCCCATAGTTTAATATCCATTAAATTGTTTGCTTTGACATCAGAAACATTGTGCAACAATCCTGAAAAGACTGAGCTATTGGAATTTTGTCTGCTTTTAATATAATGTTGTCTTATAAACTTCCACAGAATTAATTTGGAATGGAAATTGAAAATTCACATACATTCCTTAAGGACTTGCCTTTTCTCCATTACTCTTGACAGCTGGCTCATACATTAGTCCTCCAAAGCAGGAAGAGAAAGGTGCAATGCACGCTAAGGAAGGGTAAGAGACTCAAATCATCCCCTCCTTATTGGGAGAGTGAGAATTCTTTGCCTGATCCAGGTCAGCAGCTCTGAAGGTGAATGTGCTTGTTGGTACAGTGGCACCCAGGGGTGTGTGGGGCTCTGCAGGAGTGTGGCTTGTCAGATGTTGAGCAGCCAGGGCACGGGAGCCTCTGTTGAGTAGTGATGGAGCAGAGGGCCTTCATCCCGCAGTTTCTAGCACATTGAATGATCTCTGTCCTCAGGGCAACATATATCACATTTCACCAGCCTATCTGGGATGAGTAATTAAAGGAAACTTTTCAAATTATATCCTAAATTAAAAAGGGAGAAGAGGACAGGCCGTGCCAAAATTGATAACTTGCTCCATTTTGATGAGCAGGGCACTCAGTTCCCAGAAAGAGGGAACCAGCATGTGCTAGATATGGAAAATTGCAATTTGGAATGGAGAGAGTGCAATATGGAGTCCACTCCATGGCAGTGCTCAGGATAATAAATGACAAATCAGATAGATATATAGCAGAGAGTGCTTTACCATTGGTTGGAGGTAATACGTGCAAGTGTTTCATATTTATGCAAATACATATGAAAAAAAAAGAATCTGCTTTAAGATTTTTATGGTCTTGCTGTCCATCTCTTCATTCCCAAACCCAGGAGCATAGCTACAGATAAGGCCAAAGTTACTCTACTGCTTAAATGGCAAATTAATTTTGGTTTTATTCTGATTTTCAATATTATCAACATTATTTTTACTACTATGTTGATAGTTAACAATTTCTTATACCCTGTCTTCTGAGGCAAACTATTCTTAAAATATCAAAGGCTTTTAATATAAGGAAGTGGAGATCTAAATTTTCTCCCTCTTATGTCTAAAAAAATATCCCTCTTCAAATGAAACAAATGTAGGAAGAGGGAAGGAATTTACATTTCACTAGTATTAAGTCTATAGGCTAAAAAACATAGAACTGTTTCAGAATCATTCATCCTGATTTTTAAAGATTATGTTCTCTTAGTGAAGATTATGTTCTTTAAATGTTTGGAGTTTGCAGTTTTCTTTCCTTATAAAATGGGATTCCAGTTGGCATTCCCTAAATTCATTAATGAGCATAGAAAATATGAAAGTAAAAGATACCATATAGGTGATTATTATAGTTCCTTATGCTTTTCAAAGAAACGATATATTCTTAACTCCCACTGAAGATGACATTTAGAAATTCAAACACAATTCAAGTGAATTCAACAGCACACCATGGTGTCTTCTAGGAATGATTCTTTATAAAGCTAGAGACAAAATTGTATGTGTTCATGCTTATTAAAAGCACCATATTATATTTTACCTCGCTGCTCTTTAAATATAAGGTATCCTAAGAAAATTTGTGTAGGAGCAGATGAAAAAAAACCTGATTAATACCACACAAATGCTCTAAAAAAATTAGAATCAGGATGTAAAACTGTTTCAAACAGATACTGATGTGTGCTAGAACACATGACAAAATGAATGTAGCAGATGAAGAAATGGATACAACATGCTGAGGGCTTAATGTAACATACAGCAAAATTGATATACCTCTTACTGAAATAAATAAAACATGGCATAATATATACATTTTAATGAATTGAATAAAGCATGTGAGAGAATTGATTAGAAAGTGTACTGAGCTGAAAAACATAAAACATAACATAAAATAAAACATAATGGTATGGATTTAATCAAATAAAAATATGAGGGATTGAACTATACTGAAGTCACTAAAACAAAAGGGCTGGATTTAAACTGTGGTGAATTTAAGTAAAGAAAATACAGGGTGTGTAAAACTCAGTAAGCCTTGGGTACAAGTCCATCAGAGTCACATGGCTCATTTCATTGTTCATCTGCATGCTGCAGAGAAAACCATTAGGATACAGAATTTGGATAAAGAAGATGTATGATTCATATCTGGTTTTACCACAAAAAATTTTATCAAGGCAACTTATTTTCTCTCAAGGGCTTTTTATCTAACCTTGTGTTGCTCTTCTACTCTTCCCCCCCTTATTCTGTCCCTTGTCCCCTTTCTTCTTCTCTCATCCCTCCCTTTCACCATCCCACACTACGTGTTCTTCTTGTGTTCTCATGTGTCCTCTTGTCTGCGCATTTTTTCCCTTTCACTTCTTCTCATCCTCTCTCTGTCTCATTCTCACGTTCTTTTGCTGGATCTCTCTCTCTTGTGTTTGCCTGTTCCCCTCACACATTTGCTCTCTCTTTCTTTCTTCCCCTCTTAATATTGTGTGGGTAACAGATTCCTGTACCCCAGTTTTCTGTGAACTATATAAACAATTGAGAGAATTGATAGAAGTGATTGCCAGATTAGATATAAACTTGATTTGAAGCCAGATATGAAAATCCCAGTATTTTGTGTAATGATGATTACATACATAAATGGAAATTGCACAAAAAATCCATTTCTCTTTAGGCTTGTTTGCATCGAAGCAGCCGTTCTCCCTGCTCTACTGTTCTTAAGGCCTTGGGAGGCTACCTGGAACAGACGCTAGACAGTGTTAAAGGAATAAAGTAGGTATTTATTGAAAGGCCTTCAAAGGATACACCTTGGGCAGTACAAGAGCCCAGATGTGGCTACACCCAAGATGGACCAGTCATGAGTTTTCACACTTTTAGAAGTTTTGGTCTATTTCCATACTGGGGTCAATTGTCCAATTACAGCTTCGAGTTATGAAGTCCCATCCTCCCGGATTGCTCTCCTCAATTTGCTGTTGTTTGCACTTTTTGAGCCCGAAGCTGCAATGGTGTCCTTGGTTCTCAAGCTGGAAAGGCATTGTTTTGTCTAACTAAACTGTGAAGGGAACTTTCTAGCACTTTATATGAAGTTCAGAGTCACACACCAATGCAGTACAGAATCTGAAAAATATAAAAGCTAAAACTTAAAGCATCATTTTCATGCTTGTCAAAACTTGAGTTTAAATTCATATGTAGAGCCTGAGTTTGACTGAGGCGCTTTTCTTCTAATTCTGGTAGTAAGAATCAGACCTGTGGTTTGGATTTTACTTGTTTCATCCTCTGAATATATGATCTATGTTTTGGCTGTGTTATCGAGCACACAGAGTCGTTGGTCTCATTGCTTTTCGTTGGTTTGTTTATATCACAAGTTTTAAAATAAAAATACCCTGTACTTCAAACTTTGCCAAGACAGATTTTCACCTTTAGGTTTTCTTTTGTTTTTCCTATTTCTTTCTAAAATTTAGCCATTAAAAGTCTTAAAATTGGAAGGCAAATAAGCTCCTATCTTAGTTTTATTTCTTAGCTATTAATTTCAGACTGTAAAGGAAAACTATATTCCTGCCAAGGCTGTCTTCAAAAGTTTGCCCTATTAAATTCATTTTATTGTTACTCTAAATTCTAAGTAACGTTTTCATTCTGGTTTAACCACAGCTCATGATGACCTGGTAATTTTCTAGTGAAGTAATGCTTGACATAGGAAGTCCTCAGTGAAAGAAGGAGGGACAAGAGAATTTTGATTTTCCTGGATTCATATGGGGTCTGTGTGGAAGGCATTTGACTTCTGTAGCTGTATGGTCATGTATTGTTGAAAGAAAAATGATGTTTAAGGATTTTTATCTTCAAAGAACATCAAAGCCTGCATGTCAGCAGAATACCTGAGAGAATACCTGAGTTCTCCCAGTAATCAAGCTGCTGAGCTGTCTCTCTTTTGGTGAGTGCCCCAAGATAACAAGCTATGTCCATCCAAGTAATTGGTGCTGAAGACTTTCCACTGTAGGCACTGGAGTAACGGAAAGGTGTACTTCGGTTTATTTTATAGCACACACAAAATGCACACACAAAGTAGTATCTAGATTGAGAGTCCACCATGTCGAATGGTTGCTTGGTAGAATTTGCAGAACACTTATTTGTTTAAAAATCACTTTATTAGAGAGCACAAGTAGTTCTGTCAATTCACCCAGAATTCTTGATTCTTTTTTCTAATAAATATATTCTAAATCAGTATTTATTTATTCATAAAACAGAAGCCTGATGTTATTAAATACGGCCCTGTCCTCCCAGGAGCTTATGATTTAAAGGGTGTTGTGGATAAATCATTTAGAAGTGTAAGTGTTGAAGTTAAATAGATTCTAGGAAAAAATAGGGGTATGAGAAAGCTATCTGTATGCTTTTCTTATTTGGTATTTCATAGAATCCTGCTAAATTTAGTATTTTACATATTTAAGTAACTGTTTTCTAACTCTGTTTCATTTTAGGGTTGTGCTAAAAATGTTTGTTTGCAAGTCATTGAAGGGTATTAGTCAAGCAAGGTACGTTTATCTGGTCTTGTGAATCTTGAAGCTTAACAGTAGCTGTACAAAAAGCTTGCAAAACACCCTACCTGCTGCAGTTTTAGCCAGCTTAGATTTTATTTTACTCCCTAACACTTAAAAATTTTTCTTATAAACCCAGGTAGGCTGCTGCACAGACTTTGAGCTGTGATCTACAGCTGCAACTCAGTCTTTTTCTCCTAGGATGTGCTGGGACTTTTTTTCCTCCCCCATTGTATTTTACTTTGTTACTATTCTCAGTAGATTGTGTATTTAAAAGTTCTCATCCAGTCGCCCTTCACCATTTGTTCTGTGAGGTAGCTTACAGTGCATCAACTGAAAAGGGAAAACTCTATTTCTAACTTAACCTTTTGTGCTTATATCTTTGGCACTTGTTGACCATTCCAATCCATTAAACAAGCATTTTCAGTCAGCTGTATACTGAAGACAGCCACAACTCTCCATCAAATGGAGAGACATTAAGCTTTCACAGCAGGAATCAGACAGCCTTCAAAACGTAAAGGAATCTGTTGTAATTTTTAAACATTCAAACTGTATTAATTCCCATGACAGTTATCCCTTAAGTCATTTCAGGCAGTTGCACACTTCTCAACTTTCACAGCTTTCATGTGGAGATCGTGATTTTTTTCTGATTGAAATATTTTCCCCATCTCTCATACTTGTGCGCATACTGAGAATGTTTTGAATTTGAAAGAATTGCTTGAAGAAATTCACAGGTAACAGATTAAACTACTAGTAGTTCCTTTTAATGGCACTTTAACTGTGACTTATGATATTCTAATCCTCTTGGTTTAAATGGATTCTCTGGTTCATACTGAGTAACCTTCACAGAAAGACTCACCAAGTCTTATTTCCACATAAGTTTATTCAGTATATTTTAGTAAATTCTTGAGAATAATACAAGTGAACTAAACAAAAATACTTTTTGTTTACTTGCTTGGTCTCTTCCACAGTATCTCTTTTCATAAACACTCTTCTGAAGATGTTACTATCATAGAGTAATTTTAAGTAGTTCTCTGCTCTGGATTTGGAAGCCTAATCAGTGGAGTGTATTGTTTGTGTCCTGACTTAGTTGTTCTTTTCTAGAGCAGTTGAGGGAGTAAATGAAAATTTAGTGTGATTAAAGAAAACAAACAGAAGGTATGGATAATTTGAATGTAATGCTTTTTCTGTCATAATTTTTATGAGCCAATCTTACAGTGGCTTTGACTGCTGACCTCTGAAAGCTGCATTGTGTAGTACCAGTCTGGAATTTACTTCTCCGATGAGTGTAATCTTTGCTTGTAGTGCGGATCATCTTTTCCCTCTGCCCTTTTTACCACTGGGCTAAATTATCCAGGTGTATTTAATAATTTTCATTTTTTTCATAGTTTTTATTTTTGACACTGGTGTGCATCAAGGACATCACTTAACTTCATTTCGAACTATGGCCACAATGACTGTGTCCATTTCCAACTACCATAAACCAGTCATAAATCAGGAAAAAGTGCCCTGCTGCTTAAAACTGCTGAAATGAGCTTTAGAGCATTATGCTTACAAGAATGTCAGCCTGTCACAAAGTAAATCAGCAAGGTGTCCTTAAACCTTTGTTGCATCAGGGAATCTCAGGCTTTGTGGCTTGAAGCATGGTTATTCATTTAACTGCCCTATTTCTTCCCCTTACGACACACATATGTGATTATTATTTTGTTTGGACACTTCATCATGCTTTTTCTGCTTTATTTATGGCTGGTAATTATAGGTTTTATTGCTTACTCCTCTTTAGATTTTGTCTGAATATATTAAATGAAACTTCTGGTGGCTTCTGGGCTCTGAAAGGCCACAGATTTACATTAATGCTCTATGAACTGTGAGTTTATTTTACAATATTACTAGATGCTAATTCTACAGATTTACAATACCTATTCCTGCCTTACTTGAAATCTTTTATCTCTGCTTTTTGAGGTCAAAGTTCATGTGTTGAAAGCAATCATCCCCAGAGATTGCCACTGAATGTTGATGCTGTAGTGAGGCAACATCAGATCTGTTGCTTATATTTGCACTGTTTGAATCTGACCTGATGTTATTTGGCTCTAAATTGCTCTGTCTCTTCTGAAAATTTGCATGAGCCCAATGTATTTCTTATTGTTTGCTATTCACTGTCATGGAAAATCACTTTTGTTATGTCCGGTTATTGCTAATCTATATCTAAGGTGATATGATATTGAAATTTGTTCCTTGATAGCCCTAAGTTCTTGTAAAAACCTTCTAGTTGGAAGTTGGTTCTTGTCCAGTATAAGGAGAGGCTGTGTTTCGCTATAATCTTTAAAATAGTCAGACGCTGAGTAGGAGTAGGTGGAAGGGTTAAAAATCCCAGGTAGTGTTTCCTCTGCTAAGCAACAGTTTATTCCTGTTGCTACTGAATCCCAAGCAGTTGGGAAAAAGGAGGTTTTTCAGAGACAGTTCATTGTGTCTTGAAGTTAGGGAAGCTAGTTCAAGACAATGTAATTGATTGTGATTGCTTAATTGGGGTTTGAAATTTCTTTCTGGCTTTGTTTTATTCTTTCTGACAAAGTAGGGCCAAGAGTAATTTATTTTTTTTTTTAATCCATTACTAACCTAAAACAGCAAGTTCAGTGCATCAAAATAGATAAGAAATAATGTTACAGTGTCTCCGTTTCTGCTTGTGTTTAATCTCTGAGTTTGTAGATGAAGATCAGATTTAGGGATATGTCAGCATTCTCATGATATATATTATTGTCAGTTGTTAATGTAATGTAATCTTTAAGCATAATTTAATTTTAAATTAGATTTTGCACTGGGATTTTTTGCTTCTTCATGAGGAGTAATAGAAAAACCACAAAAGTATTTTTCAAAAAATTTGATTATGAAATATGTTCAGAGAATCTTCAGATGAAGACAACTTAGAAAAAAGATAGGGAGGCTAGAGGAGTGGAATGACAGGTAATTATTTTGAAGATCCACTGTATGGTTTATAAATTAAACAGCAATTTACATATATAATAATAACCAATTCATTCTGTGTTTAAAAACTATATGTTTGCGTTTTATGGACTATACGTAGCATTCTTCATTAACAGCAACAGATCTAATCCTGATTTCATGAGTGAAAATTTCAATTTATCCTTACGTTTCGTGCTTTAAGTACTATTTTGGGAACATATTTTTCTGCACAGAGAGAGAAAGAAATGACCTGAAAGCAGTATATTCTGAGCTGTAGTTACGTTTAGTTTACCTTAAATCTGTTTAAAGTAGCTACAAGGTATTCTTACAAGAGCAAGGCAAGTCAATCTTGTCTATTCTCTTTTTTGGAGTGTCTTCTTGTAACAGCCTTTTCTTATTTCCTTCTATTTTCCAATTGTCTTTGTTGAGGTGGATAGGGTTGTCATAAAGGGAGCATAACATTGACAAAGTAAATCAAGTGTTAAGTAGGCCATGATAATTTGCATAATCCTTTTGCAAATCCTTCTAGGTGCATATTTGTTAATGTCTGAGAAATAACATTAGGGGAATGTGATAGAAACATCATATTAATGGAAGACATATTTCAGTTTCTTGATTTGTTCACAGCTAACTTTAACTATGGATGTATTATCGAGGCTATATTGATAAACAAATTTTTAAATCTCATAACATTAAAACTAAAATCTAATAAATAATATCTACTATCTAAATTTGTTAATAGGTTCTATCTTCAAGTCACAGAGAATAAGAAAGCACTGCAGTGTGTATTTTGAGTTTGTATGGTTTGCCTCTCTCTAACTGTAGAAAGTTCCTCAGTCATTGAAATGAAACAAAAAGCAAACTCCAGTGTATCATAAGTTATTTGTAAAGATGTTTTATTCTTGACTTTTATTTTCTTTATAAATACATCTGCCATGATGGCAGAGTCCTGTTGAGCTGCCTGTATGGACACTATCCCTTTGCACTCCTCAAGGACTTGGATTCGGAAAAAGGACGAGAGCCCCTGTGCTAGAAGGAAAATACAACAAATACAAACACTGTGGAAAGCAAAGGAATACTGATGATTAAGTATAAAGAACAAATTATATAATTTGTCTAAATTACTGCTTTTCTACTACTTCAGGTGGTGAAAAGAATCTCTGTGCGGGATATTCCCCCTGCCTCCACTCCTGGGTTGTTTGTTGGGGTTTTTTATTTGTTTGTTTTGAGCTTGCATAATCTGTTTCAGAGCTCAGGACTATAATGCCCATTTTTGATTTGTGTAATTTGCTTTGTGGGTTTAAATTTATTCACTCACATGGAGAAAGATGGGATACTGCTTCTTAATTAAGCAAATTTACACCTGGTATGAATTATTCTTATGTATAAAGAAGCAAGTGAAGCATTCTGAAAGATTGCTTATGCTCCTTTAAACAAGCTGTAATTTTACCAAACTGAATAATTAATCAAAACAGGATTTTTCTGCTCACAACAGCATCATCAGAAATCGTGTTTTGTATTGTGTTACCTTTCCTCAAAATAGGGTGGAATGAAGATGACATCTAAAAATAAGTATGTGACTATTTCTTTGAACTAACTCTTTTAATTCTTAATAAAGGTAAGGATTACTTGTGTTACTTCCAATTAGGCTTTGGTGTGTTTTCCTCGAGGCATTAGGACCCTAATGAATCTTGAGACATTCTGTAAATTGATTCAGTAACAGATCACATCAATAGGTGTTCGTTCCATGTTTTTCTTGTTTTCTGTCAGGATTTGAAGCTGTGTACTCCTATTTTCGATATCATCACTAAATGACTGTTATACAGTGTATTATTTTACACCCTTGCATGGGGGGACTTCTGTGACAAGAAAGGAGGTCTGTCTATCATGGTTACCTAGTGAAGGCAAAGGAATTTTACTGCTAGTTTTAGGTGATCTTGCAATCTAAGTACACACTGATGGTAATCATATGATCTCATCATATGAATGTGTTAAATATAGATATAATTACCATGCTCATATCAGGAAAAAAGTATGGTGCTCTGGTGATTCTATCCAGTTTATTCAGTAATATCAGTGTAGTTAGAATTACCCTTTACTAATATACATAAAAAGAAATTAATGGTGTCATATTTCTTGTTCCTCATTCCTCTTTGTATTGTCTCCCAACAGACGAAGTTATTTATGTTTATCCAGCTGTGAAGATGCCTAAGTATTTGGGCATCATATTTTGCTTATTTGGGAACTCTTTTGTGTCTTATAGTGTTTGCATGTATGGGAATCGAATTTTTGCTGCATATAGTTTAAATCAAAATTCGTTGGCAGAACTAATACCTGTGCCACAGTAAAACACTCAAATCTGGATAAAGAAGAGTAAAGAGCAGAGGAGGAGATAGTAACAAGGGGTTTGGTTTTCACTGGTACCTTAGGGACACAGCTTTGTAAGTTTACCTGATCCTTCAAGAACTTTAGTAGCAGAAATCCTCTGTAATCATCTTGGATTTAGGAATGAGAACCGTAAGTGAGATGCTTTTGCTAATGTATAGATAGGAATTAAATACTGGGGCATAGAATTTAATGTTTTCAGTGTTTTAAATTCTGAGTGAAATTACATATAGTGTCAGTAGAAGTGAATATGTAGATTTTCCTCAGTGCTTTGGTCATTCCATTCTTTCCTTCTCCACCTTCAAGAGTGGTGGGAAGTGGTTAGATGACTTTGTTTTCATATGCTGCTTTTTCTTGAGGTTTTTACTTTGCTGTGGAAAAATAGTGTCATTGGTAGGAAATGTGTCCATTAATAAAATCTGAAATTTATATTGTGGTTTGGTAAGTACAAATATTTTTGATGGCTCTCATGACTATAATGCAAGGGGAAGACACCATACAGTTTAAAGAATTTCAGCCAAATTGTTATTTTTCAAAAATATTGTTAACCAATATTACATACTGATTGTGAAAAGAAGAAGGTTCCCACATCAAAATATTATGCAGAATATTAAAGTTTCCTTTTTCCCCGATTTACATAATAAAGCAGATTATATTTTCTATGATCTGTGAAGTCATCTTCAAATTATTTTTGTATATCTGAAGTATTTTAGTAGCTCAATTTAGTTGTAGTAATTATCAGGCACACATAATTCTGCATATTTTTCTCCAATCACTTTTTTTTTTCAGATTTCCATTGAGGATTTCAAAAAATCTTCCAGAAATCTTGAATCCCAAAACATTCACTATCTCTTGGCATGTGCAAAGGCCTATTAAGTAAAATTGCATCAAGTTTTAGGTGGTATGGGAAATACCACTAATAATGGTAATCTATTATCTATTGCACAGAAAGTGCATAAGAAGTACTGCAATGTTTGCCATTATGATGTAGTTTGGATGGAGAATTATTCCCCCATCACCACCATCATATCGCCCAGTTTATAGCCTGGAAAGTCACTGTTTTTATAAATCTGACGCTAGATTGTGATATGTTCTCCATTTTGCAATTGTTTTGATAAAAGATTTCTTGAATATACATACTCATTCTTAACCAAGTAGGCCTAGATAATTTTTTAACATAATCACTCAAAATTAATCAAAGCATTTTTTTGGTGGTAACTTCGTTCTCAATTTTTGGGAAAGTTTTTTTATTGGTACTGTCTTCCTAAAAAGTTCTGCAGCTTCTATCTACCATTTTTGACCCTTTTTAAAATTTTTTCCTTAGCCATTTCCCATTTTAAACTGAATTATCCATTTTCTCCATATAGAAGAGAAACGTAGAAAAATCCTTGACATGCAAGTACCTGATTATTTAACAGTGACAGAAGTAAAACTTACCTCCTGTTTCTTATTCTTGAATAGTTTCAGAAATGAAGCTTCAAATAGGTACTAAAGATCTGCTTGTTTTTAAGCAAGTTCCAAAGCATTTTTTCAGGAAAACATTTATCTGCTTCAGAAACATGGATAGACACTGAGGGGTATTCAAGTGTTTTATTATTTGTACAATATTCTTTCCTAAATGGAAAATACTTTGAAATGTTTTTTCTTGCATACTGCATGAAAATTGTTCCAAACACCGTGAGCCATCTAACTCCTAGACTTTGTTTTTTGTTTTCTTTTTTTCCCTCTCTCTCAAGAAAGAAAAATTGTCTTGAATCAGTCATTAGGAGAGTTCATAACCGATGTCAGATTAGTATAACTCTCAGAAAAAGGTCTAAAATAAACCAAGCTGTCTCTTCTTCAAAAGAAAAAGAAAACAGCTGCCCTTAAAATGAAAACAACTGTCCTTCAGACTTTCCACCAGACACCCACACTGTCTTCGAACTATTAGACTGTTGGTTAAGGTTAAGAATGTAGCTTTGTAATTCTAAAAAAGAAGTTCCTAGCCAATGAAAAACCCCCAAATGAAATAAAAATCAACCAACCTACCAAACTTAAAAAAAACCAAGGCAACCAACCAACCAACCAACTAAAAAAAAAAACAAAACAAAGATTGAAATGACTCCCCATCCTTGACTTGATATTGAGACACACATTACAAAAGGAAGCAAGANGGAGAAAGCTGATGAGCCCTCTTCCCAGTTGCCCTGGAACACCTCGCTAATTTCTAAATACAAAAAGAAAGGTTTTTCAACTTTCAAGCTCCCTAAGGAGTTTTGATGTCCTCTCTGAGTGATCAATTTTTTCCAGACGTTTTCTACCACGATTTTCTTTCCCATTCCACTACAGGTACATAGTGTAGGTTTTAAAGTTGGAGTTCCCTTAATTTAATTAGGAGTAATTTTTTTCCCTTTTCTGGCCAGTGCTGCTTGCTTCCTGATCTTCTATAAGGGCTTCTACCTCTTTGCCATGAAAAGAATATTGGGGAGGTGTTTTTCTTTCAGACTGGTTTGACTCTTTTCTCTTAGGCATTCATTTTCCCACTTGGAATTTTATTATGAGGAATTTCTGCTTTTTTATGTTGATTACACCATTAATTATTAACCTTTCAAAGATTTATATAGCTTATTCATTGCATATTAATGAATATATAATATTGATATCTTAATTTTAATGAAGACAGATTAATAGAATTGCAAAAAATTAAAAGAAAAATTTCACATCATCACCAATGTCAAACTATTTTGTCCATGTTGTTGCTTAGGGTTGTTGTCTTCCTCTAGAAAAAGTGAGCCATCTATATAGAGGCAAAAGCCCTTCCATATTTTAATGAATATTTTTTATCTGTTGGAAAAGGCTATTTGATCTCATAGTTCCCAGTGGCTGAGATATATTTGCTTTCATTTCAGGAAGAATGGGGGAAGAGGGTGAAAGAAGGTTAAAATAAAAATTATGAAGTACTTACAAATGTGCATGTTCTCATGCAGACCAGTTTTATGTCTATAATAACCCAAAGTAAGTAGCTGTGTTCATGCCTCTGTCAATCTGCCCACTTTGATTTGTATGGAAGCCATAGCTTGAATTTCCTCTTGCACTGCACCACTGACAGAGTTTTAACTGATGTGGAGACTCCTTGCAAAGAACAACTTTTATTCATTGTTGGGGGTGAAGAACCATCCAATTATCTCCCCCCACTAATTATGACTACATTATTTGGTTTTGTGTATATATGATCAATATGCATGCAAAATGCACTTTTAGAAGCTTGAAAACAAAATAATTTTTTAAAAAAGCATAATCAACAGAATTTTTCTTACTGTAGTTCTTTGCTTTGATAATGAGCCATCTTTTCCCTGAACAACGATTCTGTATCATTTTAATCTCATTTTAATACAGTGTTGTGGAGGAAAAGTTGCTTATTTTTAGGTAGGAAATTTCATATTCCAGTGAAGTTTCTGTAATTGTATGAAGTTTATTTCTGTCCCCAGATGTCAGCAATCAAAATCTGCATAAATATATTTTGTGTAAATCTGTTGGCAGCTGCTCTCCAGTCAGGTTCCTCAAGATATTAGCCTGTCTTTGAGTTTATGACAAAGTTAAAAATTATTCATTAAACTGACCTGCAGTATATTCAGTAACTGTAAAATTGCCTTGCAGTTCTATTTGGTTTGTAGATGTGATCACGAGTAAATTTTTAACTTAATTAATTGGCCGTTTCTGTTGACAAGAAATTTATGTGGTAATAATTTGCTCGAAATAGATGCCGACTGTAGGAAATGAGATATCCATCATAGGCTTGTGTTCCACCAGCTGCACAGTGGCTATTATGAAAGTATTTCAGGCTGCGACGACCCCACTGTTTGTGCAGTCAGGATTATATATACCCACGATCCATTGCCTGCCTGAGAGGCGCTCATGGAGGTCTATGATAACAAAGACTTTGTGATTTATGGCTTGCTGTGAAAGCAGAGCTTGATGAGATTAAACAATTTCATAGCACAAGTGTTTCTTAAGACCTGATTTGTAGTTGCAAGCTGATGGTAAATCACATTTATATATCTGAAAGCATGCTCAGCAGAGGAGTGCAATTACAGTTTAAGACAGCTACTTTTTATTTAATTTTTATCCTGGTTTTCTCTCTTTTATATCCCCTTCGTCTGCAAACCATTCACCTTCACAAGTCCTTTCTTGTGAAAGGAGAAGGCCAAAGACTGAAGTCACTGATGTTCTTCCTGTTCTGTGTGCACTCTTAGTAAAAGAGAAAAAGAAAATATATCTCTGAGTCATTTCAGAGTAGCTTTTACTGGTTCATCTTGGCTGACCGGGGTTACTGGGTTCAGCTACAGTTCTTGATTTGCTATTGTGTTCAAAATTGAGCACATTTTTAGACAATTCCTAATCACACAAATATATTTAAATTTAAAATACAGTGGTTAAAACATAGAGCAAAATAAACTGGTTTTGATAGCTTGCATTAAGTATTTTCTATCTAATAATTTCTGGATTCCTTTTTTCTTATACACAATGGAATACAAGACTATTTCCACTAACAGCTATCTGCTTTGGGTTGCTTTGGGTTTGCAGCAACATATCTGCTATGCTTCACAAGCAGCTCCTTCTAAATACTGCAGCAAAGATGTTTGCATCAATTAAACCATGATTTGTTGGGCTTAGCGCTTAAAAACAAAATCAAATGCTTGTTATACACTTGGCTTAGGGTAACAAACATACTGCTTTTGACTCAAGATCAGGTTGGAGTCCTACATGAAATCTCTAATTTAACTAATGCAGCATGATGCCTTCATGCATTAAAAGCAGCAAAGTAGCATAGGCTGTGAGGGAAGTTACTATTCAAACTCTTTTGCTGTTATAATGGAAGACCAAGTTTCTCAATATGCCAGACTTCTCCTGTGGGGCTGCAAGCAGCTCCTCAGCTCCCATCTCTTCTACTCAAAGGCTCTCACCATCTCTAGTGAGCAGGCCAAGGTCAGTTTTGTATTGTGAGGGGAGGTGAAGAGGTTTGTCATAACGTAGTTCCTGCATTCTGAAATAATTTTTTATGAATCACACTCTGTGGCATGAATTTCTAGATGACAAATAAAACCAGTAATTGTATTACAGGATCAAATAGGTGAAACGCTGAATTTCAGGAGGGTATTAATTTTTAAATTGTTTTATAATAAGTCGTTGCTAAAACCTCATAAGGACCTTAAGAGGTGAATGAAGGCTTTTACAGATGTTTAGATGGTAGAAATCCTAACAACGAGAATATAACTCAAATTGGCATATTGTTTTACCATCAGTTTTTCACACCCGTTTCTCATCACAGACAGTTCACTTGGAGTGAGGTGTTAGAATGATAGATATTGAGATGTCTTTGCCATAGCATCTAGGAGGTAAGTGTTTAGAAGGGACTGTGCTTAAAAAAGAAAATGACTGACAAAGGTATTTTCATTACTTTGCATATTTTGCCCACAGATTTTCAGCTGAATTTCCCGAGTTTAAAAGTTTAGTCCAGTGATAAAATTATCAAAAAAACACACAAAAAAAATAAATTGATTTATTTTGCAGTTAAATCCTCTATTCCATATGCACAATCCCCAATTTACTACTTTTGAAGCAATGCAATAGAGGACCATGTTCAATGGAATGCTTACTTTTTTCTCATTGGAGTGATAAGCTTTTGAAAATGTGGGGGGTTTTATCCAAAATAATAATAAGCTCATCTTGCCTCTTTTGGTTTTGGATAAGGCTTATAATAATTCCATCTAGTTTTAAACCACAATGTGACCTCATGACATCAGAGTTAGACCAGTAGCTGGTTTGTGTATAAAGTAACTGAGATTACTAATCTCTATTGCCTCAAATTTCTTCTAAATAAGGCAGAATAGTCAGGAAAAAAAAAAAAAAAAAAAAGGATTTTTTAAAAACTGTGCTACAGAGCTACAAAAAAAAAAAAAAAAAAAAAAAGCAGTTTCATAGAGAAAAAGACAAGGAACTCACCACCACTGCTATTTTTTATCAGGTACTAAGTAGCAGATTCTACCTTCTGTCTTCAATCAGCGGGAGAAAGATGGGAAAAGATATTTCCCTTGCTTTTAACAGAGGAAGCCTTGTAGGATGTTTGGTATTTCCTCATGTGATAGACAATCACTGGAGACTAATCAAGATTAGTCCCTGAGGCAAAAATGCCTGTACAACCAAAGTGAATTATCAGCCCTCTTCCTCCTCATCCCTGCCAAGTCCTCCTGCCCCGGGTTACTTTTCCTAGTGGAATCCCGGGTACCAGAATGTGTCATAAGGCTTGGAAGACCTGATGTAAATGGTAGTATGTGAGGTGAAGTTAAAGAAAAAGAATTCCTGGCTTGTGCTGACGTTAGTCAGGTGGCTTGGGTTCATTCAGGCTGTCCTGCACATCTGCTTTTGAGATGATCTCTTTATTACTGGGGTTAACTCTCCTATTTCATTTTTTTGCTTAGAGAAAACATTTTGTGAAAAGGCTGCTCAGTGCTCTGTCCAATTTTTTTACCCAAAACCAGAGGTTTTATCTAGTTTATCTTCTTAAATTCAAGCTAATTAATTCAGCTTTTTGAAAGGACCTGGCATAATTAAAAATATACTCAACATAATTCAGTCCTTCAGTACTTGAATTTTGGTAAAAAATTGGTGGTTTAGGCCAGTGGAATTTTAGGGTAATGGATGTAAGCATTGGCATTTCCTTCATTAGGGTTCTGACAGATTGTGGTATCAGGCAGCTGTGCTTTTTGCTGAAAACTGTTTTTTTTGGAGAAGTTTGGGGTTTTTTTGGTTTTTGTTTTTGTGGGGTTTTTTGGTTTTTGTTTTTGTTGTTTTTTTTTAATTAATATTTCTGCCAAGAGGTGTGGCCAAGAGAAGCTGATGGTTTGTTCAGGCTTTCTTCTGGTAGTTGTACTAATTTGAGTCTCTGGACTAGGTTTTAGATCCACACCTACAATGTTGTTTTCAGTCATAAGAACTAAGGCAATGTTGCAGGTGAAATGCTACAAGCAGGTGCAGTGTGACAACTGACAAAAGACAATTTTCCAAGATCTTATTGATGAGCATTAGTATAAGCACACTTTTCAGAACAGGCTATGATAATATGGTTCCAATATAATTGTGACTTTCAAAATCTGTTCCATTTGGCAAATCATATCACCTTCTTGTGCCTCAATTTCTTTGGCTGTAAGAAAGACCTAAGAAATCCTTTTTTGTGGAATTTATTTTTCTAGGGTTTTGGGGCTTATCCACACCTTAAACCTTGTGTTTGGTTGGTTTGTTGTTTTATTTGTTGCTTTTATTCTTGCTTCTTTTTTCTTTCTTTCTTTCTTCTCTATTCTATATTCTTATCTTCTCTCTGATTAGAAATTAATTATTAAATTTGATTCACATTCTTTTTTTTTTTGTTTTGGTTTGGTTTGGTTTTTTACCAAAAGATGTGTTCAGGTGGGTTAGCCTGCAGAGTTCAAGTTTTCTCTGAAGTGAATAACAGGCTGAATCTAGTGTATCACAACCAAAGAACCCATTAACAAAATCATCAAAGAACCTTGTAAGAAACAGGAAAGCAGAAACACCTGAAGTCCAGATGGCAAAAGTGTGTGTTTGGCAAAAGCTGTCGATTTCAGATCTTTTGAAGTGAATCTCATCCCCGCATTCCTTTGGAGGCTGCAAATGCATTTGACCAGACATCCTAGGGTGGATTAGTTCTCATCCTCAAGCACAAGAGAAAGTGATTTCATTCTTTCAGGTGCTTGCCTGTCTCTTATGTAAATAAAAATAATTTTGTTTTCTGTAACTAGAAGGCTGGGATGTAATTCTGCTAAAAAGGATATGGTCTGACTAGATTTCATAATTTTTAACTCATAGTTTACTTGTATATTTTTGAGACATCAACCAATAATGTTTGCAGCATGCTGATTCCTGGGTCTTGACTGATCTATTACTCTACAGTTGTGTAACTTGGTAACAGCAATTGACATAATTTGTGTTTAGCTAATTTTGGACACTGAAAACACTGAAGAGTGAAGCCTCTTTCTATCCAAGTCAGTGGCAAAACTTGCAGCATTTCACTCCTAAAATTAAAGGAATAGAAGAAAAGCAAGAAGTTTGACAGAAGTTGTGCCTGGAAATCAGAGAAGTCAAAGAGATAGCTTGTATTTTTTTTAGCACAAGGCCTTATAGTGCATTTCTAGCATGACTGTGACTATCCAGTTCAAACTTTTAGCTCATAGTGAATGTAACCTAATTTGATTTAGATCAACAGTTTTCTAATCTAGATTAGGTTGACTCAAATTTCTTCACACAGATTGAGAGTTAAGTGCTCATCCACTGACACTTACGGGAATATTAGTGATGCTCTCTAATTTATTAGCTCAGTAATTTGATAATGTGCCAAACTGAAAGGGGAAAAATGGATTGAAATATGATTTAATGATAAAATTCAAATCTTGTTTGACAGTGTAGATATAGAAATAAATGAGATAGAAATTATCTTCATGTTTATAGGCGACTAAATTTGTGTAGATCAACAGCATGCCATAACCTAATGTACATCCATATATTTTGTTATTAAAGTTGATATCAAAATGGTGCAGTATTGGATGTTCACTAAATATTTTCCTTATTTGAAAAAACAGAAGTTTAGGCAATATAATTTTTAAAATCTTTGAATTATTTTACTGTTTATGTGAAATAGTAAGGCTGCCTCAAAGCTTACAATAAAAAGAAACAAAAACTCATTTTCAGCTATATAACAGAAAACGAATGAGCATCATTACAAATAAATCTGAAGTTTTCTTCTGTCTCAGGATTAATGTTACATTTGCTACATCTGGCTTTGTCTTTCTTTTTCTTAAGTTCTTAGAACAAATAATAGATGCACTTAATCTTTAACTTCAGATAATCAGAGTTACTGACACCTGGAATAATGTGATGAGCAATGTAAATTTTATACACATATAGTCATAATAATTTAGACTGTCATCTTAATCTATTTATGATCAGTTAATGACTGAAATGTTTTACCATTGTGTGGGATATTTTATAACTGAAGTTTTAATGGGTGAATCAGTAACACCTGGCTGTCTCGAATGTCTTTCTTTTCCCCCTGTTAGACATTTAAATACATCTCTGGAAGGCCCACAGGGTGTGATGTGACATATAAGCTCTTAAAAGGAGGAAAATTAGTTCTTGATACCATAATGATCAGTGGGATGAACGTTTGCATACTTAGCATTAATGCTGTTAAATGTAAGAGTTTGATTAAAACTCCTAGAAAGGTTTTTTTTCCTTCCTCTCCTTTAATGCCCTTTCTAGTTTCACTTTTTGAAATTGCGAAAGGAGCTGATGTTTTGTCTTCTGCCTGTGGAGGAATTCTGAATCTTTTAATAGCCTTTTCTCTCCTAGTGCAATTGTTTATGTTTTTTTCTCAAATCATCTCTAACACCAGCAGAGCCTCTTAGCTACTAAGAATTTTTGGCACCTAGGTGCCAACAATGCAAGAATAAAAATTCAGTGAGACATTCTCCTAACAGAATATCTAGTATTGCAATATTAAATCCAAAAATATTATTCTAGTAGCAGTCTATTTTCTATTATTGGATTAAAGCAATGTATTTGTAACTTTGCTCCTTTTTCTGAGAGATGTTATGCATTTTTCATTTATGCAGTTTTAGATTTTAAAGCATGCAAAGCATTAGAATGATAAAATTGCACCTTGTCTTAAGTGAATAAATCTTTATAAAGGCCCATATATATATATATATTGAGGTTGTGCTACCTGTATTTTCTTGTTTTCATGTTCCTTATAGGTGTTGTATAGGTTCATGTTCTTTATTTTAGCTGTTGTTTTTGTGAGGTAATACTCGGGGTCTGGGCAGTAACGACTGCTTTGGTGATACTTGTCATCTTGTAGATTTCTATTAAGAACTCTTTTTCAAAAAGACTTGTCTCAAATATTTTTCCAGTCAAGTAGTTAGTCTTTTCAGGCATTTTGATATTGCAGAGCTAGTCCTATAAACTGTAGAATGACAAGTTAGTGGCATTCCTTTGATAAAACCATAGTCACTGCAGCAAACAGGAAGATGGCAATGGAAGAAATAATGTGCTCGTGTGATTAGTTCCCTTTAGTCTTGCTCTATGCAATAGATTTTCTAAGAATATATTAATTTGTGGCTATTTTAAGACTGCTACAAGTCCTGGGATATTAGGAAAGGCTGATAATTTCAATTTCTCCTGTGATGTCTTCTGTTGCCATCTGTCATCAAAGTGTTTTTATATGTACACCACTTAATTTTTAGGTTCAATATGCGTTATAAATAAAATAGATGTGCTTCCAGTATACTGATTAAAAATGATCAGAAAAAAAATGTAGGCTTTTAATCTTTTCTGTGAAGTAATGAAAATAACATTTTGTCTTCTTTTAATTATATTTCTTTGGAAGCACCGCTTCTGATCACTGCAAATGGGTAGTGAATTTTTGCCTTTAGTTGGATGAAAAGAGAAATAGCCCACTTCACATGGGTCTGGAATGCCAATTTGTTACATGTCTGTGATGGCACAGAACCTGCATGGCCCTTTTCTCAATGGATTTCAAAGCACTTTCCAAGACTGATTAGAAATCCAGAAACACCACAACCAGGTAGGCCTTAGATTCCTCAGCTTACCGAAAGAAAAGATGAATGTGCAAATGCAGACAGAATCCAGACATCCCCTTATATTAAGGTACCTGCTAATGACAGACATTCCCTCTCTACAGAGATGCTTAAACAGTTGTGTTCTATTTTACACAGAAAATCTATGCCCACAAATACTGTATGTATGCCTTCAGGCACTCAAAATTGCATGTTTATTTGCAAAATAGGCCTCCAAATATATATGAGGATGATTTGATCCTTTTCCAAGTATTACTTTGGTTACTAAGTTATTTATGTAAGTACACCAAAATAAATTAATGAGATTTAAATGTTCTTAATTTACAATCATTAAATGTGATATCAATTTTCTCTTTGGAAAGTTTTAGTACACATTTGGTAATTCTTGGGCTTTTAATGTTGTATATTTTGTATTTGAAGTGTGTTCAAATAATTTAAAATATAAATAAATAATAGGATAGCCCAGCAAAACAATTAAGCCCGCTCAAATTTCAGCTGGTTTGGTATTGCCACTGGGTTTTAGATATTTGCATTCTCTCTGGTACTGTTTCTGTTGTTTATATCTTATAGAAGGCCTGTCTGACACTCTTGGGGAAACATTTGGCTCTTGGGTCTTGTCAAAACAGCTCCTCACCAAAAGTCTTAGCAGCTTTGCAGGAGTGTTCCATGGTTGCCAGGTACCCCTGCAGAAATTCTGAAGTGCAAGGTTCAGACAACCCCAGGGTTGCTTGCAACACTGCTTTTGTTGAGTTTCTCTTTCATTTGATTTTCTCCTTCCCTGAAGGTATTATGAGCTTGACAGCTGCACTGTGATTTACTTATTCCCCAACATCAAACTATCTTACTGGTATCATGAAGATCTGTATTAAGCAAGATGCAAAACTCAGCATTTAGGTGCCATGTCAGAAATGAAGTTTACAAGTGATGTTAGGACAGCCTTCCCTTTCTCCTTCACCAGGGCCTGTACTTAGCTTCTGAATACTCTTCGCACTGTTTGCAAAAAGCTCCCAGATTAATCCACTCAGGGCTTTTGCTCAGGAGTTCAGGTACACACTCCTCTTCTGCATGTTATTTTCCACCTTGTCCCTAAAGCTAGGTCAGAACACTATGCTTTCAAAATTCTTCCCATCTTTTTCTTATCCTAATCTTTATTTCTACCTTATATCTAATACTATTGCAGCCATGATGACTCATATTTCTAGGGTCTTTAGGAGTTCAGACCTTAAGCAGAGGTGTAGATGATTTAAACATGTTTTAGTAAACTGAAACTGTTTTATTTTGGATGCTTTGTGACTATGAGTTCTTTGTTCATAGCTTTGCTACAACATCATTTGTCAAACAGCCTGGACAGTCTTCCAGGACCAGTTGAGGCCTGCCAGCATCCTCTTATTAAATCTGATACAAGCCTTGAGTTAAGTATATCATCCTGTCAGGTTCCCGATGTCTAGACAGACACTTCCTAATGCACATCAATAACAGGTGTGTGGCAGGGAGCCATCCTGCCTGGGCATGCTTCTGCAAGGCAGCTCCTTCTCCCTCCTGTGTTTGCTGAGCTTTCTGTTTTGCAGTGATCATAAAACACCCATGTAAATGTTACCAAGCACCAGAATCCAAACAGACCTTATTTACAGTAGTATTTTAGCAGAATATTTATTTTCAAGGGGAAGGATAAAGCATTAGTGGTTTCTGTATTTCACCTGTGTAGGTAAAAGTCTAGCTTTGATGACACATGGAGGTATTTGAACTGAAATTTAAAAGCATTTAAGATTTTTTCATTTAAATTTACCAAAAATCTATGATGTGATTAAGTAGTTTCAAACAACTGAGGACAAAGTCTTAAAATAGCAATTATATTTTACTAAAACTTAAATTTCTTTAACGAAGGCATATTGCATTTATATTTTATATAATCTGATGCAAAGATCTCCTCACTTATCTTTTATTCATGTATTATCTGGAATAATGCTATTTGCATTATGGATTTTAGGTGCCTGATTTAGTTAGGTGCAGATCATAGATTTTTCACGAATGGGTTATTCCCTTTTTATGTTGCATTCCAAACAGACACGCAAGATCAGAGGGAGGAAGGGACTCTCCTATTCTGCTACACTGAAAATTGAAACACATGAAGAATAGGTTTGTGGTCCTTCGTTTAAATGAAGTGCTGTTGTCTCCCACATTTTAAAAATAATGGGTGGAAGTTCAGTGCTTTTCTAAAGTTAAGAAGTAAGTGCAGACCACTGACTGGTTTATAATGGGAGATGGAAGCATCTTGTAGCTAGATTGAATTCATGGACTGTGGAAAAAGAGAGGATACATAAACTTCTAGGGTTTCAGGCCTGTGCTTGGAGAGAAGAAAAGGTTTGACTTTGCAAGACATGGAAATTAGCAAGCCATCAAATGTCAGATGCTGGACAGGCAGCTAGAAAATAAACTGAGAGCTGTGAAGTTCATTTTCACTACATGCCACTCAAAAGAAGTGCTGCCTAGTGACTGAGGGTTACATCCTCCTTCGACTTCCTTTTCTTCCTCCAACATCGAAATGTCATGCATCTTCTAATATATCTATCTGTGTCTGTAGAAGAACAGTGGGTAGCTGTGAAAGCTGTGTGAGTGTTAGCATTGTTCTTTTGCTGTATAAAAATAGATGAAATACACATTGCGGGAAAAATAAATTTAAAAAAAAACTAGAGAAAAAAAATATGTAGGGTAGTATGCTATCATTCATGTAGAAAGATCTATGAAATGAGTAAGAAGTCTTTGGCTCAGAAATTGTTTTTGACCTTAAAACCTTTTGTCCTTCCATGTAGAGCAAAGGCCTCTTCTTTATGCTATGAAATAACCACATTTGACAGAGAAATCCATTAATTCTTCATTAGTTTCAACCACAGCATTGAGAAAAATATTAAACATGAGATGAATGCATAGGGCAGAGGATCACTGCCTTACATTGTCTCTTACATTTGGACTTGTGTTTTCTGCAGCATGAATGATGACTGGTTTTATTAGGTTCAAGCTGTGCAACTAGCAGCTTGCTGATCACTTATTCTTTTCATTTCATCTACATGAGATCAACCTTTCTGAGCTGTTTTGGTTTGTATTGCATATATCCTCTGTGATCATAATGTTTCTATCATTTTAAGAGCTGTGTATTTGTTTAAAGGTTGATTTGCTCATTAGAGATGCTGGGTAAGGCAACATTAAGCTTAAAATTAATGGATTTGTTTATTGCAGCTTTACCTTTGTGTTACCTGAAGCAGAGAATATTTTTTTGTTTGTTTTGTTTTCGTTTTGAGTCCTTTCATCCGCAAAGAATGGGGATTAGCCTTTGGCTAAAATAGTGCTTTCAGGCCCTTTCAGCATTCAATAACTGTTTACTTACCCAGGTATAAATGGGCAAAAACACCGTTAAAGCTCTCAGCTGCAAGGTCAGTTACCTTTTTAAAATTCAACCTCATGAGCTCCCCTCGGCTGAGGGCTTGCTGGTGTGAGCCATTAAGTGCCTGTTGCATGTAACCTGCCCTTGTCTTACACAGAGCTGCACACGAACCTCTGGTACTGTACAACACACCCTCGCTTCATGCCATGCAAGAAACAAAAGCAGTTGAACTTGTGATCAATGATCATATGATCCATTTACAGCGTGCAAGCTCAGTCAAGTAGAACTAGTAAATCATTAAATATTAACTCAACACCATTCCTGCTGGGCAGAACATCACAATCTGATTTTCTCAAAGTTGCCAGTCATTACTAGCAGCCTTTCCTGGTTTAACACTGAGTTTTTAAAATCATAAATTAATTTTAGATGCATATGACCCATTGCAAAGCACAGGATATAGTTAAAAGTTATAATGCATGGCAAAAAAATTAATCTATTAGGCTGAAATTGTCTCTGAGGAACCTAAAGCACTGGGACATGCACACAATAAAATGACAGTAACTCCTATGACTGTTGCATCAGGTCTAATTCAGGAGAAACCTAAAACTTAGTTCAGAACATCTTGTAAGAACATGCTTAGATGCTGAGCTAAGAAAATTAAAGCTACAAAGAAGCCCTCACCCCTGACCAAGCGGTTTCTTTCTGTTTTATTTTTACCAATTATCATGCAAATTTTATTGCCTTAAAAAAAAGAAAAAAAAAAGTAATGCAGTTCATCCAAAATCTAGAATCAGCAGTTTTTTTCTTGTTTTTATTACTTCTAATGATGCTAGTTATTTGTTGGTAATTTTTTTTTTTTAATGGAGCTATTTCTGAAGGCAGCCACAGTGCGTAGATAAAAACCAAACTTTTTTTTTATCAGTCTTCTAATGATGCTAGTTATTTGAGGAAATGCATTTTGGAGCCATATTAACTAGTGATCGATGAGCTTTGCTGTTTTGGATGAGTATCCATCATTCAGAAGGAATGTACCACCTGTTCTGTGAAGTCTGGAAAAGTTTTTTAAGATGAACTCACTAAAACAATTGTAAAAGTTTTTAAAACAAGCAGACTCCCTTCTATTGATGAAAATGAAGAGAAAAAAAGTAGATGAGCTAAGACTACAGTATTAAAAGTAAGGGAAAAAAAAGTGCATTCTTCAAGATGAAAATCCAGCAGATGAGTATTGGTTTCACTGAAAAGTCTTTTGCTTGCTGTAGCTCTGCCCTTCTTTTTGTCACTGAATCTGAGCCTGGTAAAAGAGGCTCTGTAAAAGCAGTCATGGCAGAAGATGATGATTGCCTTTTTATTTTAAACAGCTGAGCTGGGAAAGACTATTTTCTATCTCTGGGTGTATTTCTGATGTTCCTGTGTTTGTGTATGTTCATATCAAAGAGAATGAGTTTGGTCACAACTAAATAGAACTTTAAAAATATGTTCAAATGTGTAACAGGGGTTATTCTCCCTCAGATGAAAGCTGAGGGTGAGTTGTTCATACATTAAATACCATGTCTACAGCAACCATTTCTTAATTGATTATTTCTCTTCTTTCAAGATAGATAAGATAACAAATGGATTGAGAAAGCATCTCTTTAACTTCCTTCATCATCACAGAGGAACACTTAGCAGTTTGGTTTCAGAGACATGCCTTATAGAAAAAAAGAAAATAATTTTAATCTTCACAGAGCGTTCTGAAAAATAGGAACTGGAAGAAAAGATGCAGAACAATTTTACATTTATAATAACGTTTCAGACAGCAAAATGAGATGGATGGTGGCAGAGTTTTAATCAAGTTACCATCTGAACCAACCTAGAACAGGCCATTTTTCTCTTACACTGATGTACTTGCAGCTCTGCTAGCTACAAATGCCTAAATCTCTGTGTGTTAACATGAGAATAATTTGCTAAATAATGCAACAGTTTAAGGATCATGCTAATGAGAATAAACTTAATTCCTTTCCTGTTTCAAGAGGAAATTAATGAAATGGTACTAGCCCACAGGTGTCTACCAGCAAGGGAAAGGCATATATCTTCCAGTCTTCCCAAGACAAAACACATGGAAGTGAGATTGTTAAAAAGGGACCATCTTTTGGTGCTCCTCCTGGGGAGCAATATGAAAGAGCAAATGTTACTACATAGCTGGACATTTCTCAATTAATCTTTGTGATGATGGCACTGCAAGAAACATTATAAGTAACATTAAACCCAGAAATTCAATATACATAACTATGTAAATTGCTGAGGATATTTTTCTCTTCCTGCTCTGCTGTACTGCTTTGCACTATTAACATGTAATCTCCTGCCTGTGGAATCAACAGGGCTTTTGACTTCAGTTTTTTTGGTTTAACATTCACTATTAGGTGAGACAGTGGAAAAGTGGAAAGTGCAGTTTTATTGCAGTAATAAAGTATTTTTGAGTAATAAAATCATCTCACAGGTAAACTGTCAGATTCAGTAGAGGGGGAAAAAAAGCATCTTTTATCATAAAGGTACTTTAATGAGAGAAAATAAGTGAACTCCAGATGCAACAGTTGCATTTTAAGGAACTGAGCACTTTCAGTTTTTTACATAACGCTGTTGGAGCAGTTGTAAAGTGTAAAACTTTTGGTGCATCAGTCTGTTTCTAAAAACTTAATCTAAAGTTATGAGTAATAGAAAATTAATTGTGATGTGACTAGTCAAAATATGTCATCTTGGGTTTTACTATAATACTTTATGCAGCCCATAGATATAATATTAACAAAAAAGCTTATGCCAGAAGGTGGGTGCTGAGGTCAAAAAAATATCGAATTATATGATAAATATTTTTCTAGCATTTCTTCCATAAGTTTTCAAATAGCTGTAACTGGCAATAACTTGTTTTTAAATCTAAATGTCTGAAGATATTTTCCATAATATTTATTTGTCATTCCACACCTGAAGCTGGATAACTGGAGCAGAGGAGACAGAGAAATGAAAACTGGCTCTTTTAATTTTGTTTCATTATGGTGTCTGAGAATTTGTGGTTATAGAACAATTCACTCAATGTTCTAGAAAGTGGACCTACACATTAGATTTTCTACTACAACCCCTATGTTCCACTTCTGTATTAACAGATAAAAGAAAAAAAATCCAACAAAAACCAAATACAGCAAGAATAAACGCAGGAAAACAGGAAAAAGTAACATCATTAGAACAAGAAGCAATGGGCAGAAACTGATGTACAGGAAGTTCTACCTAAATACGAGGAAGAACTTTTCTAATGTGCAGGTGGCTGAGCAATGGAACAAATTGTCCAGAATTTGTGGAATCTCCCCCACTGGAGTTACTCAAAAACTGTCTGGACTCAATCCTGTGCCGTGAGCTCTGGGATAAGCCTGCTTGAGCAGGGAGCTGTGACCAGATGACCTTTCCAACCTGACCACTTCTGTGGTTCTGTGATTTATGTAACTACAGTGGAATAATTTTGGATCATTTTCATTTTACAAAATTATTGTATGCACTTGATTGTACTCCAGACATGAATGCAAGCAGCTCTTGAAGTTACCCACTCTATAACCCAGGCTTATATTCTCTTTCTGTTTAGCTTCAGTTCCTTAGTACTTTTACTTCGTCTGAAGTAATTCTGAGTTGTTTTCCTGTTTACTGTGGTAGCAGTATTGTTGCTACCCAGATTTTTGTATTTAGAGTATGGAAAAGGAAAATGTTCTTTCCACACCCTCTAGTCACCCAGTGTAGATATCCATGGTTCTGTCTGTAAATTTTACGGTTCCTTTGATTTTTCTAATATTATGAAATGAGAGTATCTCCAACTTCTGTGGACAATATTGCAATTCATAATGCATTTTTTACATTCTGNATTCTGTCATTTTATGCTTTGTCTGAAAGTGTCATCTTATTGACAAGAGGCAAATTCAGCTGCAGGTGGAAAGAATGAGGGACAGATGACGAGAGGAGGGGAAGAAAGATGTGTTACTTTAGCCCATCTTCTCTTTGGGCAGTGCAAGCACTCTTGATAACAAGGATTTCAATTAATAAACATAATATTTAAAATATAATTATAAAATATGACACATTATTTTGTTTAAGGACTTAGAATAATATAAATTCAAGATGGCGTATGTTCAGTGAATTAAGTACCAGTGAACATTTTTTATGTTGATAAAGTAGACATACTTTCGCGGAGATCAGTTTTTGGCCAATGTTGTGTAACATTTTTATGAGTGGAATAAAACATAAAACAATTAGATTTCAATAGATGCATCTGATACTCTTTAGGGTATTGAGCAAGAGGGGAAAATGAAACATTATAATTGTACTTTTTAGTGGTACAACAGCTGCTAGAACCCCATGTTTAGATTTGGATAAGTCTGGGGTTCTAGAAAGTTGATGAGACAATGAAGATAGAATAGAAGGAACAAGGCAAATAACTTATCAGAAGACTGGATGACATATTATGGTGTGAAATTCCAGGAAATTCCGTTTATCTTGGGTAGCCAAGGGGGTGTGAAGAGTTGATCTCAGTATGTCAATAGTAGCACCTCAAGTGAGCAGTAGCACAAGGAATAAGATTTGGAGTTTCCATCTAATATGGGCAGTGGATATGAGAAGAATCATCTGTTGCAACTGAACCTTACACACCCAGGGTAGAAAAAAACCCAGTTTTAATGGCAGCGCTGATTTGTTGGAACAGATTTCCCAGAATTGTGACAGACTGTACATAGATGGCAGTTTTTTAGCCAAGACTGGAAGTGCTCAGTGCACATCAAGTGTGTGAGTAACCATGGTAACAGCTGAAACCAAGAAAAGTTCAGTAGCCCTATTAAATGAGCAGTTACCCTGTCTGACATAAAACCTTCCCCTCATATCTGAATTGTTGTATGTCCTGAAGTTTTGCAAAGTTGGGGGAACAGTTTTTCGAGCTGAGGGATAAACTTTGTTAAGTGCTTTCTGGATTTTATGGATAGGGACTACTAGTTAGAGCATTTATTGAATGGGAGCATAGAAATCTCTTGAAGAGACAGAACCTAATGCATTTTAGGACAGTATTCATTAAATCCATCAGCTCAAAGAAGAAAGCCTCACTCACCAGTGTTTCATGGCCAGACTGAACTCCAAAAGTCCACATGTAGAGCTTGGAAAGCACATTTTGAGATAAATCAACTCTCCTGCTGGTTTTTTCGCTCCTCTCATTCAGGGTGAAGGTATCTTTCAAGTGGACATTAATTATGAATAAATTCAAGAAAAGTGATTATAAAAATTAGTTTGGTTAGCTATGTTATGCAGTTCATCTCCCACTTATTAGGCATTTCTGATATATGAACATGGACAAGAAGTCTCAGACAGGTCTGAACTACTTTATGTAGGACATTATTTTAGAGTTGAGACAACCTACAGCAAAAGTGCTGTGGCTGTGTTCTTTCTATACCCCAGTTTTGTGTTACTACAAAACTGGAGTTTTAACAAATTGATATAATTACATTTTCCATAAATGATTTGATAGCCTTATCCTTTTATATTGTTCAGTGTTTCCCATTGGTTAACAAAAACTGTGTTAAAAAATACTGACGGAGTACTGCTTTTTTGTAGTTTAATGCCTTTTTCTATGATTTCTTGTCTCTCATGCATTCATTTGTGAAGATCCTAAAATTAATTCCTGTTCCTGTGGTTAATCATTTTGATCTGGGATTGTTTCTGTTTTCTAAGCAGATGCTTTACAAATAAATAAGATAGTGCTTAATCACATCCTTTAGATTGCTAAAATTTCAGTGTTTGTATTCTGAAGTGATAAGGTAAGGCCTAAAAGTTCTTTCTTTAGAATTTTTAAATATGTCTGTTGTATTACTTTCTTATTGTTATCCAATGTGGAAACAAATCTGAAAATAGACAAACTTTTAGAATCCTTTCAGATTCTAAAAGCTTTTAGAACAGCTAACAAGAAAATTTTCCATATTGAGAGATGGTAGTTGAAAAGACAGAAGAGACAAAGTGTGTCTTTCATACGTGCTGGGACTTCTGTCTGGGACAGAAGTCATCATAGAAGAGGGAAATCTCACTTCACAAGTGTATGAATAGTTCACCCTGGCAGCTCTCAGGCCATGGGAGGGACTCCAGTTCTTATTGGGATCCACGAGTGAAAGCCTTCAGAGGATATTGTTTCTGCCTCTTGATCCCTCCCCACCCACACTCCTAAAACCAATTTTACCTTCAGTCAGGTCATCAGCTCTTCAAAGGAAACCAGAAGAGACAGAATAGGAATAGAGGCTAGGAATAGAGGC
Organism: Bombycilla garrulus; assembly: GCA_013400315.1. Taxonomy (NCBI): domain Eukaryota; kingdom Metazoa; phylum Chordata; class Aves; order Passeriformes; family Bombycillidae; genus Bombycilla; species Bombycilla garrulus. The sequence goes on from VXBU01011176.1 coordinate 259,611, forward strand.
AAACCCAGAAATTGTTGGTATTTTCCTTTTTTTTTTTCCTGACAGTGTTGTTGGTGAGTATTTCTGAGTGGGACAACACTAGCTTCAACTCTGCCTCTCATCTATTTTCTATGTGCATGCTCAATTAAATATTGGTTTACATTTATCTGGAAAAAGTCCCTTTTAAGGGTTGCCATTATAGGCCAGTGCTCCTATTCCTATTTTATTGCCTGATGGCTTTAATGCTCTGGACTCATAATCTTGTGATGATCTGGGTTGTTTTTTTTTTTTTTTTTTTTTTTTTTTTTTTTTTTTTTTTTTTTTTTTTTTTTTTTTTTTTTTNTTGCTGTTGACCAAAAGCATTTTAAAAGCCATTCGACACTTTACAAATACAGCAAATTGCTAGTGCCAACAAATTCACCATAATTATCCCTAGAAATATTAGTATGGATGTCGTGTTTGAGTTACTCATATGACATTTCTAACTGGAATTGTGTTTCAGTTTGTTTATTGGGGATTTTTGCTTTGTTTGTTTCTGTGGGGTTAGGGGAGGAGGGTACCATAATTTTGTAACCTTAAGGATGTTCTGAAGGAAATAGTTTAGCTCCCACACTATGCAGTACCCACACTGGCTTTAAAATTCAAATGTTTCATTAGACTACCTTTTCCACTGGAAGCTTTCCTTATATTCTGAAATCCTTCAAAAAAACCAACTCTATAGAACATGGAGCTATCACATAAAGTTGATTTTATGTTTTCCCAGTCTCAAGCTACTTAGTGCAAATAAAATTTTGTGCCAGTCAGCCTGAGATGTGTTACAGCACTGTTAAAGCCCAGCCTGTTAATTACAAATGTTTTGCACTGTTAGGGTGATGCACAGATTTCTTGGAAATAGGTTTCCTTCAGCAGCATGTAGTGTTAGAGTACAGTCAACAGAATGTTGCAGAATAGCAATTATGGGGATAAGGAGAATGCACAAGCTATTGGAGTGAACGCTTTAATGCTGATACATTTTTCCTGATAAAAGCAACTCAGATAAGAGGATATGCAAGTTATTGTAGCAATTAATTTTTCTAAGATGTCTATCTATATGAAATGTTTCATTGTAGGGAGAAAAACCACAACTTTGTAGTAGAATGCAAAGTTTATTACATTTCTAGACTACATTATCCTTGTCAGCTAGATTAAAGCATTCTCCTAGTTTCTGTGCTATATTACCCTAACAAGTGAGGAAATAATGTAGTGTTGTTACAGGGAGTAGCTTATAAATTTTGACATAAGTGTGAGAGAAATCACTTGAAATGTGAGGCAACCAAGAGGAATAATTAGGAACAGCAGAATGATCTCAGTAATATGACAATAGTTTCTAAAGCACCCCACAGGATTGAAATCATCAGGTTTGCTTGACCTATATCTTTAATAATACAGCTCATTGCCCTTGTATTGAAGCTAGAGGGTAGGACAAAGTATAAGCTTTATCATGTTTTAGGAGAAATTGCAAAAAGTTTATTTATTAACACAGCACGAAATGGCCCATTTCTATGATTACCAAACAGGAAAGCAAGTTGGGCCACAGTTCACCACACAGAACACTTTATAGTCAGGCTTGGCTGGCAAAAAATATTATGTAACACTCAAATAAGATAAATGGTTGCATTGGCAGTGGAAATAACCTTCTGTTTAATTAGAAAATAAGAGCTGTATGAGACAATAAAAATGGTTACTGCTGCCCTCAGTCACTGTTTAATAAATATGGTAGTGCTGAAGATAATGCTAAGTGTTATTTATTTGTGTAATATCATGGAGTCAGTAATTGTTCATGTTCTTGATAGTTACCCTGCATGTAGAATGAGTCCCTTTCATGTTTTCTTTGTTTAATTTTTAAAAAGGAAAGAGGATTTTTTTTAAGCTGTTTTTAAAAGCCAAAGCTATGTTAACACCTCAGTGTTGCTGTAACCAAACTACTGTTTTCTTAGCTTACCTTCAGGATAATTAAGCTTTGAAATGGAACGTTTTATACTTTTCAGGCTGGATTGCCAATCTGCCTTGGATATGTTTCTACATTTTTTTGAGAAGGAGCATAATTTGAATTTTCAGCTGTCCATTTAATTGTGAATGAGTAGAGTCCTAAGGTCTGGTTTTAGCATGGTTTTACCTTCCTTTGGAGGTTTAAGCACTAAGCATGCAAATCAAGTCCAGCAAGGCACGGTGTGGAAGACTGAAGATTTCAGTGAACCTTCTCCCTAAGGGGAACAGTTTTCACTAGTAAATTGAGCATCAAATTGTGCTATGTGCATATGTATCAAAAGTTTCCTTTCTCTGTAGAGCATGTTTATTGGATATGGACTTTGTTCCAGGCTTCACCTCTTCAGGAATATACACATATTTATCAAATGCTTGACAGAAAAGCAGGACATGGGATGCATTTCTCAATATATTTTTAACAGGCTTGGTATCTCAGCCCTATTGCTTTTGGTCACAATCTTTCTATTTCAAATCTACAGTAAGTACAGGGATTTGGAAAAGGATATCAAAGACTTTTCTTGGTTTTATCCAAAGGGATAATTCACAAGATGTTTCATCAACAAGCTTTAACCCCTCCTTCCTTTCCTACTTTCCTTCCCCCCCAAAGTGTGGACTGTATGTCAAGAGGCAAAACAAAACAAAACAAACCCCCTTTTCTTCACACAATTCACTTTAAGCTTTAAAATCCTCCAAAATCCCCAATCTCCCTTTGCAGTCTGGTTCCCACTCTCCAGCTTTCCTCATCTCCCTCTGAAAGAAAAAAGCTCTTCTTTAAGGGACTGATAGGTTGTAGAGCGATGCTTAGCAACAACATTCCTGTGCCTTAAGTAGCTGCAAGCCCCTAGCTGAACCCTTTGATGTGACTGTCAGGGCAGATTTATTTTGTTTTAGCACATTGTCTACTTGTCCAGATGTATCAGGAGATAAAAAGGAGTCATGTTTACACTCTTTTTGGGAGGGGGAGGAGGGGAGGAGATGTAATTAAATCGCATTTTTGATGAATCTCTGAGAGATCAAGACTAAGAACAGAGGAATTGGCTTGAATATAGAGGGGAAACCCATTTGCCTGCCCTGACACCTGACACTGTAGGAAGATGAAGTGTAAAGCCATAGCACAATGTGTTGATTTGGTTTTGCTGAACTCCTTAATTTTGTATTTTTTTCATGTGTTGGTAGCTCACGAGAGTCCAGAAAGGCCTATTAGAGAGTATTAGAGAGTAGTGGCTGTGCACAACAGAGACTTTCCTGTGTATGTATGTATTTGTACAGGTTGAAAAAATGTGGTTTTTTTCTATAATATTAGTGTTATAGATCACATATCCCAGAATCTCTGGCTGTGGTAAGTGGCTGTCCATCAAATAATTAAAGAAAAAAGAAAAAAAAAAAACCAACAAAATTGAGCCTCGGTGGTCTTGGATAAACAAATGTGCAGTGTGAGGCAGGCCTTGCTTAATTCTCCAGGAGAACAAATACCACAGATAAATCCATTTTTGTTTATTTGCTTTTAACTTGCACATTTAGTAACACCATTCTGAGCTCTATTAATAACCTGCGGTGTGCAGTGACAAGTCTGATTCCAGCATTCAGTATGCTGTGGGTATGCCAAGTGAATAAAATGCTAGTTTTAATCTGCTGTTACAAAAGTTACTCTATTTGCATTTTAAATAGGTTACACTGCAGCACCCCCTTCTGCTGACTGAATAGACTGACAAGAGGTTTGAACTGCAATTCAGTTCTATTCCCACATGACAGAATGAAGATGCCTTCAAAGCATTTTTAACCTTCTGATTTCTTAATTCCTGTGCCTGTTAAGGAAGGAGGTCAGCACAACTTAGCCACAATCATTAAAGTAGTGTTACCTTGTACTTTCTAGGATCTAGCTTTCATTTTTTTGCAACCTTTCCCATGCTTTCTAAAAAACTAAAGAAGGCAGAAGGTATCAGAATGAATAGCAAAGCAAAATAAGTGCTCTAGCATTGCAAACAAGTATGCCCGGCCTGAAATGTAAATGTGAAATGTATACACGATTCTGCATTCCTTTGATTATCATTGCATGTGCTTGCAACTGGTGATATTACATTACTGATTTAATTTATGGAACAGTCTTGGAAGTTCCTATCCAAAAAAGCAACTTAGCTTGATGATTTTGTCTTTGCTTTTGAAGAATCTATGGGTATCAGATTGACAAAAGGAGGTGCAGAAGTTCTGAGTTGCCTTACTTAAAAATAAAGGGCTATGAAAGGTAATGAGGCACAGTATCATATGTAATGTATATTTGAGTTCAGCATCACTGTTGATATGCAGTTTATATACTGCTGGAATTTTGGCAATTACTCCACTACTGCTATGTTTTGTAGTTGTGATGTCATTGGTTGAAAAATATTGCAGGGAATGACTGGAGGAAACTTGGAATCTAGTACATTGTCAGCGTACTTCCCTACATTGACTTATCTATATTTTTGGCATCTTCTGGTGATGCTGTAGTCTCTAAAAACTCCATATTTCTAGTTCACTCTTCAGAATTGTTGGGCAATGAGTGAAACTCAATAAATGTCATGTTTGGGTGTTGGGGAGGTGGGAACTTAGAAAAAGGTTAGTGTCTCCTAGCATCTCAAAATTCATTTGTGGTTCCCTTCGCGAGGAACTTCAAAGAATAGTTGTCTATGACAACTCAGAATTCTGTAGCAACAGGTGCAGAGGTTTGTGGTTTGGGGTACGAAGGACTTATTTGTGGTTTGCTGTGTGTGAGCCCACTGAATCCTGCATAGTGTAAATGAAAAGAAGGTAGCATGTGTGTTCTCAGGATATGGAGGTAAAGATGCTGACAGCGAAATGTAAGGTAGAATGTATATTGCATAGAATAGAATATATATTCTATATTTTGTTATATATTATATGATTAATTATATAGTAAATCCAATTGTTTGGACTTACTTTCCCAATTGCAGATTAGAATTGAAGGCCAGCAGAATTTTCTTTATTGTTTTATACTTCTGGGGGGTCTTTGTTGAGTTCTTGATTTTCATTAGTGCCAACCTAAGTGATGAAAAAACATTAAGAAATCTATTTCAGGGATGGGTATGATTGAGCAACTTAAATTTATTTTGTAGTGTGATTTGAAATGAATTTATTATTAAATTAAAACCTAACATTATGTTTTTCAGTGAATAGATTTCTTGCTGAATTATATGAATGGGTATTGCTTTCATTCACTGTTGTGTGGCTAGCCTGTTAAAGTGCTCCTTTAGGGACAGATTCTGTTAACTACTGTAATGAAAATACTGAGCCACTTGAGCAGTAAGGTTTAATTTATAAGAAATGAATATATTTGGCATATGATTGGGGAGAGGTGGTAATAGTTACTTTCCTTCAACTCATGAAACTGAACCTGAGCTGAAGAATCTCTTGTATCCTTCTGCTTTTAAGTGTAAGTAGCTGAGATGCACTTTATAGAAAGAGAAGGGAAATACTGTGCAAGATGTTCACTTTTTATCTAATGACCTTGAAAAATATTAAGAAGATGCTAAAATTCTTGGGTTTTGAGTGATATAAGTTGAAAAAGAATGGTCTTGGAAGTAAAAAAGCCTAAGGGGTGTCTTTTTATGCTATGTGTTACAGTAGAACAAATCATTTCAGGCTCCTTAGATGCAGTCATTGCCTTGTGATTATATTTGTGTAAAGTCTTGGAGCCTTTGATCAAAGAAAGGCATTTGTGACTAGGTCTAATCCAAGCTCTTTAAGGTGTTTAACTTGCACGGGGGGGGAAGAGGTTGATAACAGCTGGGATTTAAATTTAGTTTTGCTGAACTTTTGTTTTGAAAGGATTTCTATTATACACTGCTTCCTTTTCCATACAGAAGATGGATCATTGAGTAAACCTAAAAGGGAAAGAGGATATGGGAGGAAATGGGTGGGGACTTGGAATTAATCTTCTGAAGAAAAATGTTTGATCAGTGGGTAGGAGAGTATGAAATCCTCTGATGTTGACAGCAGGCAACTTTCTGACTAGTGTGTGATTGACAACTTTGATGCTCCAGTGGGGAGCGAGTGTCCAGCCGTGTTCAGGCATCCTCTGTCTGTGGGTGGTAGTGTTAATAATGTGGCAACTGGAAAGATTAATTGTGGACAAGCAGCGGGATTACGAGGAGGGCTTCACAGGTCTAAAAGGAACAGTGGTAGGAAGGCCTCTGATCTGTCAGCCCAAAAGGAAATTAGTTAGGGCAGGCTAGAGCAGGCTTAAAAAGGGAGGGGGGAGGGTAAGATGGAGTAATGGAAGAAGGGAAGCATTTAGGATATTAAGGCAAAATGAAGAGGATATTGAAAAAGGTCATAAGGGGATGGGACCAATGTTCTTGAAAGACCTTAACACATTACATCCTCTTACAGTAAATCCAGAGTTTAGCTTGTTTTGCGGAGAACTGCAAAGTGATTTTTGTAGTGGTTAGAGCAGTCCATAAGGTAATACCGGTTACTTGTTTCCAAACCAGCATGAGAATAAACTCAAGTTAAGGATTTTCAAGGATATGTAAATGCAAAATACATTGCATTGAGTTTACTTAAGCTGTTTCTGCAAGTTACTAACTGCTGCGTGTTTTACTTCCCACCCTTTTTGGTAGAAGTAGGGATTTTGCCAATAAATTCTGTGTTACCATTAAAGAGGCCATTCATCATGCTTACTAATGTTATTAATCAAGATACACCACAGTACTCTTAAAATGAGATCATTTTGATAAATCATGTATGACATGAAAAGACTTTATTCCTTTTAAGTGCAATTTAGACTGTAATTTTTTTCCTCATTTATGATTCATGGGAGAAACATGGATAAAATTCCCTTGCACATTTACACCTTATCTTCAGTAATAATTCAAAACTGCTCTTAGATGAAAATTCAAGGGCTGATTCACCAAAGCTGAATGCCAGCTCATTATTTTCTGGCATTCAGTAGTCCAAAAATAATGTCCATACATTAGGTGCTTTTCACAATAGTTGAATTTGGCTGCACACCAGACATATCGATTACACTCAATTAAGCCTAAATGCATAAGAATTATCTGATGTTCATTTGCATTTTTGATCCCTGCTTTCAACCTTGCAATTTAACATTAAGTGAAAACCAAAAGGTAAAGTAAATTCAAGTGAGAAGTGATAATCTCTCTTATAAGAGAAAAAGGGAAACCTTTGAATCTGAAATGCTTTGAATCTTAATCTCCACTACTTCTGTTAAATGAGAAAAATCCTCTTTCCTTTCCTGTTAAAGGTTATTGAAATTGGTAAGCCAACCAAAATATAAGATCACTGTTCTCCATGTTATCTCAAAACTACAGTAATTTGGCTACTGTATTAGTAGCCAAATCACATCTGAAAATAAGCTGCTAAAATATCTGGAATGAATATTTGCTAAAGTCAAAGTTATACTCTTGATTACAGCTGAAACACTTGTATTATTGATTAGATTTAAAAGTGTCAGAAGTGGATTTTTTGTTTACTTCTGTGTTTAGAAATATAAAAATTAAATGCCTAGTAGAGAAATACAATTTGGATAGCAGAGTCATTTAAATTTTGCTTTCTCAAACCATAATTCAAAGAGGATTGGCTTGTCCGAGTTCCCCCTTTACTTCTTTCAACAGCTGAAATATTTGAAGGAACTTGTGTGGTTGCCAAAAATAGCACAGCATTTTTATTTTTGAATCATTGGTCTCTACAATTTTGTTTTGATGCAGCAGATGTACAGTATGTTCTGTGTCCTGATACTACACGTGATGTTCCCTTACTAGTACCATGCAAGTATCGCATTTTTTATTCCTTGAAAAGTGGAATTCAGGGATTAAACAAGTCAGCTATTTTTTTTAAGTCTAATTAGATTCCTCCACTCTTGAGACCTAGTTGTTGGTGTGTGTCTGACAATTTTTTTCTAAATGGGATTTTTTTTCCTGTTCATTAATATGACTCTAATTTATGCTGGAAGTTTAGCAAAGGCAACTGCTAACTCATGGCCATGTCTGCTTGGCTGTGGAGCAAGGAAATTGGGAAATCCCATTCCATCCAGAATGGCCTCCTTTCCTGGTATGGATGCTGTGGCATCTCTTGGTTTTCCAGAACAGCCCAGTGTGTTGAGGTGGGTGACAAACTCCAGCCAGCCCATTTGAACCCTCTGGCTGAGCTCCCAGCTGGGGAGGGGCGTGCCAGTCTGGCTGTAGTCTGCCATGTGGAGTGCTCCACTCGGGGCCTGCTGTTGTGTATTTTCTAGTCTCTTTATCCCTTCTTTCATGCTTCATCCCCTTTTTTTTTTACTGGCTCTGTGGTTCCCAAGTTCATAGAAAAGCAAGTATATTGCAAATAAAGTTGTTCTTACCTGACCATTCCCCAGGATTGAATAGTTAAAGCTTTGGTATATTGTTGCTCTCAAATTTAGTTTTTGATGTTTCGTTGCGGTTTGTTTTGGTTGGTTGTGTTTCTTCCTGCTTCATCTTCTGCAGTGTCTGTAATTTTGATGAACATGCTTTGCAAATCTGGTACTCTTTTTATAGTCCATTTAGTATCAAATACAACAATTTGGACAAAACACACAGGTTAATATGAAGAGAGGTATCTCAATATAGCAAATAATTTGTTATGTGAATAACAGGGGGGCTGTGAGTAATCTAACTTTGTCTTTAAGTCTTAAACCACGTACTATGATAGACTGTAAAACTTGGATGACTTCAAGGTTTGCAAAACTACAAGCTTCTTCTGTAATAATATCATTAGAATTTCTTTACTGAGTTATTTTGTGACCTGTTCCTATAAAATTGAAGCTACCAACCAGTTTAAACAGCTTTCCTCAAAGCTATTTGTTATGTATGTATGTATGTATAGTTACTTTCCACTGCAAGAAGAACTTCTGATGCACATGTCACCAGTACTTGAAGACATAACTGTCACATGTCAATGCTGTCACTGTCACAATATTCCTGTGAATATTAAGAGTAATGCAATCTATACAAATCTCTTCGGAAAATAGCTTAGGGCCAAATGTCAGTATGTGGTAGGGAAAACAAATAGTTGTCTTTCTGTTGGTGCACAGGCTTACTCAGAAACGTGATTTGGAATTTGAGCCAGTGTTTGGGCAAAAAAATCCTAACCCTGGATGGTATTCCATAGAATTAAACTTGCTCTAACTGAATTCTTAGCTCAAAGGTAATGAAAACTGTTCTGTATTTGACAGGGAATTATATACTGTACATAAAATAACAGAAAAACACCAATAAACAAACCCTTCTGTTCTTGAGTTTCCTAAAATTGAAAATAAAGTTAAATTGTCCCTTCACTCCAATATCCTTTTTAGAAGCTCTTGAATTTTGCTCACTCAGTGGTATATTGCTGAAATGGCAAAGTCTCTTCCAGTAATTTTAAGAAAAGCTATCATCAAGCTGTCAACAGTCTAAATTGAGATTAAAAGTACCAAAGAGAAAGCTTCACTATTACCAGAGTCCCAAATAAGTACACTTGAATAGGCAGATAACATCTAGAGTGTACAGTATGAGACCACTCATTCTTCCAGTTTTTTATATGATTTACAGGGATGAAGTCTGTTGTTAAAACATGGCGTTTTTCTCCTTTTCTTACCCAGAACTACTTGAACCAAAGGAAACATGTAGTTGTGAACAGATGCCTGTTCTTGGAATTAGTTTCAAATATCACATAGCTGGATGTAAGGAGTTTCTATCTCTCCCTCTTACGTGTTATGTGCCCTTGGCTCATATTGGTCACCAGAGATATTTCCCATAATTCATAGTCCAGAGTAGATTGAGCTGCAGGTTTGCAATTCACCAAAATCAAGGTATTATTCATTCTGGCTGTAGGTGAGAGTTATTTCTGTGGCAATATGTCTCTGAACAGGAGGCTCCCTGAAAAGGGTTTATTATCACTGGTGAGTGAGCAGAGGCAGCATATTCTCTATTTTTATTCATATCTGGTAAGTAGCATCCTTGCTGTTTAGGCAAACTTGTCTCAGTGAAGTTCTATTAAGATGGTTGTTTTGATTCATCTTCATGCTGTCACCTGATTTTTCCTAGGGACAAAAATGGGATTGGTACTATGGTCTGACATATAAATTGAAGGCTGGTCTCCAAAATCGAAATCTTAGTATGCTAGTCCAGTCAGTCACCTCTCAACATTTTATGTACTATCTTTTAGGAGTCTAACAGCTACAACAAGGAAGACTTCTAAGTTACAGCCTTTAACAAACTATTATCACAATTAACTTTCATTGTTATGGATTTCTGATTATTGTTCTCAGGTTTGGTCTGGTAATTGAGATTTGAATTAGTATTTATGCATTTTTCTTCCCCAAAACACCATAGCCCTATTTTATACTTTTATATTAACCAGACATTGGAGACCTGGGGGTTCATACATTTTGAGGATATATTCAATTAAAAAGTAAGTAAGATGGAGGTGGACTCCTCTGATTGACTTTTGCAGCTTAAAAGTCAAAACATCATTAGGGAACAAACTGCACAGAAGATAGCAATTATTTTCTCAAGACTCCCTTTAGTCAATTATCATGAGATTCAAGAAATAGTTTAGCTTTTTTATTTTTCTCTTTATTTGCCTTATTTTTTCTATTAGAAATTATCATGTAACTTTCAGTGAACGCGGTCCTTCGTGTCTTCTATTTAAACACCTCATCTTTTTATGTCTGTTGAAATGGGTAGGTTGTAAATACTCCAGAGCAAACTCTGTATCTGAAACTGGACTTATCACAACTGTGTCACCAACCTAAGTTAAACTGAACTTTAAAAACTGACAATGATTCCTGTTCACCAACACAATCCTTTATTTTCATATCTTTTCCTAACAGTGCAACGCTGCTGTTCGGTAACAACAAAGCAAGATGGTAAATGTGGCTTGTTTTAGCTTTATATTTTTTTATATATCATTCCTTCAGCCGAAATATCCAATGGAATGACGGTTAGTTTATTGTAAACCAGAGTTCTTTAGTCTAATCTTTTAAAATTGGAATCATAGAATCTTGAGACTTATTATGGAGAAAGATTTGGGCTTCTTCTCCCTTAACATTTTGCTTTTAAGGGTTCTGAGCAAGTCCTCTTGGGTACTTATTTCTTTTATTAGATGTCTAGAGTGGGTTTTAAGTGTTTATTGTCAACAATTCTATATACTTGTACATGTTTTTTGCATTATGGGCACTATAATTTTTAATAGATCCCTTCATTTAGCTTACAGGGCAGTGGAATGAGAAAATAATTTCGGATTTTTTTCTTTAGATTTGAAAAGTACAGTATCTTAGCCCAACTTTCTATTTTTATCTCCTTTCTTTCATGTCGACTCACTCATAACTTCCTTTAGGTAAATAATAATCCGTTTCACCCAGATGAAAACTTTTAACATTGCCTAAAGATTTCCTGACAAAGATGGTAATTTCTATAAAGCTGTCATCTGTATGAAAATATTTGCTTAGTAATGGTACATAATGTCATTGTGTAAACTGTTGTGAGTGCAGCAACCTTGAGGAATCGCAAGGAGCCGTAACAAAAGCAAATTAATCCTTCATGGCCGGTAACTCCGTGCACCTGTGACCACGTGGCAGCACTCATCCTGCAGGTGCATCCTCTTTGCCTGATCACTGCCCTCCCCCCAGAGCACTGACCGGGTTTGTTTTGTCACACAGGGCCCCAGTGCTGCTGCCTCTCCAGAGATGCACTACACCCCTCTGCCTCCTGGATCCAGAGACCTCACCAATCACAGAGGTGAGAGCTGCGTTCTGTTGGTATGAACTGCTGCAAGGTGTTAAGCTTTTCTCTAAGGCCTTCTCTGTATTAGTTACTGCTGCATTGCACTTTAAAGAGATCCATGCCTTTCGAGCACTATATGAGAAAACCATACCTGTCAAGACTACAGATTTTACCTCATTTTAAATAGGATTTACAGGTAGTCTACCGGGAAAGCAAATAAATCTATGGATAATAATGCTCCGTGATTTTTCTGTGTGTGTGAAAGAGAGAGAAAAATGTGAAGAGATTAGAGTACTTAAACATTGCTAAGTAGATTATTACATGCAGCACTGGTAATTTTGAGAGAATTTGTAAACTTTCTAATATTTTAAAGTGAGAGCTTTTTGGTAGTTTAGAAATTTAGGACTATAATTTTGAAACGTTAACACAATTTCATTGCAATAAAAGGGATTCTTCTCTGTTTTTCAACATTAAAGGTGGATCAGTGTTCAATTTCCTTTTTTATCCATCCTTAGAACTTTAAAGGGCACCTTGGGCAAATTCACAATTTCCTTCTGCATACCTTTGAAACAAAAATTCAGGGAACAGGTGGAAAACTGAAGCAGTCAGGAAGGGTGCATTCCAAGCTTTTTTCACTTTTTTCTAAAAGGAGAAATTTTTGAAGCTTACAGCACTTTTTCAGCTTAAAACGATAGTAACAATCCTCTTATTTATTTCCCACATTACCTGTTGATTGTACATTGATCATGTAAACCATTTGTTCAGAGGCAGGTTTTGTTTAGGATGCAAGGGTCAAAGTTAGCCTTATATTTATGAATTGATGGTAACTTGATTTTAATTTGTGTTCAAAATCTGCATCACTACAGAAGATGGAAGCAGCCTTAGTAGCATTCCATATTACTTGAAACCTTCTGACAGGATCAGGCAGGTAATGCACCTGAAGAAGGATCTGCAATTCAGGTGTGAAGGATGAGGAATGCAGGTGCTTAGACTTTAATTTGTTGCAGCTTGTATCACTGTTGTTGTGCTAGAGCTGAGGATGAGTCTGAAGCTACATCCTGGCCTCGGTGTAGATTGCTGTGGTGCATTGGAAATCAGATATCCTAGAGGTGCTGTGGGTGCACTGTGGGCCAACATTGAGCTCACTAATATAGAAACTGATACTTTTTAAAGAGAAAGGACCAACCAAAATTCTGAATTTGAGCACACACTTGGACTTCTGAGGTTAAAAAACAACCTCTCCCCCCAAAAAAACTTGAAATCCAGTGCCCTTCCTCCCCACTCTTCTTTCTCCCCACTTTCCCAAGGTAAGTAGCTTTGATTTTCAAATAAGCATGTTGCCTTTGAGGCTGGATTCCTGGTGTTGGACTAAATGGCTAAATAGAATGACAGAATCTTGTAAATACCTGAGTTCTATAACAATACTTATAAAGTACCCTTAAAAGCCAGGTATCTTTTGATTTTTTTTTATTTAGGTGATAGTGTATTGGAAGTGTGACTTCATGGCTGACTGTGCTGTCTGACTTGGCAAAAGAAATTCCATTGGTGTTGAGCATCAAAAGCTGTGTGCCTGCATTATTGATTGACTCCTCCTGCAATACAGCAGTTGTGTGGCTGCAGTAGGTGTTTGTTCAGAGTTGGAGCTTGCCAGGCTCTCAATACCCACTGTCCTCACCAGAGCTTCAGAATGCCTGCCCCCTTGCTATGAAAGGGGGAAAATATATTCTCCAAGTCACCAACTTTCTACCCTTAGCAGTTCACATAATTTTTATTACTTCTGTCTTTACTCTTCCCAGAAATATTCTGCTCTGCATGCTAAATATGCTGCACATTTCCTTGTGATTAAGCACAGTTATAAATAAAGTGAATAGAGAACAGTGTGTCATCCAAAGAGAGGGTGAAACTGGTCCTTAAAGAGACATTGTTAACATGATTTGATAAGTTTATGTATATGTGCTTGTGTATATATGTATATATATACACAGACATATATTCACAAGGAAATAATTAAGAACACTTTCCAAAATTCCAGGTGTTGGAACAACCAATTCCAAGCTTAGAACAACCTGCTGGCAAGGCCCATTAACTCGATCAACTTGTTTTATACAAAGAAAAATGTCAAAGTTCACCAGCCCATAAAAGATTAATTGCAGTCAATAGAAAAATCTCCAAGGAAAGAATGTAATACTTAAGCATGCTATTTTAGGCTCTGAATATCTTCAATTTTTTTCTTCACTGAATGCTTTTAGTGTTGTAAAGTAGAATTGAATCAGCTGTTGCATATGTAAATATTGGCGGTTTTCAATGCATACTGGAATGAAGAATGCTGTAAGTTTGTGAATGTTATTTGTCCCTGGAGAAACTTGTTTACCAGAATCCTGAAGTCTGGCAAATGGTTTGGTACAGCTGCAAATTGATTTTTGGGAGACTGGGAGGGGGAGCAGGAGCAAGCTGGATGTATTTGATTGGTACAGTTTCACTTGGATATTTCTCACTGTTTAGCTATGATTTTTTACAGGGAGAACAAAAAAATATAATTATGTATGGGTTGCACCATGTGTCTTACAGCTTTTGTGTTCATGCATGCAGTATATAATTTCCAGTCAGGATCTGGTCCTTTGGGCTGACTCTATATTTTGTACAGACAATTTGATGAATGGCAAAAATATCACTCTCCCTTTCAAAGCCCACAGAAACAGCATGTGACAGTGTGATGTCAGCATGCAATGATATGGAATGGTCACTGCAAATATTATATTGAGTGTTATGATGCTTGGGTATATGAGTACCTGAAGAGAGGAATAGATATTGCATTGCATTTTTAAGCTTTAGAAAATTTTTCCCCACCTTGGGAAAGTTGTTTTTCCTTATATTACAATGCTGCTTAGACCCACTTTTGAACCTTACCTCAGTCCCACTGTTCATATTTTTCACTGAAAAAAAATCTACAGGCCTTCTATTTAGATTTGGTGCATCTGACAACAATATGACATGATTCTTTATGTTATCCAATTGCTATCCCGTTAGACAAGGCTTCCAAAGTGGCAATTTTGTAGGTGGCTGTATATTTGTTTTGATTCCAAAACAATGATCTCAAACTTCTAAGGGTCTTGCCTTGGTCTTTGTTAAAATAGGATTTTTGTATTTTATTTTATATGGATTTAGAACGCAATGATTTACTTGTGTGAAGTTTGTGTAGTTGTCTTACCTAGTTAAAAGAAGTCATTAGAAGACACAGCCTCCTGTCATACAAAGTGCTTCTTTTGTTTCTATATTCTATACATTGCTTGTATTGTTCTAGCTTTCAAATCTTCTGGTGGAAAAAAATATATATGCCCAACATTCCTGTCTGCTTTTTCAGATCTACCTTTAAGGGAGAAAAACCAACAAAACCCAACCAAACAAACAAAAAACCCAAACAAAAACTAGCAGAAAAGTTGCTTATTTTCGTTTTTTAAATAGAAATGGTCATGCTCCCAATGCACAAAAGCAATGAATGTTGTGACTTTTAGAAGAAATTGGCCCAAAAATTTTGGGGCTCATGTAAATTTCTTTAGTTGTTTGTATGTATGTTTTTTAGTTGTTTGTATATATGGCGTTCTTCTCTTCCTTATTGATCACTTATTAATAAGGACATATTTTGGTACATATCTTAAAATGGAAACTTAAATTCTTGACATAGTTGACATTGATAAAAAAAGAGATTTTAAAGTCTTAATAATGTATTTGTAAGGATAATTTGTCTCATTTATGGAAAAAAGTCTTTCACTCCACTCAGGTTTTATATTTGCTTTGTTTTATAATGGCATCCCTGTTAAGGCTGTGCCTTTATGTGTAGCCATTGAAACTCAAATTGCCTTCTAAAAAGAACAGTGCTTTCCAGTTCATGGGGAAAATAGTAATTTATCATTCTATCTCTTCAGAAGCAATATCACTAAATCACGGCTATCATGAAAATATGTTTTCCCCCATACAAAAACACGTGCTGGATGCCTTTTGTATAAACAGTTATTTTATAACATTGTCTGTTACTTGATTTACTTGAAAACATATTAATTTGCCAAAGCCATTTGGTTTCCAGTAACAATTTACAGGTAACTCCTTCTTTCCTTATGCTCTTGTTTCTGGGAAAAAACAGTGGTAAGTCTAGCCCATGGCTTACTGGTAAAAAGAAGAAGCAGCAGTGTCCATTAAAAACTAAGCCTGTATTTATGCAAGTAGTTTTTAGAACCTTATTCTGGATTTAGGCAAGGTTTAATAGTTCTAATTTATTAAGAATTGTAAAAACTCTTTCAACAAATCCACTGTCCTGTTTTGGTGTCCATACTGTTAATTATCCAAGCATTCTGGTATGTGCAGTTATTACATTGTCTTATGCTTGAATGATGAGTGCCCAAATGAAAAATTGGTATTTATTCTACCAATATGTTTCAATCAACTGACAGAGGTGTTTTCTTATTTTATGATCTGATCTTGAAAGTCATCAACTGCATTCAAATCCCGTGCCCAGAAATTCAAGAAGAGAATGTTTTGAAGCTTCTTATTAACGTTCTAAAGGTAATTTTATAGAGCCTTTTTGAACAAAGGAAGTGAGAGGTTCCTTTTGTTCTCAGTTCCTCTTTGTCTAACAGAGTTGTGCTGAAGGTTTCTTTTGGAATGAAGATCTTTCCAAACTTTCCCATTCTTGAGCAAACAATTGTGTGTAGGCGTTTAATCTGTTAGGGAGACACCTGAGCTTGCAATGTTTTCTTCTGTGATTGTTATGCTGTGCTTTTGTACTCAGAGTATTTGGCATAGTAAATTTTCAGTAATGACTGCTATGTTCATGCACAATTCCTTCTGATTGATTGTTAGGCCTTGCCACACAGAAAACCAGCTAGTAGCTTTGTAGGAGTTTAGATAAGTACTAGATCAAGATGAAAGTGGACTGCAGAATGCACAACAAGAGTTTAGCCATCTTGTTGGGCAGGAATTCACAATGCAGTACATGTCAAAGGACATCTACTACTTTCTAAGTTTGGTGTTGAAGGAAAAAAATAGAAATTTTGGAGAGCCAGAGAAAGTGGTATAATTAAAGTGATTATTCTCCAAAGATTTACCTCTTCCGTCTCAATTTACTTAGCCTGATCATACTTTATAAATATTCTTAAGTTTATAGGGAACTAGTCATGTCTATCAATTCTTCCAGAATTTGGCCTACAGTTTTAATATAATACATGAAAATATTTGAAGTAAAATTTTAAAATTGACGTGCACCGCTTAATAATAAATGTTAATACACGAAGTTCTTATTTGACACATGCATTATGAAAAGCCATGCTGTCTTTAAATCACAGACATAAAAAGAGAAGGAAATTGGTTTACAAAAAACTTACTTCCAGAAAGATAAGTATCCTGTTTATATTATCATTGTGGTCCTCTCTCTTGCTGTTATTGACACATTTGTTAGGTACTCATTGTGTTTTCAAGCCAGAGGCTTATTTAAAGTTTGAAATTGATTGCTGGGGAAGTTGCAAAGCAATTTATGTAGCAACTTATCATAATTAGTTAGTTTTATTAGTGTGAACTTCACTTTATGCTTGTCAATTGATTTTTCTGGGTATATGCATAAGGCAGCTCATTGTATTCTGTCAAAAAACCCAAACCCAAAAAAACCCTATGGTTAGTACTTTATCATTCAGTTAAAAAAGTGTATCCATATATGTATATAAGATGTATTTGCTTTAGCTTGTTTAATAACTGTGAATAGAATGAATAAGAAAATTGCAAGCAGATGCACTATGTGAAAGCTTTGTATCAGGCAAAGATGCTGTGAATAGTGAGTTATTTTCTTTATTGTTTTACATAAGGTGTCCTTTGAAAATACCATCATTTTTAACCTGCATTGTGTTGTGGTGTGTCCTAGACTGAAGACTTCTTCAGCCAGGATCTTTTCATCATGAGATGAATAATCTTTAAACAACCAAACAACAAAAAAGTTCTCACTAGCATGGAACAGACAAGATCATATTTTCCAGGAAAGGAACACTCAAAAAATAAGCTGTGACATTTCCTATTAGTGCCAGGAAATATGTCCCAACAGTGAGATGTGATGTGGTCATGACTTAGCCTCAAGGGAAGAGGATGGAAATCCTCTTCTTTTGACACTCTGGGAGAATGCTAAAATAAGGAGTCTGGTTTAAAAAAAAATAAATAAAAAAAATCCCATGTGGTTTGCCTGTATGAAGTGAGAAACTGGGTTCTAACTCATTGGTTTTTAATTTGGAAAATAGGCATTAACGGAAGCTCAAGATACATGGGAGAAGCATGGAAAGCAAAGTGATGGTATAGATGAGTATCAGTGTGAGAGAAGACTTGGTTAAGAAAAGATTCTGTTTTCTGATCTTAGTTCCCTCTGGTTAAGGGGATGTGGAAAAAAAATCCATCACAGGTGAATTGGGGTTTTGGAGTCCAGATGTGTGAGATGGTAATGTCAGAAACGTACAGAATTCTGGTGCAAGATGTTCCTGGTGCAGCTGGGAGAAAGGCAGAGCAGGCTTCTCTCATTCCTGTGCTGGATGGCTCCTGCTGATGCCCATAGGCTCCCCAAACCTTACACCAGGAGATGAGGTGAATGGTGCTGGATTATTTCTATTTATTCAGTGGTGCACCTGGTTTCTTAGCTCTGACCATGATTTTTCCCTTCCAGGGTGGATTCCAGTTTACTGCTTTCTCAGTAATTCTGCTATGTTTGCTTTGTGGGGAGAAGAATAGGTAGGAAGAATGAGTGGAACAAAGTAGGTGGGGAGAAATGCTAGAAGGCACACTTCCTTAAGGAAGTGTACTCCAGCAAAATGCTACTAGCTGGTAACAGAAGCACAGCTGTACCAGTATTTGCCAAGTCTGCAAATGCATTAGGCATCTCTCCTGGTTTTGTGAACTGACACACAATCAAAAATTTTGCCTTTCAGTGGAACTGAGAAGTACAATGCCCACACGTGTGATCGACTCAGCTCTCAGCTGTGGAGTGGGTTTTTGCTGGGCAGTCATGAAAACACAGGTTAAGGAGGGTCTCATTAGTCCCTTTCCTGAGCCCTACTTTATTTGTTTACTGGAATAGAACTGCCACCAATAGCTGTGCTGTTTGTGGACCAATTCACCTCGTTTGCTCAGTAGTGATAATTTCTGCCAGCATCTGCATGTCTCTCTGTAAAGTACAATGACTTTCCCAATTGTGGAATAAACTGTAATTGCATTTGAGTGTGACCTTGACTAATATGGTTCAAGAAATAAATTTTATGGGTCATTGGATTCATATTCTTGTCATTTACACGGTCAACAATGTTTTGTCTGTGTATACAAGGAATGTTGGATTTGAATCAGGATACTGTAGATTATTAAAACTTCAGCATAAAAATGTATTGTTATCTTTTTGTATATTGCAGTGATGGGAGTAACTATTCATGTGAAAGTAGGTTGGGGTAAATGAGGTGGGGATGATGTATAAAGTGACTTGAAGTTTTGTCTAAAGTCTTTCTTGATGGCCAGAAAAGTTAAGACTTGGTTTTAAATGACAGCATACTTTAATTTGTGAGCCTTCTCTGTGTTCTGTGGTTTGAAACTGAACCCAAGGGATGTGATTGAGCTGACCAGAAGTTCTAGGAGGATCGCTTCCTGGTGTGCTGTGTCTCTGTAGGAATAAAATATGTGTGTTTCTCTGCAAGAAAATTTTAAAAGAGAAAAATAGGGCAATTAAGTGGTTAATCAAATTCAGATTAAAATATTACTAAATATCTCAGATGTTGAGCACAAAATTCCCATTCTGCATCTAATGGGATTTAGCAGTCTAAGACTCGGGCAGAATTTCATAATTGTCAGTATTTTTTTTCCAAATATTATAGAGAGTTTAATTTTTCCTCAGTGCACATTCCCTGATCTGACTGTTGAAGACCTAAACATTTTCCATATTTTTGTTGTTCTGAGGGTTCTCATTGTAAGTTTTTCCATATTTGCCAAAACTAGCAGTCTAGGTCCAAGTCACCCATACAAGTGTCACATCAGAGGAAAAGTGATTAATGAGGAAAAAAAACTGTAACTTCATATTTTTGGTAGACTAGAGAGTGTCTATTTCACAACATAGCTCATTTTGTCATGCTGGCAATAAGAGACCCTAAGAATGCTCAAGCAGAATGACTAAAAAGTGTCAGAAATATTTAGAAGACACTTGCTTCTATAAGTGGAAACTTGGGATGCAAATCCATAAGCCTACCCAAAATCTTCTTTGAAATGTGGGAGAGCTAATGATGCAGTGTGTATACAACTGGCAATTAAAAAAAAAAAAAAAGTCTAGTAAATTTGCCACTTGGCCTTATAACATTTTACAATAAAGAATTCCAGTCATCAGCCACAGTGTTACAGCTCTTCCAAAGAAATTGGGTTCAAAGCACACCAGTGCTGTGCAAATGCAGTCTCCAGAGAGATCCCCATGTTTAGTTAGCACTCTAGTCTAGCCTGTTTTTGCAGGAGTCCTCCAGTTTTATCATTCAGGCATTTTTATGGCCTCATTGGAACAAATAAACAAACATCTGGAATCATGTGGTATATTTAATTAAAAACTTTTTGTTTGGCCAGAAATAGTAAAATCATGAAAAATTGCCTGTCTCCAAGCTCAGAAAGGCCAAATGGTGAAGCTGTTGGCTACAGACAGTTTTACAATGTATTGAAATTCATAGATATGCACACCTGCTGCAAGTCCCCCCCCCCNCCCCCCCTTTTTTTTTTTTTTTTGATTCATAACCATTAATGAGTGTTTAGTGCACAGATTGTAGCCCTTGTTTAAATGGGAATTTACTGTTTTTAATAACATATAGACATGTGTTGATATATTCCATACAGCCTGTACTGTTCTGTAGTATACAGACAGGATAAAGCTTTATATTATTGGTTAAAGAAAACAAAAAACAGAGAAGAAATCTTTATGGTGCATGTTCCATTTGAATATTTTTTTCATATGAGCATGTTTTAATTCCAGAGGCAGTAAATATCTGCCCCATACTAAGGGTCTGTGTAGCAAATGTTCAAAACGTGAAAGATGGTGTTTTCTTATTAAAATTAGACTCTGTAATGAAAATGTACATTTTCATTGTTTCATTTAATGTAATACATTATAAATTTAATGTATTTTTTGAGGAAATTTTCAAGAGATTCTTGCTTTGGCTGACAAAACTGCTTGATGTCTGAGATATTACTGTATGGTCACAAAATATTTTACCGACCCAGAATCATTATTTATGAAAACTAATTTGTCTATTGGGCTACTATCTATCTGAGATGCACAAATATAGGCCTTTGAACATATGGGACATAGGATTTTATTTTTGAGTTTGTACATCTCAGTTTTTAAATAGCTGAGCCTTCTAACTAAGAAAATGACATGCACACAGAAAGTAGTACTCCATCCAAATATTTTTCACTGTTCTTCATATTTTTCATTACTAAAATAATGTGGCCATTCCATTTTGAGCTGTGGTTCTCAGAAAATTTAGACTTTTTAGCAAGATTGGATGGATGGAATACTTACATGACTTTTTCCACTGCTCTGTAGTTGGTGTAATGGACCTGAATGTAGAGAATAATGTGGGTGTCATCTGAAAAAGCTCCAGTTCCCACATAGTCAACGCATGTAGAAGCCTGCTTTAAAAAATGGGGAAGTTTCCTCTGCAGTCAGAAGGGCAGCCATCTGCATAACAGCAGTGAAACTATTTTATCCTCTTGTGTGTTTGTTCTTTATAGCATGCACATCTTACTCTAACATCTACGTGTCTTTCAAACTGAGCAGCCAAAAAGATGCAATGTAATTCGCATTTTGTTGTTCAGGGTGCGTGCTGTGCTAGAAGTGGGTGAAGGGTCCTTTTTTAAATTTGATTTCAGGAAAGAAAGGGATGACTGTAGGATTTCATTGCATGATCTTGTGCAAGAAGAGAAAGCTGTCAGCTTTTTACTGGATATGAATATCTGTATTCATGATCTAATGATATATTTACTGATCAAAGTTCCTTGCAGAGCTCTGAAAGCAAATGATAAATAAGTTGATGAATTCCTCTTTTTTTCTCCTGTTTTGTGATATTTTTGTGGTCTGTTAATAACCTCATTGTAAGAAAAGTAAATGATAGGAAGCCCCATGACATCCTTCACTAACTTTGTATGCTCTTAAGCTGAGAGATCACACCTGGGGAGAAGAAAGGGAGGAGACAGAGAGGTAAATAATAAGAATAAACAAGTGCAATTGTTTTATGTCCCTCACCAAACAGAGGATGGCTGATCCTTTTTTTTTGTTGATATTTGTTGTGTTACCTTTTACAGTCTGAGATATCCTGAAAATTGTTTCTATTTACACAGAATGAATTTCTTTTACCGTGTGACTGACAGCATTGATATGTTTTGTAAGCCCCTTTTTGTCTATGACTCTAAAGTGCTTAGTAAACCTAGGCAGCCACCTGAAAGACCCCCCACCCGTGGCTGCATAAAACCAAAATAAAGAATGGAAAATAACCCATTGAGTATTCACTTTCCCACCCACTGAGAGCAAAATGCAATGTAGTGCAATTTTAGTACTTGCGTGCCACTGGGGAAAATAGACTCCTAAAATCACATAGTGAAGCATTGGAAAAATTCAGCAAATTTGTACTAAGCACAGTGTTATAAAACCTAAGGAACCGTAGGCTTTGCTTCTCAAGTGAAACAGATTTGTATTGCAGTTCTGTTAGAATGCCTCCAATTGCAATGGTGATATTTAGCACAGTAGGCTGAAAAAATGTAAGGCTGGTGAATGTGAGTCCTTTCACAGGAAGGCTTACAGAGGGGGTTGCAACCTTCTGATGTCTACTTAAAGACCAAACCAGACTGCAATCTCTGATCTGTTTTTTCACTTTTGCTTCATGTCAGGCCACGTAGAGAGATGCAGAAAGAGCACATGGCTCAAGCTGCCTCTTTCAAAATTATTTCTATTACTAGACATGGCTTCTCACATCTTATAAAGAACTAAATGTTCACGTCTTGCCTGAGAGGAGTTAGAATATCTGTGTACCCAAATTGCAGGGCTACCACACCAGCGTGCTGGATTTCCCCACACTAATTTGGCTTCCTCTGCACCCACCACTGCAGGAGCAGTGACTGTGGTAGCTTCAGTCATCTGTGCTTAGAAAAACTGCATCTATCCTGGCTCTACCTTTCCTCAAAGGAGAGAGGCAACTTTTGGATAGGTTTTTTTTTTGGCTGAATTGTGAGTGGGAGCAGCCAGGCTTAACGGTAAATTTTGTTTCCATGGAGTAAAAGAAGTGGCCTCAATGGAAATAATCTCTTGGGCCCCGATGGAAGAATTGGAATCTGTCTTAAAGCCAGGAGGTTGGCAAACACCGCCTCCATACACATGCCAAACAGTCCAAATGCACCCTACTGACCCTCCCAAATCCATTTAATTAATTAATTTTTGCCTGTCTTACAGGCAAATTGTGCCTGTCTTAAAGGTAGCAAATGATAAATTTCATTAGGGGCAAAAAAGAGAGCAACTTAGAATAAATAGATTAAATATAAGCTATTACATCATTCAGAAGCAATTTGGTGCTGTCAAATGCCAACCATTACTGATGTAAAGTACGTGAAATGTCAAGAAAAAGAAATACCAGGTGAAATTACAGTTAGGTAAGAAGGAGATATGTAGGCATCCATTCAGCTGATAATTGTGGATGTAACTTTACCTCTGGCCTGTAATCTGATGCTAGATAACAATGGCAGTAGAAGTGTGGAGGATAGCTGTAGGAGTCCCTTTGCTGTTGTTTCCTCTTCACTTTTGTTCCACTGTCAATACAAAAAAGTAATTCCTTTACCAGGGTGAGTTCAATAGTAAAGTGAAAGAGAAGCTGTCAGCTAAATTAATTTCTTTGTGTTGAAAAATCTGTTTGTTATAGGGAGTATAATGGCTTTATTCAAAAGAGAGTGAGACAAAATAGAACATCATGAGAATATTATGAGAAGAATTAGAACATCAGGAGATGCCACAAAGGAGAGTGAGCTTGACATATTGTTAATGTCTGTTAATTCTTTTATCCTGCCAACCCTTAATAAAAGTTTGCTTGGGTTTTTTTTTTCCTGCTCTCTGTGGGTTTAGGGAAGATGGCCCTTCAGATGAAATTTCTCCATGAAATGAGCTAGTTAAAATAGTTTGCAAGTTTCGGAGATGGCATTCATTTAGGAGATGTAGGAACCATAATTCAGGAATTCAGGCAGAAGTTGTTCCCACAAGAAGCTAAAACATAGACTGAAGTTTAGCAAATAAATAAAGAAAAAATGCAAAATACGGGTATGTTTTGCAGAGTAAAAAAGAAAATTTCAAAGAGTTCTACAAGTAATTTTGTCAGTGAGAATAGATGCCAGCTCGCTGTGGTTGATATGGTACCTGGGAATGCACTGAGTGGAAGATATGTGTAGGAAAAGGAATGTTTCTTTCACAGGCAGGAATGCACTTTTAACCTCAAATTGTCCACCCGGAATGGAGGCAGGATTTTCCTGACAGAATAATATTTAGGATCCGAAATAGATTTCTTTTTTTGTGAACATATCACCTAAAGGAGCTACACTGTTTCACCAGGAAGTTGAGTTTTACTCTGTCATTCTGTTTTGCAGTAGCACAGGCAGGAAATGGCAAGCCTTGGTACTGCTGCTCTGAAGCTCTGTGAGTTGTTCAGGATTTGTTCTTAAGTATGTGAGAGAGCAAATGTAGAGCTATTCTGCAGCATTTTTAGAAGATGCTGGTTTCTAAGGTAGGTTGAAAAGTTGTACATCACTTCAATCCCATTTAGAGAATTTGTGAAGGCAAAGAGCATCTGGTTCCTTAAATCATGTCTTGGCAGTAGGGAACTCAATTTTAAAATCTTTATAATTACTGTAGTTTATATAATATGAGCAGTTTAAAATTAAAACAGAATTATTCCAATAACACTGAATGTTAATGGGGCCTTCTTCAGAAAATGCTTTTAAACAAATAAAGGTGCAAGAGCAAGTTCTGATCTGTGAAGTTCAAACTACCTCTCATTGGAAGTAGTTTTTAAGTATGGTGATGGAGGTAAGAATGAAATGAAAAGCAAAAGCCAAAATGTGAATGGCTTTATGATCTTTTAAATAAATGAAGTAGCACATTCTTTACCTGAAGTTTTTACTTGTATTCTTACTGTTTTTTCTTCATGGGTTTTAAAGAATTTTCTAAACTTGCAAAGCAAACTATTTAATACCAGCCTGTAGGTACTTTGAACTGCCCTAATTTATGAACTTGGAGATAAATCTATTTTTTTTCAAATGCTATTATATGATTTCCTAATAAAAAAGATATGACTCATGTTTCCCAAGTCTCATAAGCTTAATAGAAAAGATTTTTCAATCAGTCTAAGAAAGGTTTCTCTGATGTCTAGGATAGAAATACTGTGTTGGAACCAAATATGTTAGTACAAGAGGGGAATCTCTAGGTAATTTCTCCCTGTGGCTGTAGTTAAACCTACACAGATTATGTGGAGGAAATCCATACACATGCTAGACATCTCTATGCCTTAAAACAACTGCCTGCAGGTGTTTTAGCCATGCACATGTGGCTGGATATATGATGAGGCTTTTCAAATTTTTAGCCAAGTCTTCACTTGCAAAGTAATGAAATGTTGAAGGAGAGGGAAACAAGATACATATACATGCAGAGGTTATGATGTCATATGTAGTGAGTTATTGCTGTTTTGATTCTGCTCATAAATTCATTCCAAATGAATTACTAAGCCATATTTCTGTACTGTTAATTTAAAATCTTGGAGAATGTGAAGTTGTGTGTATGCACACGTCATATGCTCTCCCATAATAGCCAACCATTGTCTCTGAGCTGAGGGAAGCACCTTCCCCTAATCAGTGAGCTACAGCTATATTCCTTATTACTAGGTTCAGGTGTCTTGGGAGCAAATTGAGGTCAGTGTGGGAGGATCTAAAATTCACTTTCCTATATGCAAAACACATCAACTGGGCACAGATTTTTTTTTTTGAGCTTCACAGTTAGACAATATGTCAGTTTGGTACCACATCCTCAAGCGTAGCCCCAAGCAGCTTAAAAGTTTGTTGAAAGTAACAGGAAAGTAACTGGGAGAATTACTTCCTCCAAAGTATGGACTTTACCTGTAGTGCCAAGTTATAGACACCACAGTGCTTTTACACAAATATTGGTTTTGTGTATTTTGATCTCGTTTGCCAAGCTCTACACAGCAACCGAATGAACAAAAGCGTATGGGTTCTATCCAAGATATCTGCAAACTTTCTGCTGCTCCTGTGAAGTAGTTTAAATGTTTTGATTGATCATCACCAGTACTACTATTTTGGTGATTCTTGATTTGAAAATAGACTTGGAGTTGCTTAAGAATAGCTTGATAAGATTTAACCTCTCTAATGAGAGCTTGATAGATAACATGTTTAAATTAGAAGGGGAAGGGGGGGCAGTGTGAAATAGATCATGTTGTAATTTCAGTAATCACATGCACTGAAATATGTCATTGAAAAGATACTTAAGAATCTTAAATCTTAGGATGCCTGTCAGATTTCTTTTAGTCTATGAACAATGACAGTCATAATTTGACGATGAAATACGGTCAGAGCTTCTGTCTCCTTGACAATCACTCCAATATTTAGACAAAAAAGCACACTCTTACAGATTTCATTAGTCAACTTGTGCTTTTACCTTTTCCCTCATGTAACTCTAATACCCTGAGAAGACTAGACAAGCAGAATTGAGTGCTCTCTCTTACCAACATGAAAGAAATTACACGTGAATATGAAAAACCAGAGGAACTTTAAGGTCATTCACACAGATTGTTTGAAAATCCCAGGAAATATTAGGGTTGCACTTCATGAGTTTGCGTGTGCACTTGAGCCATTTTAAAACCTCCTCTAATTGACTTGTTGCACAGTTGAATTAAGAGTTTTAGGTGTTTTTTTTTTTCATATGCTATTGCCATGATGCTTCATATGTAACAAAAAACCAACATAACTTAAGAACATTGGAAGAGACTTGAAGACCTGCTTTGGGTAACAAATCAGAGGGAGTGAGGAGATTCTGATTGACAAAGCAATCTGCATTTATGAAATGTCTTTTATGTAGAGTGTCTCTGGGCACCGACAATGCAGTAGTTGTGGAGCTTGGCTAAGCAAGTGAATAAGCTTGAAAGAATGGGAATTTTGAAAGCAGGCAGGGAAAAGAGCTTGATCTAATGTCATAAGGCAGGGAGCTTTAGAGCCTTGGGGCACAATTAACTAAGGGTCTGGCACCTGCCGTCTCTGGTCTTTGTTTAGAGAAATATTTAGTAATTCTGCTCATGGGATGTGTTTCCTTCTCTTGTCTTCAACCCATTGTGGCTCAGAATATGAATATTTGTGGTAATGATAAGTTAAGGATATAAGCTTCCTTAGCTCAGGTGAGCATAATAGGTGACAGCTACTTAGTGAAGCTCAAAAGAGACCTGCCTTCTCTTTCGCCATTGTGAGTCCTCCCACCCCCCAGTTCTCTTTTTTCCCCTCTGTTTAACAGCAAGAAAAGTGGTTCTGAGAGGTGAGGAAAAAAAAAAAAACACAAAGGAATTTATACTGCTTTTACAGACGGATGATTGCAGGACTTAGGAAATTTCACTTGATTTATATATTTTTATCTGTTGTTGATGTAAATGGCATCTCTGCTGAAAAGTCAGTGTTTCTTATTGAAACACAAGAAGAATGCTAATTTGGAGAAAAGTTGAGGATACTAATGTGTGTCCTTTACTGTCCCTGAGGATGTTATGATTTCTCCTTATGAATGTAGGGAGCATTTTTCCCTTACAGTTGTATTGCCATCATATTTGGGAACACTGAAGTCTTTTAGAGGACCTTTATCAAGCCCCCATATGTGTGGCAAGATGTTATCCATGGCCTGATGCATTTACTTAGTTAAATGGACAAGATAAGCAGTGAATAAAATATAGGAAAAAAATATTTTCCATACTTTCGTATTTGTGAAGGTGAGGCAGAAAGCACGCATGCAGTGGTTTAGCCAAAGTGCTTGTGGCACTGTATGGGTTTTAAGCATCTCATTTCTTGGACTGCAAATTTAATAACTAGAATACCCCTTCCAATAAAAGTACTCATATCAGAGGCCTACATGCTTCCTAGATAATTTTAATGATATGTCCTTTATCGCAAAATTTGTTTTCATGGTATCAGGAATTAGTTCTTCTGTCTGGATCATTCTGACTTGCCCTTGTCACTTAGCTTCTATTTTTGCAATCTATCAATATATTTGTACAATTTTTAAGTCTTCCTATAAAGAAAGCATAGTTAAGCTTGCCCAGAAACACAGTATAGTCATTGAAGCCTACACAGTTCAATAAAAAGGTGTGTATCGTGATGTATAAATCTCATGAACTACAAAAGCAACAACAGAAACAGGTGAAGGGAGTGTAGACTGGCGGGTGAGAATTAACAGTGCTGGACATCATTAACTTCCTGAGCACATTAAGGAAACTTCAATGCAGATAAACTATAATTTTCAAAGGTTAGAGAGGTTGGTTTCTTCTAAATCATACAGATCTTTCAAGGGGACTTTCGCCTGTAGTGGATTTTATTTTTTGGGGGGGGGAGGGGTGTCCTGGTGCCATAAAATTTGCATTTTAATAAATTATTTTCATTTGCATATATGATGCAGTGCCATTTAAAAGACTTCACTTTTACTAGCAGATCCCTTTTTTTGGAATAGTTTTTCCTTTTAGCAATTATAAAACTGTTTCAGGAAAGGAGCAATACCTTATTATTTAGCCTTTTCAAACCCACTCCTTTCTAGGTATTGTAAAGACAGTGACAGCAACCCAGCTCAGCTTTAATGTATACACTATTAGTAAGCCAAGGTCTTTTTCATCAAGGCACAAGTTTTTTTCCTGTCCAGTAAGCCCAAAAATCGAAATGATGCAAAATGTAGTTTTCTGGGTTGTCCACAAAATTAAGTGTTATGTGATCGCTTCTGGTGCTGTGTCATTTCTTTGCTGAAACTGATGCTATTGTGGCTATAACTACTATAGCATAACAGCTGTTTATCAAAATATTCATGAAAATTTTCTGTGACGGGAGAAATGGGCATGCTTGTAATACTGTTTCCATGGAAAAAGATGCATGGGCTTGGATTTAGTCAAAATTATGGCATACTGTTCTAAAGTTGACAGAACTAGTTCAGCACATAATCCATAATAAAATAGGAACTGTGGTATTTAAACGCTAATTCAGTGCATATCAGTTTGTATGCAAAGACTCTGTTTAAGATATTGCAAAACAGGTTTTCTTAGTAAATGCTACCAAAGCTATGGCATGTATCCCAGTCCTGGGATATGAGTAAAGTCTTTATCTGGGCTCCAAGCTGCGGTTCCATGGTTTGCTCTCTCTGCCCAGTATAACAAATAGTGGATGTTGCATGCATTTTTGATTCATGAGGTATTGAGGAGGATTTGGAAATCTGAAAACCCATATTATTATAAAGATTATGGGATAGTGGGAAATGGAGCCAGGAATGTACCTATAATTTAGGGTAAAGAGTAATAATGAGTGCCCATAAAAATAAATAACCATGATGTTAAATAGACTGCAGATCATTTGCACCTTGAGGCTTTTCTCAGATTTTGTGCCAGTAAAGAAATGTGGTAATAAGCCCTCATGTATTTAGGCAAAAGAGTTTCTTATGCATGAATTTTATTTAGGCAATTTGAATAATCCCAGAAATATTTAGGAGCATGAAGGGGACAAGGGAAGGAAGATGAAGGCAGAAACATAAAAAGCCTGCACTATTTGGAAGAAGTACTTTATGTTTAGATTATTCTTGATCATACTTTTTTTTTTATTGCTTCTGACTCTTTCATGGCCGATAATGCTATTCTGAAGTCTGTTCTGAAGTTGTAATTTCAGTTCTCTTCAGTGAGAAATCCTTTTTGATCACTCAAGACATGCAAAATGAAGCTGTATGATTGCTGGGCAATTCTTATAACAATCTTGAAAGTTCTTTCCTGGTTTGTCCTCATCAGTCAAAAAAGAGAAATACCTCACGTATTTCTTCTTTCAGAGACATTGTATTGCATGGAGGTTCTAGAGCTACAGAGTGGAAGTTAGTTTTTCCTATACCTGTGAGTGTAGGAGAAACTATAAGATGGGTTTTCATGGCTGAGAATTTTAAAGCTTCTTACTCGTTGTTTCTACTTTATCACAGAACACTTTTTTCAGATAAATATTACTACTCTGATGATTTTTAAATAACATTTGTGCATGTCAATATTTATTCACAACCCATGTTGTAATCAGATTTATTGTTTATAATGTCTGTATGTGATAATCAACACTGGAACTATGTTTTGCAGCTTCCTTTCTTTTTATAAAGTTTCGCAGAAATCATTAGTTATGTGTTTAACATTGCAGATCAGTGATTTCCCTCTTAGAGACTGTGTGGATTCAGGCAGTTTGCAAATCATTTGGTTGTCATAATTTTGTGTAAGAATTTTTTTTTTGATGTCTTTCCTCTCTGACTAAATTTATTGAGCTACGAGTAAAGGAAATTTGGAAAGCAACACATTTTTAGTAAAATGTTGTTAGTTCAGTGAGAGGTGGAATGGTCAACAGCTTTCTCCATACTTCAAGTTCCTAAAGCAAAAAAGGAAATTTATATTCTCCGCTGAGATATAAACTAGTTTATTTTCAGTCATTTATCTGAAAAGTTGATGCTCACCATAATAATTTATCAAGCATTTTTTGCAAAGTATATCTGGCAGGGCTTCCTGGCATCAGCCTTTGAAATTCTGAGTTCTTGCATCCTCTGGGAACAGAGTAATTCTCTCTTCTTATTGCACATCTGGAAGGAATGTTGCTGCCTTTTTGTTTCATCAGGGAGAGATTGTTAGGATAACAATTTACCCTCTCTAAACTGTTTGCTAGTATCTTTGGATTTGTGAATATGAAAGAGGTAAAATGTTATAATTTATAAATTACATTCATATTTCAGCTTTTAATTTTAGGTAATACAGTAATAACTACTTCATAAGAATAGCTATATTGGTATTTTACTGAGCTTTCCATGAGCAATGAGAGGCTAAATTCTGTTGGTGTACATATATGATGTATGTTAACTCCATTGTCTTATTTAATCTCATCAGGCACTCTGGTTAAACAAAACACTGACACCTACTTTTGTTGCATGCAGTTGTCCTTTTTCATTATCTAAAAAGCACTTCAGACAAAAATAAAAATTAATTGTGAATTTACAACTTGTTAGTGGTGAGTTTCTATTAGGTAAAATTTCTACCTAATATCCTACTCTTCAATCCTACAGCTTGTCTAAATGACATGAAAATCTTTATTTCCTGGTTACAAAAATAGAGTTATGAATGTTTATGCCTAATTTTCTAAATTATTTGTTTCAATTGAAAAGATGTTAATTCAGTTTAATAAGGTAAACACCATTATTGTGAAGCATTTTTTATTTAATAGGAATAATTACGTTACTTACCCTAATTCAGCAAAATATCTGAACTGTCACCTAGGTTCCATTATGTGCTTTTGTCTTTTGCTGAATATGGATGGTTTTAAACATATGCCTAAAAGACTTATTGAATGAGAGACTCTTGGAACAGGGGTTAATGCTGTTTGCAAGCTTTATGTTACTAAAAATCTAGAAAAGATTGAATTTGGTTTAATATTTCAATGAAAAATGGTATAAGGCAGAATGCCAACAGGAGATGCATTAATAATCCATAAACCTGTGGTAGCCAACTAATTTGGGACATTATAGG
Source organism: Bombycilla garrulus (assembly GCA_013400315.1). Taxonomy (NCBI): domain Eukaryota; kingdom Metazoa; phylum Chordata; class Aves; order Passeriformes; family Bombycillidae; genus Bombycilla; species Bombycilla garrulus. The sequence continues at coordinate 291,196 of VXBU01011176.1, forward strand.
AAATCTTGGCTTTATGCTGCCAATATTTCTAACATGAGTTTCCATCAATAAGTGCAGGAAATACTAAACTGAGTTATTAATCTGCAAGGAAGAAAGTAAAATTTAGAGAGATCTGATTTCTGTTCAGGAAGAACTTTTACACATTAAATTTTAATCCAGTGTATTTTAAAAAATAAAAAAGGGTTCTCTACTGTTACTCTGAAATACTGCAGAATGTTTTCACATTATTAATTAGTGGCAGAATGTCAGTATTCTTTCTTTAGAGAGTATCTTTTTCCTTCCATTTCTGCCACATCTCTTTATTTCTGACTGGAAGACTTCGCATAATGATTGAGTATGTATTTACTGTTATAACTAATACTAAATATCATGATGAAGGTACATGCTGAATTACCTGGCTTCCTGCTTGCCTTGCAGTTTTCCAAAACCACTACATTTTTTTGTAGAAATTTCATCTGCGTGAAATCTTGTTAGAACCTTGTTGATAGGAAGCATAGATTGGAGAAGAATTGATAATTTTTTAAAAAAATGTTGCTATATAGTTTTATTAATTTTATCCTTGGGCTTCCATCTTGCCATAGCAAAGTTTTCTTTTAGTGGATTCTGCAATGCTAATCTCTCTGGAATTTAGTGATTGTCATGCCCAAAGTAGATATTAAGTGTGACATTCCAGAAAGGATTATCACCTTCCATCATCCAGCCAAGCAGGAGCCATGACTAGCACTTTTCTTTTCTAAGAAAGAATGGACAGATGAGGCATTTGTAGTTTCAAGTCCTGCTGCAGCCTTCACCACTGGAAAGTGAGGAGGAACTTTGTGTCAACATCTGCAGGCAGCAGAACAGAGAGAACTCCAGGGGTGGTTGTGTACTTTCCAGCATTTGTATTCACAACAGATGAACAGGAAAAGTGTGATGAAGAGTGATGTTTGTGTTCTTGATCTGTATATAACCTGTCAAAGAAATGATATACCCTTCTCAGCTTGATGTGAAATAGCAACATCTAGGGTAAAGACACTGTGATACATTTCACTGTGAATGTAACAGTGCTTATTTCGTGAAGCTTGTAGAGTTTTATGGTTTCCAGCAAGGGTACCCAAATGATGCCTCCAGCTGTACGTGGCCTGCTAGACCAATTTGCCCATCCTCTGCTCTGTTTCTGGCTTCTCCCTTGCTCAGGAGCCCCTCCAGTGCTGGCATTGAGTATGCTGCAGCCCTGGATTGTTCTGGCAGTGACAGCCTGTTCCTGGCTAGTCTTGTTCCCATGAGTCTTTCATGAACGGGCAAAGCCTTAGCTGTGTAAATGTGCTATAATGTTAACACTTAAAGTCTGGGCCTGCTGCTCACGTCCAGATCAACTTACCATGCTATGAATGTGCTGTAGGTCTGCTTGCTCCACAGAGGACTTCATCAAGCTAGAGCTAACTGCTGCATGGAAAAGCCAGGCGCTCTAGTACTCTTGGTTTAGGAGGAGAACAACAGCTGAACTTTTTAGCAGTGTATTTATTGCCCTCATTTGCCATTTTAAAAATGAAAATTCTAACATAGTGTTTGAAATTTTCAAAACTATTTAAGTTTTAAATATAGTGGCTCTTCGGGCATTCAATGCAATAACATCATGGTCAGTAGCATTAAGAGTGCAAATAATGAAGATTTAGAACAATCAAATCAATAAATGGTAAACATTGAATTGGGAATGAAAATTTTTTAGATTTTTATAAAACTGACAGTTTTCTTGCTAAAGTTCTTTTGCAAAAATTCCTAAGTTGTTGTCCAGACATTTGAAGGAATGTTTCTCAATCTTGAAAATACCCTGGGTATGTAAGAAATTTATCATACCATGGCTTCATGTGAAACAAGAGAAGCTCTTGACTTTTTTATGGTACTTCTACACTATTATCACAGTAAAAAAAGTCCTTTAACTACTGTTTGGGGTTTCACTTGGCTTTATGTTCTTGGTGTAGGGGAAATATTAGAGTTATTTCTCAGTTACAGAACAAATGTTTACAGTAATTGTAAGGGTAATTTCAAATGTGTCCTTCATATAGTAGCATAAAACAAATTGGCTGTCTGTTTATTACAATGGTCAGTACATTATGAAAGGAAATTACATTCATAGTGGTTTTTAAATTTGATAATAAACATAAAAAATTTCGGGTTTAGAACACTTAAGAAGTTAGTTATTCTCTTGGTATGTTTTGTACTTAAAACACACTTGGTCCTCCAGCTGCTCTGTTGAGTTCTAGTCCACAAGAAAAACTTTGGTGAAGAACTTTGAGGTCTTGGTGAAATAAAAGGTGAAAATTTATATTCAGCTCTAAATACTGTTTGGTTGTGGGGTTTTTTTTCTGATTGTTGGTTTTCTTGGTTTTTTTTGAGTTTTGGTGGCTTGCCCCCTCCCCCCATAGGCATCTGTTAATCTCAGGGGGTTTTGTGGTCTAAACTATAAACAGTTCTGCTGTGCAGTTCATTGTGTCATTCATTCCTCAGGAATTTTAGAGAACTGCTAGAGGGGTTGATAAGTCATCAAATATTAGTAGAAGGCTTACAATAGATATTTCACTAAAGGCAACTTGTTAGCTGCAAATATGGAAACAAATAAAATCCTACATTTTACTAACAATTTTTTTTCCACTTTCAAGTAATGATGCCTAGAAAAGATCTAAATTATTGAGCATTTTGTAAAATACTCAAAAGTCTACCTGAAAGTCCAAGGTAGTGTCCTGGTTTTGGCTGGAATAGAGTTAATTTTATTCCTAGTAGGTGATTCAGTGGTGTGTTTTGGTTTAAGTATGAGAATAATGTTGATATCACACTGATGTTATAATTGTTGCTCAGTGGTGCTTACTCTGAGTCAAGGACTTTTTCAGTTTCCCCCTCTGCCAGTGAGGAGGTGCCAAAGAAGCTGGGAGAGAGCACAGCCAGGGCAGCTGAACTGACCAAAGGGATATTTTCTACCATGGAATGTCCCGTTCAATATAGAAACTGGGAAGAAGTTGGGCAGGAGGGGCTGACCACTGCTGGGAGACTGGCTGGGAATCGGTCCAGAGGTCTTATTCCTCTCTTCTCTCTTCTTTTCATTGCTATTGTTATTATATCTGACTTTATTTCAATTACTGAACTGTTTTTATCTCAAACCATAGGTTTTACCTCTTTTTTTCCCCATTTCTGCTCCCCATTGCACAAAGGGGGAGGTAAGGAGAGGCTTTGTGTTACTTAGTTGCTGGCTGCGGTTAAACAGCAAGACAGTGTGGATACTAAAAGTTACACTAGGTTCTGAAGCAAATGAAATAGTACAAGTCTTTACAGTAAGATAAAAATGTAAATTTTATAATAGAGCATCAATACAAACATTGATCTCCTGTCTATATGCTAGTAATTGCTGAGGCAAATGCGTCTTGCCATTTGGATTACAGCTTTCACGGGCATGCTGTAATCACTGAAACAGGGTAATGACTTAATGTCCCTGAGGAGTTATCCCGTTGTAGTTTACTGAGAGATGCTAGCTATTTACCCACGTGGCATATACCATGAAATTCAAATTGAGGAGTGAAAGAGATGTGATGCAATCCTCTTCTACCTTCTGCTGGATGCAATTCCCGGAACAACAGTACACACAAGGCTGGTATAAGATAACTTCAGTCAAATTGTGGTAGTGTGTGCTTCCTGCTAGAATGCTTGGATATCATTAAGATGAACAAGAACTGAGTGTGAATCGGCTATTGACTTCTTAACTTGGATCCAAAGGAAAAGTTGAAATAGATGATGGGAACATCAATGGATAATTTGTGAAATCCCAGACACTCTCTGAATGTGCTGCACTCTTGTCCATATGCCTGTTTCAATATTTTTGAGTGCCAGAGCAGTGTGAACTACACTTTTTAGTTATGGACCCTTTAGGTTTTCCCCAAAACCTTTTGTCTTCATGACATTTGCATAGCCCATTCCTGTGGCTCCACTTCTCTCTTTGTCTCTGCCAAACCCCATGCAGATTCTCTCTTTTATCACTTGGCACCCTAATCTTTAATGCAAGATTTGAGTGATGCTAGGAACCTCTTGGGATATTTTTTGATTATGAGGAGCATTATTTATGAGGACATATTAACAGACTAAAAATAATATTGAAAACAACGCAAACTAAAATTTTAAGAAAAAGTGAATGGTGTAAATAGATACAAAGACCACCGTAGAAAAGTGCATGTTTGTGTCATGACACCCACCAATAATATGCAAGAGTGAATAAGAAAATTAGAAGTTTACAATATGACATGTCAGAAAAATAAAAGCATATGAGTTGGGGACTGGACATACGTAGCTCTTGCTTTACCATCTGTAAATGGAGATCCAAATGTTGTAATAACTGGAATAACTTGTTTGAGTAGTAGCTCTAGCCTGTTCAGTATGTGGTAATGAAAATGGTCAGATGTCTAGGAAAATTACCTTTGCAGAAATAGAAGAGTTAAATAAAATATACTTGTTTTGTCTCTGCTAAGTAACAAGAAGAGCATGGGTTGGGTGGGAGGCAGTGCATCTGTGAATAGTTAAGTACTGTATATATATAAGCAGGAGCGCAGAGGAATCATCCAGATCTTTCAGTACTGATGAATAGCTGAACAGTAGAATGGAATGAGTAAAATAAAACTGATATCCAGAAACAGACGGGGAGTAAGTGGGGAAAAAAAAAAAAATATAGCAGGGCCTACCAGACAGAACTCTTGAAGAAAGGTGGAAATGTGTATCACTGGCCAAAAAATAATCTGTAGCTGTCTAATGAAAGGAGACAGAATTATCACTGGGATGGCTGTCTATAGTATAGAAAATGAGGAAATTGAAGGAAATTGAGTCAAGGCAGAAACTTTCTACTGGGAAAAGCTGTAATGTTATTACCTGGAGAAAAGCCTTCAAATTTGGTTACAGAAACTTTACATTGAAATGGACTTTAGCCATCAAAGGTCAATAAGCAAGAAGAGGGAATTCAGAGCTGACCATATAAATGCCTGAGACATTACAGAGAGATTTGAGAAATTACTTATAGTTACTGTCTTTGGCTAAACAGTGAAAAGAAACAGGAGTACTTTTCCCAATCCATAGAAATGCAATAAATGTTGGTGAAAACATTGAAAAATAAAATTTTTTTTCACCTTTATGTGATTTACCAAACCTTCGCCAAATTACTTTTAATTTTTGTGTTTTTTAAGAATTTTAATTGAAAGTTCTCTCTGGTTCTTTGAGGTGTATTTGACATCCTTAGATGTCATCAGTTGGTGTGAATAGAAGGTTTAGAATTTGTCCTCTTCTATATTAGAAATACTGGCATGAAAAAAATAATCCAAATTCTATACCAAAGCTTATTTTTGTACCCTTAGGTAAGGGTGGAAGTTTTATGCCGGGTTATAGTTAAGTTTGTATGGCTTTTATTTTTCTTCATAGAATTAGAGCTCTTTTTATTCCTCATCAGTGTCTTTAGGTATCTGAAGGGAGGGTGTTGAAAGGATGGAGCCAGGCTCTGCTCTGTGGTTCTGGACAACAGGACAAGAAGGAACAGGCAGAAACTGATACACAGAAAGTTCCACCTGAACATGAGGAAGAACTTCTTTACTGTGCAGGTGACCAAGCACTGGAACAGATTGCCCAGAGGGGCTGTGGAGTCTCCCTCACTGGAGATGTTCAAGAACTGTCTGGAAACAACAGCCCCAGCTTGAGAAGGGAGGTTGGGGTAGATGACCGCTCCTCTGTAGTTCCTTCGAACCTGACCCATTCTCTGATTATCGTCTCTGCCATAACCCTTCAGATTTTCCATTCTATTTTAATTTATCCTTAATAACCATGAAACACTGACAAAATATGTATTGAGTTACCGCAGGTTATTGCAATTTCTGTCATGCCTATTTCAAGCTTTCTGCTTTGTCTGGATGAAGATAGAAATATAGAGATTTAAAAGAAACTTTAAAAAAACTGCTAAAAATCAAATTTCAACTGAAAACATACAGCAAAAAAAATATGGTCCAACAGCTTCTTTGGAAAACTCAGGACTTTTGATTACCCATCCACAAACTGATCTAAAGCTATATATCTGGTAAAATGCACTAAAAAATATATATACATTTTAATGTCTTTTTCTATATTTTTGACATCTGAGTTCTATTCTGCTGTTGCCAATGTGTTCAGCTGTGCCAAAAGTGAGCAGATCTGTGTTTCCTTTGTAACATCAAAACGAAGACATTTATCATTAAGATTTATCATGGGACAGCCAACCAGATGGTTTGGTATTTTAAAGGTGAACTGTTTGGATCTTGTTTAGCTCATGTGATCTTTCAGTTATAGAAAACTATATCAGCTGCTCACTGCAAAGGCCTTTTTTTTTTCTTCTCCTTTTTAGTAATGCAAAAAACATTAATATAATAGCCAATGTGGCATGGATTGCCATTTTAGAAAGGAAACCAAGTCATAAGCAATTCTCCTGATTGCATTCCAATTATAATGTGACCTCCTGTTGCTTTGCATTGAAGCAGCATTCATTTCAGACACATGCTGATAAACAACATGCACAATAAATGACCCTTTAGAAGGGGCAATTGCAAGACTCAAGTGTGGAATTTTTGCTCATACCAAAGGCATTTCTTTTGCCAAGTCTGTAGCATTAGGCCAGAAGGAATGCATTTCATTATACAGAGACCAGACTTACTGGGAACAGAGCCTTGTGGGCTTTGAAATGTTTTCATTCAAACTATATTCAGATTTCAAGTCATTAATGATTACGATGTAGGCTAGCCAGTGTAAGGCACTGAAGAGACAAATGAAAGTCTGTACTCCTTTCTCTTTTCTTACTGAAGTTTGAAGAATCTTTAGCTGTTTGTGTGTTTTGATTCTTACTGCCAAGGAAGATGAGAATGCTTATTTGACCCTGAGCTGTAAATCAGTCTGGAAGTCTGAAGAGAGGACTGTTTCCCATGAAATACCTAATACTTCCTGGTGCTTGTCAAAGTGGAAGTATCCTGGCAGTATCTTTGCTTAGATCATTTTGGTACTTCGGATTCTGGTCACTGAATGACTAAACAGTGCAGAGACAAGAGGAGAAGCAGATATTTTCTTCCCTTGCATCTGAATTACTTGAGGGAATGTTCAGAGTTGATGCAGGATGTGATAAGGAACCAAGGCAAGGTTTACAACAACAGGTGTTGTAACAACAACAATACCTTTTATTAGAGCAAATGGTGTTTAAACTCTTTGGACACATATGCCCTTCTGTTGTGAGCACAAAACTTCTCTGTTTGATCATCTGACAAAAATGAATAAAACACATAAGGGCTGGGAGGAATAGCAAGTCTGAAGAAGGGCAAATCTGTCCAAAAGCTTGTCCATCTCTTTTTTTCTCCATTAGTTACTCTAATTAAATTTATTACTTCCTGCTACAAATGATGTTTGGCCTAGAACATCACACTTGCCTCCACAACCACACTACTGTTGGACCAGGCAATGGTGACATGTAAGTGAAAGACCAAATCTTCTTTTTTCTCCCTGCTTCTCCTTCTGCCTTTAATTTCACCTGATTCATTGTTCCCTAATTTTCTGTTATTCTGGTGTGCTCAATACTCTGTTGTATACAATTTATCAGCCTTGCAATATATCCCAGACACACTTCACAGTGAAAATGGGACTGTTGGCTTGGGTGGCTCTTTCTCTACAATGATCTAGACTAGAAATTAAGCAAAGTTTGAAGTCCCAAATGATGTCTAAACTGAGATGTATGTGGCCCTAAAGTATTCCTTCTTTTTTTATATCCAACAATTGGATTTATAGAATCTTGAAAGTGGCATCAGACAATGCAAATACTCTGGAAACAGACAAATGTGTAGTGTCTTTATAGGTGATATTGAATTTTTTCTTTTTTTTTTTTTTTTTTTTTCAGTTTAGGAGGAGTTCTGCTCAACTCCTCTNAAAGGTTATGGTATAGTAAGGAGGTTATGTTAATGGATCTGTTAGTATAAATGATCACTTGAAATATGGAAAGCGAGTCTCAAACTTGTCTTCTACCACCACCTCTGCTTGGAAAACAAATCAACAGCAGATTGATACATTGTGCAGTTGTCACTCTTCACTCATCGTATCCAGTCTTGGTTACTATTTGATGATTGGTAAAGACAATCATCTATTTTAAGCCTAAAGCCCCTGAGTAGCAGCCCTTCCAACTTCGTCTCATGCTTTTATTGTGAAGTAGCTGAAGTCCATGGGATTTTTTCCTGCTCGTTCTTGGGTTTCTTGGTTCTTTCTCAGTTGGAAGCTTCTGCCATGCAAGTTTTAACTGCATTCAGGTTTATGTTTGTACAGGCCATATCAATACCATTGTCCTTGAAAAGTAGTTCACCTCTTATTAGAATACTGAGTTTCAAATCCATAAATGTTTGCATTTCAACATATCTTTTTGATAGTATTTTTCCTGTTGCGGCTTTACAGTATCAAAAATTATTTGTTCCCCCAAGCCCCACTATTTATTTTTTTTCTGATATCAAAAGAAATTTTTCATGTGAATTGAGTCTCAACTTGCCCATGAGACTGCAAAATCGCACACAACCTTAGACCGTATTCTATACAGTCACCAGAAATTAAATGTGTTCCTAATCAAAATTACTTCATAGCTCTCCAGACTGCTTAGGCCTTCTTATAAATTCTGTGGTCTTGGGGAGTAAAGTAAGACTGTAAAATCTGTTGCTAGATCTGAACGAGTATGAGACTGATTATTCAAAAAAAATGTGTATTTCTTTTTTTGGAAGAAATATGGAAGAAACAATAATGCTTTTCGGTTGTTAGACTGTAACTTTTAATAAATCAGAACTTCCTTTCCACCTTAGTATTCAAGGACCAATTTTATATTTTATTTTTTTTTTTTGCTCAGAAGAGTTATTGACACTTCATTACTGTTTATGTTTGTTAAATCTCATTGGCCTCTTGACTAGCAATTCTGGTTTAGTAGGAGATTGTACTTATAGATGAATCTTAGAATTGCAGAATATCCTGACTAGGAAGGGACCCATCAGGATCATCGCGTCCATCTCCTGGCCCTGCACAGAACACCCCAAGAGTCACACCATGTGCCTGAGAGCGTTGTCCAAGCACTGCTTGAGCTCTGCCAGGCTGGTGCTGTGACCACTGCCCTGGGGAGCTGTTCCAGTGCCCAGCCGCCCTCTGGGTGAAGAACCCTCCTGTGGTGGTCGTGTATCAGAGCAAGGATGCAGCAATGCCTCCTGCAATATATTAGAAGTGAGTTGGGCATGCAAATAGTAATGAGGAATATCATTTTAGATTATGATATCAGGTGTATATGTGTTTAATATTTTTTTTAAGAATGTATTGAGTAATATTTTATTTCCAGGGCTCTCTTCATTATTCCTTTGTGGCAGCTTGTATCATTATGTGAGTGTATAAATAAAAGAAAAATAAAAAGTAAGTTAGAAGAAATGGAAAACTAATGGTTCAAGAAATCACATAGCATCAGATAATTCTGTTTTGAAATCATAGCAACATTACCCAGAGGCATAAACTCCCCAAATTGTTAGTAAAAAAACCCTCTGAAATATCCAGTGATACAGAAGCCTGAAGGCATTCTTTATTAGTGCCTAATGTTTCCTGAAAGAAACATTTTGAAGACATTAAAATATATGTTGTTTAATTTTGTAATCCAGTTTCTTTGACACTTATTTACTGGTGCTCCATCTTACTACTTGGCTTTAATGTTTGGCATTATCTTTACAGCTTTACAGCTGTGAGTATTGCAGGGTTCTCTAACAGATTGCTACCTGCACTTGAAGGAAAATATTTTTATCTTGTCTTCATGACTCTTTTATTTTCACCTTTCCACACACTTTTTAAGCACCTCTTTCCTATAGGCTGATGTGGCTTTTAGTGGAGCAAAGGGAATGCCAAAGGAGCCCATACCCACATTTCTCAGCCAAGCCGCTGATATTTGCAGTGGGGTTTGTCTTCAGCTGTAGTCCCATGATGTAAAAGCGGATTAGTTTGTGTTTTGATAAATTGTTCCTTCTGTGCCTTTTCAGCCTTTTATCCACTACTGTGTTTATCCAGAAACATGTAATCTAAGATTGTTGCTAGAAATGCAGTTGGTCATAGGAGTCCTAGACTCATAACATTATGTTCATCACCAAGAGTTGAAGAAACAAATTAAATGGACAGACATTACTAAACTGTTCCTTTTGAAGAATCAGCTGTTGCTTCTGATGAATTTGACCCTCCTCTAGCTTTGCACAAAATAAGATTCCTAAGTGTAAGCTCTCTGTAGAGAAAAAGTGTCTTCAGAAATGATACTGAGCATAAGCACAGTATTCTGGCAGACTGGACCAAGGGTTGGGATCTCACATTCCAGAAAAGTTTTCTTTGGGCTGGGCTAACTATGCCCAAAAAATTGGTGTTGGGAAGGCACAAGTGTGCAGGTTTGTCTTCCTCCTCACAGTAATCTCTTCATCAAAGAGAGAATCAAGTAGCAGTTTTTTCTTAAAAAGGACAGAATTTATTGCCCTGACATTGAATATCTGAGCACGTCTGGCAGCAAGGGAAGAAAGGAGGAGCTGCAGAAGAATGAATACTAAGGTTTCAGAAATTGGCACGAACTTCTCTTTGTTTCCCATCTGGTTTAAAATGAAGACATCTTTGAACACAATATAAATATACTCACCTAGCTTGTTACTCCTTCAAATTAGGTCAGTTCATTGACGTGAATTTCAATTACATGCCCACTCATCCTTGCCCTTTGGAAGACTGAGGGATAAATGCTTGTATTGTGATAAATTTCGGAAAATGAAGTTGATCCTGACAGAGAAACACAATGCAACTTTTGTATGGAAAAATCAGGGTAAAGTATCATTCTAATTTAACAGGACAACTCACTTCAGTTTAAGAATTTGATTGGCTGATGATTTTTGACAAGCAATGTCACTTCAAGAAGATTCAGATAAATGAATTCCAGAGCTCAGATCTAACAGCTGACTCCAAAATGCTGTAACTTTGTGTAGTAATGGATTCTTTTGGACCAGAGAGGGGGAAAAAATATTGAAACTGTATTTAATTGTGTGGTTAACCTTAGCACTTATGTTTTCTCTGTCTTTGCAAAGCCAGTAATTTAACTAGGTAATCAGAACAGCCAAAAGCCTCATATTTTCCTTTTTTCATCCTTATAAAAACCTCTCTGAATAATGATGCACTAAATAAATTACAAAATAAGTCAAGCTAGTACATTCAGTTTACAGTCTCACGTTATTTAAAAATTGTATTGCACTTAAAAACTCCTGACTGTGTGGGCAAAGGAAATGTTGTTGGATGCTTCAGCATAACTGAATATTTCTTTCTGTTCTTTTACGATATTGAAAGAAAGAAAGTATCCTTATATTTTTGCAACTGGAGGCTGGATGAGTAGGAGAAAGCAATTGGATCCCTAGCACAAATCCTTTAAATGCTTCAGTTCTTCTGTGTGCCAGTCTTTGGGCTTGAATATGTACCTTATGCATAATTTTAAGTGGCACCTGTTTCATTCAAGCTTTAAATTTGTAAAGGAAAGTTGTTTTACTTGGATGTGGAACAGTATGATAAATGCTTCTCTTGGTCTCCTCTTTAAATTTGGCTTTGAATCTCTCGTGACAGGATAAGTAGGTGTATTTTACAGCAATCTGAGGGCTAATCCAGAGGCAATCTGCATCTCCAGATTTTGGCAACAGGGTGTGTAATCAGTTTCATTCCCAATATTTTCTTTTGTACTATTTGATTATTCACTTTTAAGATTGTGTGCTTTTTCTGCTCTATCTTTATTTGAATTTTATTATGGTTTCCTACCAGTTTGTATAAGGCAAAGCCATGGAATTGGCACATGGCCCCTGAAGCCATGACAAAAGGCACCATTAGAGTTGAGATCCTAAAAGGTTGACAGTATTTGCTGGACAAATTTTTCATAGACTATAGCCACTAAAGCTATGTTTCTATTTGTTTGTTTCTTATGGCTTTTGGGTTTTCTACCCTTTTCCCAAAACATTATATCCTCATTTAACATTCTCTCTAACAAGCTGTGACTTGGGAAATGGTTTAAAGGGAAAACTTATTGCCAGAAGGGTTCCAAAACTACAAACTGGTGAAACTATTTGAAGTAATCATCATAGCTTGAAGCTTAGGTTTTCCCTCTAAAGTGATTTTGCACAGGAATGTGCTGTCTCTGAAGTCAATGAGGAGATTCACTATTCACCTTATTGATTAGTCAATTTGTCTGTATTTTTACAGAGTGGGGCTTGCAAAAATGCATTTGTTACTCATTCTAGTTTCACTGAAATTAATAAAATGTTCAGTTTGATTTTTTTGCAACATGTTATAGAAAAGCTGTTGCTGTCATTAGTGGTTTATATACCAGATTTTCTTCTTTCTAGAAAAATTATTTAGAATCAAGGTCTAGCTTTAGACGCCAGCTTTGTGCTGGTGTTGAGCCTGCAACAGCAACGTGTCAGACACCCCTGGTTCCCCCCTGCCTTCCACACTGTGTTAGTCACTTTTCCTTTTGGAATTCTGCATTTCCAGGGATACGAGCAGCTGGCAGGCAAGTTGTAGGTAAGCTTTTGGCTGAAAACTCTTTCCAACAAATAACTCCTCTTACTGGAAACTGTGTTTCTCACAATGATGGTTTTAATATCTGCGTGTGTTTGATGGGGTGGATAAGGAGAGTGGGGCAGACCAAAATATAGGTTAAGGTATGTTGGAACAGTGCCACGTGGAAATTGTAATTTGGTTCCCTCATGTTCTCATTCTCTTTGATGGTCTATGAGTCTCAGATGGACTGAAATCTATTTTATAGATACATTTCTCTCCCTTGCAAGTCAGTACTTTGTCAATAAAGTAACATAGTACTCAGTTAATAACATAGTTTCTATTAATTGGCAATGAAAAATAATTAAACAGACTGGGAAATTTCTAAATTTCTTTAAACCAATACCAAAAATAATTCAAAATAGTGAGAAAAAAAAGTTATTTTTTCTTTTTTTTTCAAATTTTGCTGTAGTGTGTCTCACACATTTTACCAGATTTAAATCAAAAGCACTCATTCACAAAACACTTTAGTATCAGTAAACTACAGTTTTGCTACCAAAGGAGTTTTGTATTCTTGTTTTGTTTGGTATGGATTACTATCCATGTGTCGTTTACAGAAGCTAACTTTATAGAAGAGGAATGCTGGGAAATGGATTGTAAAAGTAAGGTGTGCATTATTCACGACTTAGATTGTTTTAATATTGAAAAGAAGGGTCAAAAGATTTTTTTCTTTTCTACATTGCCAGTAAATGGTATGTTGGGCACTTACAGTATGTTGGTAGCCAGTGTTAGAGAAAAGTCTCTTGTAGAATGCTGCATTTTACTATCAACAAATTTTGCATCCTACACTGGAGAGCAGCTGGTGATTTCTTTACGGCTGAAAGCTGATTTACTTCCCCTCTCTAATCAAAATGAGAAGCTCAAAGAGTTTCTAATATTCTCTAACTAAATTTTGAATACATTTTTGTATTTTTCACAGTATCTCTGTATGTTCAGATAATGAGGTTATTTATTTCTTTTCTTCTGGTGTAAATTAATTTGCAAGTTTTTAATAGCTGGCGTAGACTAATCTGTTCTCTCCTGAATAGTATTTCCAGTTTATTTCTTCATGACATGTTCTTTTCAACTTCCAGAACTGCCTTCTAAAGGTTGTGTTACCAGAAGAACATGATGAAGTCTTTGTTGCATATTTCATTAAGTATTCATAAACTTAATGTTTCATTCACAAATAGTGCTTTATATTATCTAATGCAAGTGCTAAAAATCCATGCAAGCAACTGTCTTTTTTTGCTTTGTTATTTATTTTATTTTTGCAGTTTCCTGTTCCTTTAAATTTCATTCAGGTCATCTCGTTATTATTGGTTCTTTGTCCTCCAGACTGGATGTACAGTATGGGGATCTCATTTTTCCTTCTGGACACCACTATTAATTGTCATGCATTTTTTATTGTGTTTTCTGGAGAGTGTCCCAGTTCCATCTCTCCTATGGCTGATATTGTCAATGTCATGTTGTCTACATTAATTGCCACTAGGAGAAAAGCACCTAGCCATGTGTACCTCATGTTTTGTTACTTGAATTAGGTGCCTTGCAATCCAAACCTCTGAAATATATTGAGCTGATATCATGTGCCTGGCCCTGTTAGTTTCAAAGCAATTTTGGCAATAAAAATGTTTTGTGGTTTTGGGCATGACATTAACATTTGTTTCCCCTTAGTTCTTTTTCCATTTCCTTGATAAAAAGTCTTTGATGCCCAAAGGGGGTGACCTTTTACTTCATATTTCCATAAATTGAGTATTCACGTAGTTGCTAAAGAAATTACATGTGTGGCTCGGCTATTTGGAGGCTGCGTTTTGGTCTCTGTGCTTTGGTGGAGTTTTGGTGGCCCAGTTTTCCCTGCATGCATGTTGGGGTCTCTCCATGTCATTGATATCTCATACCAGAAGCTTACAGGATATTGGGAAATATTAAATTAACAATTCCCTTTGAGGCAGAATTTTACAGCTGTCAGAAGATATCTTTCAAGTGTTTTTCTGAGTTTCATGGGTCCCTACCTGTCTACTTTCTCATCAGCAGCATTTGTTTTTCCTTCTTCAGGGTCTTGACTACTTCACTATCTCCTTTGTGCTGCTGGATCTTAAACTCGGCAAAAGATGCTTTTAACCATAAATAACCTGGAAAGAGGCAGGGCCTAACATCTCTCTGTTTGTATCTGCAGTCATCTCCTAAGGACTTTTTTATATCACTTGGTGGAAACAGAGGTTAACACTTAAATCAAATCCTTTTTAAAGTCTCACACTGTGTGAAGTCTTAAATACAAGACCAAATTATCTTTCAAAATGCTACTCGACTTAAGGCAGGATTCATTCAGAAGCAAAGCAGAGTAGATAGACATAGTGAGATTGTAAATCTATAGAAAAGATGGGTAGACCAAGGTATTGTTGAAAGGACAACATGGTATCTGAGACACACGGGTTTGTAAAATTTGCATTTTGAAAATAAGAAGAGATATTTTCAGGAGGGCAGTTATAAGTGCAGGGCACTTTTTCTTTTCCCTCCCAGTAGGGTAACTTGTGAATTTGTTGTTATGATATAATGTTTATTTTTTTTTACAAATGGGAGACCAGTCTCAGTAAATTAGATAACTGAAAGCATCTACATGTGAGGTTTTAGTCTGGCTATATTATTAAAGCACATCAACATATTTTGGAATCTCATTGGTGCAATGGTACAATGTCTTGCTGGGAGCAAGGAACTTATTTGGAGCTAGGATCCATTAATTGGGATGGCTTCTCTACCCTGCCTTAAAACAAAGAAAATGCAGAACCTTGTGCAGCATGATTTGCAATAGAATCATTGTGTCACATTGATGAGTCATACACTAAGAAATGTTACTCATCAGAAGTATACAATATAATTTATTCCGGGGCACTAACATCATATATTTGCAATTCAGAANNAAATCACTAAAATACCCAAAGGAACCAAAAAAGAAACCCCAAACAAGCCTTCTGCTGGTTCAGTGTAGTAGTGCAGTAATTTATATTGGTTGTTTATATAAAAGCACAACATATGCTTTATTTCTTGCCTGTTTCCCTTTTAATGTGAGGGTGGCCAGCAAATGATTAGGAGATGCATTTTGTGCCAGTCATCCCAGAGCAGAGGTGACTACACCTCAGTGACAAGTGACAGAGGATTAGTAAGTAGGACATAAAGTAGGAATGTACATTGTGGGGAGGAAGCTGCTACAGAGGAAGAGGAAAGAAAAATAAAAATTTATTCCTATTGAAAAATGAGAGGCTAATACACTTTGTTTAGCATTTTAATGGAGGCTTGCATGCTTTTGGAAATGTAGAAAATAGTGTAGCAGTATGTATTAGCTGCGTTCACATTTTGGACTATCAGTTGGCCGTGTGCATGTGTATATTTATAGATACACTTTTGGGGACTGATGGAAGGGCAGGGAAAATGTGATTTAAGTCTCACAAATGAAAAGGACTTTATTATAGATGAGCCTTTGGTTTCTTCAAGAATTAAGTACTTCCAAATGGAAACAGCTGAATTCAGAAATTCTCACTGCTTGCTTGCTTAGGAGGAATGTATGAATATAACCTGTATAAAACATTAAACAATAAAAGTAATAGTCTCTAAGGGAAAGGGAATTATTTTCTTTAGGAACCATGATGTCATGGTCTTACCTCACCTTTAGTTTCAGCCAAGCAAATAATGTGTACTGAGCTCTCTATCATGTACCATTATAATTAGCTCTGTCAGGTCTTAGCCCTGCAACCCTCATGCAGATAATATGATAATATGTCTTCATAACCAAGTGACCTTACATGCACAATATTTCTCCCCTTATGAAGATTGCATGTCAATAAAGTAATTGAGTCTCAGAGGCTGCAGCGAGTGAAGATTTAGATGATTGGACTTTCAGGGCAGTGATGTATGACCGTTATTATTCTACTTGTCAGAGAGCTGCGTACAAGCAAGGATGGTCAGAGGATGACAGGGATGAAAGGTTGTGTTTCATTAAAAAAAATATTGCTGTTAATCACCACTCTATTCTTTTGAAAGTCATGGAGGAAAGAAACTCCTTTTTCATTTTAGCTCTGGTTAAGAATTCAAACCTACACATGGTAGTGGGCCTTCAGAGCCTAGTTATCCAGCTTTATTATTGCTTAACCAGAGAAATAAATTATTATTTCAGTTAATAAAATACAGCAAAATCCTAGACACTGAGACCACCTGTATACTTTTATCAGATCATTTTAAATTAACATTAAATGCATCACGCTAAGATTTAAATCACGTTTTGCCTACAGATTTAAATAATTATAACAAGTGCTATGGAGCTGGTACAAAATCAAACCATACTGAATTCAGCTATTTTTGCTTTTACTAATTTGTTTGGACAGTTGCAGTGCATGGAACGTTTATATTTCTATACTTTGTAAAAGCAAATGTTTTTTTTCCCTCACCAAGCTGTTTTGTAGCTGTAAATTTATCTTATGATATCATAACAGCTGGAAACTTGTAGCTTGACAAGGTTTTGTTTCATATTTAAACAGCTCAGAAATTATGTTTGAAACATAGTATATTTCTCTCTGTGAGACTTTTCTCATTTTGTTGCACATTATCTTGGAATTATCTGCAATATATTATAAAACAGATTATTTATGCAATCCTTTAGTTAATAATTCCTAATGATTTATATATATAGCAGATCTTTCTTATATACATTTAAAAAGACCCAAACTAGGCCAAAATAGTATTTACTGGCAAGTGCTATATAATGGAATACGGATGTAAGTTCTGGAAAACTAATGAGCAAAAAAGTTTGGCAGAGCTTTTAGTGAGTGGAAAATTCTAATAGAAGCACATCTTTTCTGAAGAACTAGTTTCAGAAGTCTTTAAATCTTCATGGTTAGGAAATTTGACTGAGATATAGCAGCTCTGACAGAGAAAGAGCTAATCAGATGATTCTTGGCTATACATAGTAAGCAACAATTTTTGAACTAAAATTAGCCACTGCATCCTTCCAGGATTGACTCCCACCAGGGCAATTTTTTGTGTGCAAACAAGACAAAAAGAGAATGAAATCCCTGTGTAACAAAACAAAAAAAAAATAATCAAGTTCTCTTACATTTCCTCCTGGGAACACTTTTAACATAATGTGTAATTTTAGACCTGAGTTTATTTGCAAGCTCATCTTCTCTATTATTAATGAGTTGCTAAAGAGTAATGTTTTATGTGATGTAGGCCCTGTTCTATGAACTGTATGAAAAGTGATATTACCTGTTCCAAAATAAAAAAAAAAAAAATATATTTAAGTTAGGAAATAGAATCCCCTCAAATTACAGGTATTTAACATCTGTTACCATGTTGTCAGTGGCAGTCAACAGCACAAGCCGGAGTCAGAGTCCTCTGTTAAACTGGCCTCTTCTTTCTCTATATATATGCAGCATTAGGGACATAACTATTTGTAAGTCAAGCAAAATTCATACTTTATACCTGAAGTTGGTGATTCTTGATGCAGATTTTCTTGAGGCAAATGTTAAGTTATCAATAACTGTTAAGTTATCCACAATGTTAATAAGAATGTTAGTTGCTTTCCTTGACGTGTCTGTAGAGCAGTCCTCAAAGCATTGAAAGTTATGAAGTGTTCAAAATGCACAAGGATCACAAAGGACTAAGAACTTACCAAAACTTAAATCGGAATGCAAAAAAAGAAGAGTTAATAGCCCATTATATTTTTACATATCCTCTTGGATAAAGGAAAAAGACTGATACCTTCCAGTCAAATGGAAGGTTGATGTGAGTGATCTGACTCCTGTATCAATGTGACATCTGACTCGCTGTTAACAGTTATTGGTGTTGATAGGCACACCCCACACAGAGAGCCAAATGCAGTTGTTTTGATCCCTTGTTCTTTTATTTCTATTCCTTCTCCCTGTTTTCTGTCACGATGTCATGTTGAATCATTGTTTGGTGGCACATGCAGGACCTCTCAAGTACTGAGGTATCAGACTTCAGGAACTGCATTGAAATGAATATAATAATGAGAACCAGAAGGCAGCACAAACCCACTACTCAGGCAGGGAGGCAGCTAATAAATGTTGTTAGTGGATTCTGGGGAGAGCCACCAGAGGTGCATCCTGTGGACAAGCAGGTATAGGCTTGTCTCAGGGTCCGGTTACAGGCACTCTGAGGAGATCAGTGCTGATGTCTGTCACTTCGTACACATCAAGATGCTTATTTGAGAAAACAGACCAGTGGTATAAAGAGCAGAATTACAGATATGTGTGTATGTGTGCATATATATATATATATTTATATTAAAAAACGAAGTACTGTGCTTTTTAGATTTCCATGTATGTCTTTCTAGCACAGCTTTCCACAGTCTTTCAGAAGGAAACAGATCTTTAGCTTCCTCCCCTGTTGCTTTTCCTGGGCATATCACCTTATGATGCTGAACGGTCTGGGTCTGTGCATATATGTTCAACATGCATCTGTACTGTGGGTTCTTTTCCCATCCTGTTTAGGAATTGAGTTGGGACTCAGCTGTCAGATCAATTGGTGCTTTCTGTGTGTGCCTGTTTGGAGGGTAGATTAAAATTTGCTTTCTGATTTTGTAAGCTTTAGATGGAACTCTGGATATATGTTCCATTTTGTCTGAATCAACAAGTTTGACAAGGATGAGAAGTTTGAATATTATTCCAGCTACAGCCTATTTTTGTATGTGTTGATGTGTATATATGCTTGTATGACAATAATTCTATTTACAGCAATAGCAACAGCAGTGATTGATGTGGCCTAAATGTTTCCATTTGCTTATAATTATATGACATTTATAGCTATATGAGATAATTTAGTGCCTTATTTCTGTCCAGAGGAGAAGATTTTTTCAGAGTTTTTTCAGTCTTCTTCTAATATTTAGTCAGATAATCCCATTGTTTTTCATAGTATTTATAGATTCATGCAGTCCAAGGCCGTCTTGATCTGCTGTACCTTATAGGCCTTGCATTTCACATAATTATCCCTTAACTGCACTCCATAGTGTCTGTCTTCCATGAAAGCCCTGGCTTGATTCATAAATGTGGACTCCACTGATTTACCTGATGGACTGTTAAAATTGTTAATTACCATATGGTAAGAAATGTGTCTAATTTTGCTTGGCTTCCACCTTCAGTCTTGAGAGCTACTTTGGTAATAATGGTACTGAATATTAGTCCTTTCCTGTTAAGTATTTTGTCCTCATGTAGATAGCTACACAGAGTAATGAAATCACCTCCCAGTTATTTTTTTAGCTGTACAGAGTGATGAAATCACGTCCCAACAGCACAGCATTGTACTGTTGAAACCCCTCTGTTTTCTCCAGTCCTTAAGAAGGGATTGTAGTTCTTTTCATCACTTTTTCTAATTTGTCAACACACTTTAAAAATATGGCCGTCAGATCTGTTTTTACTAATCTAGTCTCATGAATGAACAGAAGTAAAAGAATTTCCCATCCTTGCTGTGTTTTTTCCCTTCCCTGTCTCTTTAACCCTCAAAGTAAAAGCAATTACTTGAACCCATCTTCCTTTAACATCATTAGGACTTTGTGTTAAATTGCTTGCCCACTGTGTTCCCTAAGTTAATTTTCAGAAGCTCTATTTTGTGCTATACAGTCTCACATTTTATGGATATGGCCAGTCCTCCTTTGTCCCCAGTAAACTCCCGAAGGGGATGGTGACACACTGATGACTGGCATTTTAGCCAACCTAATCTACTTAACTTTTATTTTGTTGCTAATTCATGATAATAATTTAGTATCAGTTGTTTTTTACAATATGAATGTGTAACATATTGCTTTTTCATCAAAACTGAAGCGATCCACTACTAGTGACTTGGAAAAGAATGTCTTTTGTTTGTAAATCAGTATCTACACCTTCCGTTGCTTCCAACACCACTAAACCCTGGGAGCATTCTGTGCTCATGCAGAAGTACCAAAAGGTGAGATGATGGCGTAAAGCAATTGTAGAGTTCATTCACGTTGGTTCCAGGAGCACCCAGAGAATGTGCCAGAAGGCCACAGAGGCTGGACTGGGGCTGAAAGTGAGAACATCCTTGAAGCCAATTTTCCTTCCTGCCTTCTCCTCATTTTGAGAAGTGTGTAATGAGAATCTGCCTCACTTTGTCTGTAGCAGCATCTATCTTTCCATACAAGTATATGCTTTAGCATATTTACTTAAATTATGAATATATTTATTTCTTTTTCCCATATGAAACAGCCCTTTCATCCAATCCTTTCTGCTTTTTTTACCTTGAACTTGCAACCTGCTTTGGATTTAGTTTTTAATGTAATTAGTTTGCACCAGAAATAAAAGTGATTAGTGGCTTACCAATGTTTTCTTCACACCCATCTGTTTTCTTTTCTGCCTTTTATTCCTACAAAAAGAATGCACACTTTCATTAAATCTAACAACTTAAAGGTCACTTTTCATTTGCATTTTGGAAAAGAAACTGTATAAAAATTAATCAGATACTTTAGGCCTAGTCACAGACAAATCTAGAGGACAAAATGTCTTTTTCATCTTTTTGAGATCCAATCAATTTACTTTGAAATCCCACTGTGTAATCCCACTGCCTTCCACATTTCAGGAGTTATAACTATATGCAGAAGTATCTGTAATTTTTGAGATGGTGACAGGAAGTGTGCTTTATAGTTACTTAATATAAAGTATTCCACCTAGGGATATCTTTTAAGTGTTGCTGCTAGAAGACACCAGGCACCTTGCAAAACTGAATGACTTCTACATGATGATGATCTTGAATAGAAAAAAAAAGACTAGCCGGGGAAGATATTTGCATTTCCATATTTTATTTCTTCCTCTATGTTTTGAAGATTATGTGATCATTTATATTTTAGAATCTCTTTGTGAGTATCATGGAGCTTACTAAAACAATTGTTTCCAAAAGCACTGAAGGTAGTGGCATTTTACTAATCATCCAGTAGTTAACATATCTGATCTACAAAATGATATCCACAGGACAGGAGAGAGCACTGCAACAGTTTTTCTTTCACAAGACGGTACTGGCTGCCAAGCATGTATCTGGATTTTTGAATATAATTTTTTATTTAAATGTCTTATTCTGGCCAATTCTTAATATGTGGAAAAAACAGCTGCTGAAAAGGTCATACTGGACTGACCAAGTAAAAGCATCTGCAGAAAACATATAGGTTTTATCAAAGAAAATTGGTAGGTTTCCTCAGCAGTGTCAGCTTCACATAGACCCAGTCACAATCTTTATGTCTGAGTGAGTGTTAAAAATTAGCCATTGACCAGGAGCATTTTTTGGTGGCTCTCATGTATTTTATCAGTCAAGGTATCCCTGTGTAGTTAACAACAGTACACTGGAGTTCAATACTATTTTATCAGCCTAAGTGTTATTTCTGAAATATTTGACTGTGTTAAAAACTAGCTAATAGTTTTTTAAAGGTCAGCAGTGGAGGTACAATTCGGTATATTTAGGAACTTTTTTTATTGATGTTCTGTGTCCCCCTATGTGTTCTTTGTTCCTCCCTTCCCAGGTACTTCCGTGGTTTAGAAAGAAATAACCTACAAATGCTCTTTCTCTATTGCTTCCTTTCAAAGTCTTAGTTCTTAACCAATTTTTCATAGATAGTCTTTCATATACCTGATGAAGTAGTTCCTCATGAGAGAATATTGTGTGAATATCTGATTTAATAAAAGCATTTGCTGTAACTGTAAACCCTTGTGACCTGGCCACCCTAACATTATCCAGACATTGCTCACGTGTTTGCAGTATTTGTCCAATTCTTTGATAATAGTGTTCCTTCACTCAAAAAGGAATGAAGAGCCCCAGAAACTGCTTTCAGTGGTAGCCTGCAGAAACCAGACCCTGAGCTGATGAATATTTTAAAACCTGACACATACCAAGCCTGTGAATGGCCACAAAAATATGCTCCAAGTTTTTTCTCTGTGCATGCAGTCCTGGGAAGAGGTGCTGAGGAGGATGGCCTCAGAGCCATGTATCTGTTCATAGCAACTGCAACCTTTCTGCTCTTCAAGGTGAGTTGTAGAAACTCATAAGAATAGCAGTAAAAAACATGGTGAGTTCAGTGTGTGTTTGGTCTGATCAGTGAGGTGAATGAGTCCTGCTGATGCTTACAAATAAATTATTTGAAAATATTCATATGTAATAGAGGAATCTTTTAATATAATATTTTTGTAAGGTACTCATTCAACAAATCTGAGTGGCTTCTTATTATTACAAAATTTAACATTTAGAACAGAATATTCATAACTTCTTTTTGTGTTTTCAAACACAAATAATACTTTTTTGCCTGTAAGGCTGTTTTTATTTAATGTTCTCAGAATGCTTTGCCATATAGAGATAATTTCTCTAGATTTGGTGCTAGCTGGTGTTTCTTCTGGTAGCTTTGTGTTAAAGCATATAGCATGTCAGATTTGTGTCAATGCAAACTAAAACTTGTGCCATGAGTCCTGTACCATGCAGCTTTTGCAGAAAGTTATTTAAGATATGGAAATACTGTCTGTGGGGTGTGGAGGCTATCTCTTTTTAGTGGAGTTTTGTTGTAACTGACTATTGGGAAGAATGTTGCTAAAGTGAGTGCTGTCCTTAAGCTACAGAACCTGAGCTGAAACTCTTCCAATTGTTGCTTCATCAGTGTGTGCCCCACTATTCTCACTGTGACCCCAAAACTGATCCATCTGAATTATTTTCTATCCAGCAGCAACTGCCCCAAAGGGGGCAGTGATTCTGCACGCAGGCACATGAAGATTAAAAAGCTTGCTCCAGCTAGAAGTCTTAGACTTTCTGACCTGTCCTCCAGCAGAGCAGAGCAAAGCACAAGTACAAAGACATTTTGATGTGCGTGTAGCTTCTCTATTCCATCAAAGCTGGGTGGTAAAGTATTCCAATCACTAAGGCAGAAGTGACTGTTGGGAGACAGAAAGTTTCTCTAAAAAGCTGATGTTTGTAAATATAGCAGCTTGTAGCCAGCCTGCATCCTCCTTAAACCTAGAGATCTGAACAAAAATGCTGCTAATGGAGAACAGTAAAACAACAGGGTTTTTTAGTTTATGGGGATGGTGGGGTTTGTTTCATTTATCGATACTTGAGGGTAGTGTAAATAGGCATAATAAGAGAAAGATTATGACATTAGGTTACATGTTTAAGGCAGATTAATTGCACATGCAATCAGAAGAAGGAAATGTTATTTTATGTAGTAATATCTTGCAATACAGCATTCTTTAACACAAAAACGGTAAAGTGCAAGATTTTGTAATGACAGAAGTATGTGTCAGTAGTTGCTGTTTCCTTGCTGCGTTTATGATACTTTTTGTTTTTCTTCACACTAATGAAAGTACCAAGATATTCAATAAAAAAATAGTACATATTGAGTTAATTGTATGGGTAAAAAAAAATATCCAAGACATGATAAAATTGAGTGATGGATTACAGTAGAGGAAAAAAATGCAGTGCCACCAGTTCCTAAAGGCAGCTGACTTTCTGAATGTGCCTGAAAACTCCAAAAGTGTTTTAGAAATGTGTAATGTTAAACTAATTATTTCAAATGGACTTGAGAAACAGTCCTCAAAGTCTATAACTAAATAAGAACTCTAAATAAACCTTGAGGTATTAGTTTATAATGGGAAATGGAGAGGAAGCATACTGTTAGGGCTAGAAAGTGGCCTGTCTCCAGAGCAGAATTTGACCAAGAAATAAAAATACTGTTTCAATTGTATTGATACCTACTTGGAAACAGTGCAGTAATTAACTTCCAGTTAATCTTCTGGTGCTAAATCCAAGCATGTGAATACTTATTCCCTCATAATGATGTGAGTTGGATGAGATGATGACATTTTTTCACTATTCCTCTCTTTCTAAATAGCTGTGCTCTTGTAAGCTAATTTAAAGGGTGTGAATGTTTTGAGTTTTATGTGTATTATGAATGCCTAAAAATATAACTATTTGTGGTCCTTTATTTTACCTCTTTTCCCCATTGTTTCCTTTCCATATGTCATTTTAAACTCAGTAGTGGTAATGATTCCTGGCCAGGAGGGGTGTGTCAGATGGTTTTCTCAGACAGTATTCAGCCCCATAATATTGATTATAATGTACTCTAGGGCTGGGTATGTTGTGGTTGATCTTCCTTGCTATAGAATAAGCAAATTAAGTTTTCTGGTGAAGATCAGAGTGCTCTGTCTGTATGTAATCCTTTAGAATTAGAAGAAAATAAGGTGACCTCTTATATGACAGGTCTTGTAATTCACCTTGGACATAATGCAGTGATGCTCCATCTTTAGGTGCTATTGGAAATTTGTAGGAAGTAATAATTTCGAGCAAACGGAGTGTCAGTGAAAATGTATTTGAAAATTTAAATTTTAAGATAAAATCTGGTAAATTCTATATTTTTACTATAATACAAGCATAAGCATAGAAATATATTAATATATATGCAGAAGAGGTAAAATCAAAGCATGGTATCCTAACAAAACAATCCCCATGCCAAGAGGAGGATTGTTTCCTTAGGTTTTTTTTCACTTTGATAAATTATCTGTCTTGGCCAAGAAGACTTGACTTTATAGCCCTTCCTAGCTGTTGTAAATTGAAAATAGTGTTGCAGTATTATTATTATTAATAATAATATATTCTGCTCTGTAAAGAAATACTAAAAACCTAAGAAGAAAAGAATTTTCTATTAGATAGATAAAAAACTTGACATTGCTTATTGTTCCCTAGGTATTGACAGATTCCTACCTTGACAAAGAATTATATTAATAAATATCTTCAACTAGGAGACTCTAACTGAGACAGCACACTGCAAGAACCTGCAGGAAGTGGGGACAATGAGCCAGGATTGTCATCCAGAAGTCAGAACAGGAAAGAGAGGCCTAAAGTGACCTGACAAAGGAATGCTGTATCACTTGAGGGCTGATGCGCCCACACTCTCTTCTGCTCCACCTGCCTGGGATGCAGACAGGGCTTCTCTCAGAAGCAGTCGGAGCATAACAAATGTTCCGGAGGTTTCGGTAGCTAATGGCTCTGATGCCTCATGGACTTTTTCTATTCCTGTGTTCCAGCGAAGCTGCTGTGCGTTCAGATGAACATCTGTGTAGACTGCTGTCATTCAGTATTTTAAAGAACACTACCCTTTTTGACGGTTTGATTCGGTAGCAATGGAGCACAGTTTTTTTGGGACCTATTTTCAGCAGCCTAAGGCTAGGAAGCTCAATTTTTCAACGGGATTGTTTACTGGAAAGAAAAGGCTACATGATCTTGGTGACAACTTGAAGACCGTTGTCTCAATAACTAGTGATAGGACTCTGTTACGGACAGGGCACTGCTAGCAATAGCAGCTCCTTTTTTTTAACTGTGGTGCTGTCATAGCAAGCTTGTAAAACCAGAATGACACCAAAGAAGAATAAAACATATTAAAAGAATTATAAAGTTCGGTCTTATGTGCTACACTTTCTCTCATGTTAGAAACTTTATTTGAAGGCTCAAGAAATGTGATCTGTGACACAAAATGACTTTCAATGAGTTCTATTGCTGTTTTTGCCCTTGAGACATATGGCTTAATCTCTTTGTGTACTCTTTTAAGCAAAGTTAAAAGCTTCAAAAAATGGACATCTTTTAATAAACACGTATAACATACCTGAGTTGGTTTTGGAAAAGGATAGGTTATTTTATGGCTGTTGCTGGAGCTTTAAAGCAAACAATAGTTTCAGGTGTTGTGAAAAGTTAAAAAGTATTTAGATATTTTTATAATGTAATTCAGTTTAATCAAAAATATTGACTATAAATTCATTGTAAAAAATTTTTCATTAGTTTTTACCTAAATAAAATTGTAACATGCAAGAAAAGTTTGGACATGTGGGTATCTATTTGAATATTCAATGTTTGTTCCTTATTGATCCTGGCTGATCAGAAGCATAGCATCCTTACCAAAGAGCACAGTCCTATCTAAAGTATAGTCAAGTCTTAATGTTGTAATTTTATCTTTTTCAGAGCACTGATTACTTAAGCAACCTAGGGACGGATTTGCTTGACCCAGGGCTTCTCTGCCTTTCAGCCTTTTTTGCTTAAGAAAAGCATTGATTCAGTGATTGTTGTCTTGAGCATGCTTCTGGGAAAGTGCAGCCAACATTAGTAGAGCTGCCTTTTATATAGGAAGAATAAGATGATTGTCATAATTACTGATATTTCTCTCTGCTTACATGAGTCTTTCTAATTCTTGTGCTGTTGTTGCCTTTCTCAACTCCTTTCTTCTCATTCTGTCTGGAAGTCACTTTAGTGTGATTAACACTCTGTCTCCTGTTACTTCAACACTTCTTAAATGTATTTCTTCTGAAAAATTACTCATGGTGGCACCTGAAAATGATTAATTGCTTGTGACTAGTGGTCATCTGGCTTCAGAGATGAACAAAATAAATGTCAAAACTATAAAAGCACTGGTTTACCCCAATTATTTGTTTTAAAATAACCAAACACCTGAATACCTTATCAGAGAGACAGATAATGTGTGCAAATGACATCTATCATCCATGGACAGTAATGAGAAGAGTTTTCTAAAATTCTGTTGGATTTGCTGAATTGCTGTGTGGATCAGGTGGTGCACAAGTGGTTTTGAAAAATGTCACTGTATAGCCATGGTGAACCTGATCTCCTTTCACCATAGTATTGCTGTGATTTGGTCTGGCCTAAATGACTTGATTTTGTGATTTACCCTCAGCTGTCAGCTGCTGCTGCTTGCTTTGTAATGCTGCTGCTCGGGCCTTACAAATACTCAGGCGTTAGTTTGCCCACCACATCAGTACCATCATATCTACTAAAAATAGATGACTTCAACCTCTACAGGAAATTAAAGGTCACATCAAACTGAATATAGACAGCAGCATTATAGGGATGGGTAAAATTACCTCATATTTGATTTTGATGTTATTTCAAAATTGATGAAGAGACCTTTAACCCTGCGATCCTGAAATAGCCATGTGAATTTTAAAATTAAATTATACCCTTTCCCATTCACCAAAAAACTTCATATATAGGATTCTTTCCTTTATATGTATTTATGTATTTCTGTATTTCTAATTTAAATTCAGGTCAATTTTCAAATTTTTGTTAGAAAGCAGGAAGGCTAAAGCTTACACAGATAATTCAGAAAAATAATGTCTTGATTTCATCAGCGGGAGGCTAGAAACAAACAGACTTGGGAAAAAAAAAGTAGAATTTACAGTGCTACTTGTTTCTGAGAGAAAGCAATATTACTGAGAGGAATGTTAATGCGTGGGTTCATTGCTATATTTTATGGAATTTTCTTCTTCAAATATCAGGTTAAAAAAATAAAACATGCATGACAAGTTTTTGTAAATAAGGAATTGATTTTTTTCCACCCCACAGCAATGTGAGCTTTAATTAGTGCACATAAATAAAATTAAGCTTTTGGAAATTATAGCAATACATCTGTAATTCAGAGTTAAAAATATTGGTACCACAGTAATTAATTTTGTGTTTAACATATCTTGAAATAATCATCTTTGCCTTTTATCCTTAGCTGAAACTTCCTAAGCACCTTATTTTCACAGGAAGCTCAAATCCCATCAACGTCCAATAAGGCTTAGGATATAGAGTGCATTGGCAAGTGGGACCAATCAAAAAATGCCTTGATACTTTTAAATGTATTTTTCTTCCTTTTACCCTCCTGGGGATTGGATGAGGTGTGATTTAGTTTTTGCATATATAAACGATGTTATTTCAGGATACATAAATAGGAGAGCAAAGCAAGTTTAGTGGAGATGATTAAATGGTCCTGTGTCACTGACCTTCTGTAAAATATTGGAGCTACTTTATTTTCAACCCTGAAAATAAGCTTGCTGAGTTCAAGGATTCTACACTGTATCTGCTTGCTTTTTCTTTTTTTTTTTTTTTCCTCCTCACCTAGGTAAGCAAGCAGCTGCAAAATTGAAATGTTGCAAAGAAATGTAGTTGTGCAAGTATTTTAGGAGATACTGACGTTCTTACCAGCCACTGAGGCTCAGATAGACAAGCTCTTCTTATGCTGTCGAATACCAGAAGATTATACCTGGCTGCTGACGATCATTTTAGGTTATGGCAGGAGGAGATTAGCTCAAATTTATAACAGCTCACATTTTCCATTTTTTCTTGGTTTTCAGAGTGGCATGGAAATTATATTTGTGAATCCCTGGGGACTCTCACATTGGTGTCAGTTTTCAGATTTTGCTAGATACATCTAAATGTGGACATTTAATATAATGGAAAGAAATGGAAAAAATTATCTGTTTCTTGATTCTTTATTACTGAAGAGTTAAGAAAGCGATTCCTTAGGCTATTACACAAGTCTTAAACTGGATGTAAATGTTAGGATGAAATCAGATTGGTTAAGAGTCCTTTGCCTGTGCATCTCTTGGAAAAAGATTATATCAGAAATACAGCAGGCACATGTGCTTTGGCTGTTTTTTTGGAAAGGTTTTACCCCATTAAAAATTGGAATAAAATGTATATTTTAAGACTAATTTTATAGCAAAAGTTGAGTGTGTTGTATGAATATGGTGCTAAAGAATCTTTCATTAACTCACACATTTAGAAACTCTTTATCAAATCCAATATTAACAGCTGGTGCGTATAATACATTAACAAATAGAAACAAAACAGATTTCTGAGAAACGTAATTGAAATATCCATGGCTGAAAACTACATCAGAATTGTGTGGTTCCAGTTTGCACAGATTATTATTGTGTACCCTTACAATAAGGATGTTGGCTGCATGTGTATGCTGAACTACCTGGTAAAACCACCTGGTTACCCAAGACAAATTATAAACTGAGGTAAAAGACTTCTTCCTATGGTCCTCACTCTTTACCACACAGTAAATATCTGTATTCTATCTAATGTAATGTGGTGGGCCAGGTATTCCTCTAACTTCAAGTCAAATATTTCAAAAGTGGGGTGTTGCAAAGTGAGCTTTCCTTGTAAACTAGATGAGCTTTGAAATTGTGGAGAGTAAAATTTAGAGAGCGAAATTTTTGATGTTTTGAAAATAAACAGAATAAGGACCTTGGTATAAAAATATTGTACAAGTTTCATTTATTGACTAAAACAGACGTTGCATTAACTGTGCAAGTAGGAAGTGCTATGTCAAAATTACTATTTGTTCTTAATTTTATGCTTTGGCCTATACTCAATTATAGTTTTTCAAATGAAAGTTTTTCCCTTTAATTTGAATAACCTTTAATTTAAGAAGGTTCTGTAATAGTTTTATTCAATGTAAAGTTATTTACGAAATTACTTGAAAGGCATTGTAGAATTTTCAGTGAAGTCCTTTCACTTACAGTTACATCTATGTCTAAGTCTTCTCAACTTGAAGGGCACATTTATGTGATCTGCACAGAGATTCTTTCCTGACACCTAGTAATTTTGTGGCTTTTATTGTTTAGAAATTCTAAATAAAAAAGACTATAACTTTTTTAGAGTGAGTAGTGGTGGGGTTTTTCTCATATCTGCAGTTGTTACTTTAATGAATTTTTGGTTAGTTCTTAAGATTATGATGGACATGAGCAGCAAAATGTAGTATTCACTTTCTTTGCACAACATATTAAGATATCAGTTACTTGTCAGTAAGAAAAAAAATTAAATGGAAGCAAATTCAAGTAGCAAATGTATACAGAATATATTATTATTGTTAAATATTAATTAAACTCTAATATTAAATACTATTCAAGATGTTAATCAAATAAAAAGCTTGGGAAATAGTTGGAAAGTAACTTAGGATAGACATGATGTACAGTATTGTAGGAGAAATAGTATGGTATCATTTGAGCAAGATATATGAAATAAACTGCCTGGAGCACATACATTGTTATTAAAATTTCAGGCAGGGAGTATTCATTTCAACATAGAACTTTTATTTATTCTTTTCCTCTTTCAGTATTTTCAGTACATTTAGTGTTGAAATGTACTATTCACACATTGAATGGAGTGCAATACTCTGAAAGGCCTCATTTGGAACTGACTTCAATTTTCCTTACATTCCAACAGCTTTGTACTTTTTAGCAAGAAATAAAGAAAAAAGACTGTATCTGCATGTAATTCTCAATTCTATAAAGTATTCAGATATTTATAAAACTTTAAGATGAGCACTTCCTAGTTAGAAATCTGAAAATTGGATAAAGTCATTATTAATGTGAAGATAAAAGGATGCAGATCTTGATAGGCTGAGCTATTGTCAGCATCTTAAAGTTTTTATATCGAAGAATAATTTCAATGTCTTGAAATTCTATCAATGGCCAAGTTTCTGATATATATTGCATAATTTACCATCACTTATACTAATATACTGACCACTGTCTCAAGTTTTATGCTTGTTTATCCATATCAGTAACAAACGTGGCATAAACGAGGTTGGATCAAATTAACATTTTTGTCTGTTTAAGAAAGTTTTTCATATAGCTTCACTGTCAGGATTCTATTTGTTTCATTTCCCTAGTAAACTGTCTGTCATCTCAGGTAATTTTCTTTAGCCTCTTCCAATCAATCTGCCTCCTTAATTGATGAAGGCTTCTTCTTTTATATTATGGGATATTTCCTCATTTTATATATGTAAGATTTCCATGATTGTGATGTAACTTTGTATAGTTAGTATATAGCACTCTTTATACATAATTCTGAATATTTGCTTTAATATGTCCAAAAGTGGTGATTCTAATGTTCCATTTTCTAGTATCCACATAATATAGCTTTAGCTAGGACTGTTGCCTTCAGGATCTTGCTGTCTCAGCTATTCAGAAAAGTTAAGAATACTGAACATCATACATCATCTTTAATATGAATTCTCTGCTTGTCTGTTGATCACAGAACTGAGTCAAAAGCATTATTTCTGCATATTCCAGTAAATCCTTTGCATCTTTAGCTTAGTTGCTCCACCTTCCCCTCTAGCTCTACAGTTTTGTTTCTTGTTATTTCTGGGTATCTGAAACTGTAAGTTGCATAGAAATGAGAAGGTTATTTTTAAAAATCACAGTGACCATTATTATTTTGGTTTTTTGTATGTATTTTAGCTGTTTTAGCTGTTGTTAGGACTTAAAGACTGTATTTAGGCTTGCATTTTGAAACCTAATAGCAACTTAGACAGTTTCATACAGTTGTTAAAAACTGTATGAAAAATTAAGCACAATTCCTCTACTCCTAATGAAGGATGAATGCAAGGGCTGATAAAATTCATTTTAATGTGTTCCCTAGTAACTAAAATCTGTATTCATGCAGCTGAAGGCTGCATGATAATTAATTTGCTACGTATTCTTACTGCCATGTCCATACTTTACTGCTAACACTGCCTTTTATGTCGCTGAAGTTTTTTTCATTTCTTCAGCTTGTAAGCAGACTTCTGGCTCATGGAAAGGTTTTAGTACCATTACAGGAGTCAGATCTAACCCATGCAGTCACCTCAGCACCAGTTATTCTACAGTCAGTAGTACCTGAGTGCTGCCAGGAGAGTTTTTGCCATTGGACTTCGGTGCCTGAAGAGAGCAGAGAGAATTTTGGCAACTTTCTGTGACTGTGTCCTGCTTGTACCCTTCTGTATTTCATCTCAGAACTAATGCTTTCCTGTGAGGAATCCAGACAAACAAAGCACTTCAGTACTTCCCACCTCTGGCATTATTGGTAAATGCAGAAGTCCCTCTGATTTAGAAAGTGCAGTAGCCTGTGTACTTGATAGCTGTGTTAGAAACAGCAGGAATACCTCTGTATAATTATTTTTATATATGTGTGTGCGTGAGGAAAAGAGAAGAGTAGCCTTAGATACTAATGTTTCACGGCTGGTTCTTAAAGCTTAACTAGTGTTACTGCTGCAATAGCATTTGCTTTTTTCCCCTTCCTTGCCATTAGAGTTATGGGATGCTGTAGCAAGGAAGTGCTTTTTCCCCTTTCTTTGTCAGGTCAACTTCATCTGCTGTGGTCATGTTAGAAAGCCTTTGCTCTCTCAAAGGGCAATTACTTCTTTTCTCTTTATTTCAAGGCCTTTATCCAGCTCAGACCAGTAAATTAGTACAAAGTGCTTGCTCAGAACAAAACTGGAATGATGTGATTTTATTAAATGGGGTTTACAAAGGATACCGTAAAAGTGAGGAATGATTTTCAGTCACTTTTTCTGGACTGTGTTCAAGTTCATGTCCCCAAGGGGGCTTAAAAGAGCTGTGAGCACTAATTGTTTGTTTAATGATTTGGGCACTTTTATAAAAACTGCAAAACTACGTTTTTCCTTACTGCTTTGGGTCATTGCTATAAAACCTCTGTGTTAAACAGTTAATCATAAATCTAAAGTCTATTTTTGATGTTACTTTTTTGGTACTTTCCTAGTACTTTTTATGGCCTTCCATAATTGTCATTAAAGTAATGATTACTTTGGTGGAAATGCAAGCCCAAAATAAAACATAACTGATGGGTAATCACAGTGATTAATTTTATGTTTTTGTTTTTGATTAAAAACATAGTCTTTCACATAATGCTAGTAAATATTAAACTATTA
>VXBU01011176.1:324390-391542 GCA_013400315.1 Bombycilla garrulus
TTCCCTCTGTTAATTTCTTTTTTTTTTTTTTTAACCTGTGTCCCAGGATTTCAGCAGTGGAACATCTGTTTTATTTTGAGGAAAATATGATAAGCATCTGTTTGCATGGAAGATGTGAATGAAACCAGACCACATTTGTTTGCAGTGTTATGGATTATCTGGTCTTACACTGTTTATGAATAAATCATGCAGGATGGATAGTGCCGGTAACCACCAGAGGATGTTTTATACTTGGTTTAAAACATAAATTTATGTATTTGTGATTTTTCCTGTAGACACTCAAAAAATTTATGTTTTAAATAAAGAAGAAGCCTGTTGCATTTCTAGCCCAGTATTTAAGCTCATGGATACCAGAAGTTCTTTTAAGCCATGCCATACCCGCTGTTAATATGTATGAGAATACAGCTTGAGAGTTAAAAACAAAACAAAAAACAATTAACATGAATTGAACAAAAATGCTATCATATATTTTATTATTTGAGAAATACTAGGCTCTCATGTAACTGGATTGTGTCCTAATGTACATGTGGACAGAGTTAGGTTTGCATGTGTAGCCTGGAAGACTGGTCTTGCAAACCCCCATGCATAGTTGTACTTACTATTGTGAATCCTTTGTATAAATTCCGAAGTATTTTGTATTCAAAGAGCTGGGAGGATGCACAAACATTTTTATTCTCCAAAAAGTGGTGGGATGCTCAGTTTTGCGCAGGGCCTAATACTAACCTCTGGCTTGGTGGAATATGGACATGGAGTTCAGTGCTGGATTGTTAGAGCTATGAGGTGAGTTAAGCAAATTCTGCTTCTCAGCAGTTAGTGTCATTCCTTTGCTGTCACATGTGACTTTGTGTGGATAACATGGTACATTTTAAGATGTCAAATGTTAGCACAATTATGGATTGATGGTCCTTGAGGGTCCCTTCCAACTCAGCTTATTCTATAATTCTAAGTGTGTCTGTATTATGTATTAGTTAATTCTCGTAGGAATTATTTTTTTTTTTTCTGGCAAGTTGAACTTTTCATTTTTTTCATGCTTTGCAGTACTTTGGGTGTCTTTCTTGTAGTTCTGGCTGTGGGTCTTTCACCCCCCGCCCCCCATAGTTCACCTCCATAGTCAATTCACTTTCAAAACAGACTGAGCAAAATCTAATTTCTAATGTTATGGACACAGATTTCCTTATCCTGTCTTCCAGTGGTGTAAAAATGCATTTCTCTTTTGTAGTCTGTTCAAGATAGGCTAAAGTTAAAAAGCTGAGAGAAATAATTTTTTGTACACACAGGACATGGGAAGAGAGGTTTTGAATGGAAAATTGGTAGGTGGAGACACTGGATAACTTCATAGCATGTTTCCTATTAGTCTTTTTTAATCAGTTATGACAAAGAAGGGCCTTCCTTCCCCAATAGCTCCAGCTGTTAAAGAAGCTGAATCCTTGCTGTAAAGGGCCAGTGGAGAATTCCTTTTATGGGAACACTTGTTGATGTGAAGTGGCTGGGGTCAATGTTCAGGGCAGCAGGATCTTTCCTTCTTCTGCCACAGCTTTCTAAAAGCAAGAGGAAGGGGGGTAAGGCAGAATTTTACTGTGCTCTGTCAGTTCACAATTGATTTAAGGTTCCTAGAGGAACACATGCTGGAGAAACAGTGTAGAAGACACTTATGTTCTGACAGCTTCTGCAGGGGCAGAATAAAAGCTTCCGTGCTGCATCTTTCCTGTGCAGCCGCCCAGCTCAGTTGCTCAGAGGATTGAGCCAGCTATTGCGAGATTCTTTCTTAAAAGCTGCTGGTTAGATATAAACAAGCACTTAAATTATATCAGTTTAGATAATACACAATAATGAGTATAAAGTGTAAGTCTCTAGAAAGGTATATCAAATATCTGTGATTTAAACTACGGTTTTTGAAACATTGCTACATATTGTTTGGGAATAGGGAAGGGAGCAACTAAAGTAAAACTTCCAGACTTTTTTTGTTCACTTGTGTGTACCACTGAATTTAGACGGATGTTTAAAAGTTTTGTGTGATTTTATTACTACTCTGTATTTACAATTTTGACAATACAATTCTTTTTAGCTAAGATAAGCTCCCCATGTCCCCAGTCCCCCCAATCTGTATTTATATCGGGGTTGACAAAGGACTTCACTAACAGTGATTTCCAAAATAGTCAGACTCATGAAAACCATGGCTTTGAATTCCTGAATGTTAAAACCAGTTCACTTGCATCTCTTGTCTCTGCCATTTCCCCCTTACCCCCCTCTAATCCCTAGGATTAGATATGTGGGATAATTACATTTCCAGTACTTTAATTTAGGCCAAAAATCGAGTCCTGGAACAGAAAACTTCCAAACACCTCCATCTACTCTTGGAAAAGTTATTTCATGAAAATCAAAGCTTTTAGTCAGCAGATTGAGTGTTTGACTCATGGGGCTTTGAAGTAGCTGAGGTGATGTCTTAAGCTCTTAAGGTGTAACTGCTAAAGCAATTACAGAGCAGAGTTAAGATTCTGAAAGAAATCTACTCTCAGACCAATTTGATGAACTGATAAGGATAATTCCAATTTTATTTCATTATAAAAATTGTTGTTTAAGTAATAATCGGTGTCTGGTTTAGCCATCTATGCTTTTTATATAACAAATATACAATATCTTTAAATAGAAAAATATTTTTAATATTTTAGAATTATTTCAAATATGTATATCCATATTATAATGCATAAGAGGAAAATAACCCTGATTTTAAAGGTCTTTTACTAATGAAATGAGTTTTCAGTGAGTTTCCTGTTACAGATGCAAATTCCTGGTGAGATATAATTTGAGACTAAGTAAAAGAAATACATAAGATGAGCTACTCTTTTCTGTTGCCATGATACTTCTTATCAGTAATGATGGCTTGTATTTTCAAGAGCCGCTTTTTTTGTGATCAGTGACATTTTTCTTTTCTCTTGGATCTGTTGCTGTAGGTGAGATGTTCAGCTGAAGTTGTTTGCTTAGTGCCATGTGGGATGGTGGAATTTTGACACTGTAGGAAGTGTATTTTTTGCTCTTTTCAGAGTCTGTCTTCATTTTTGCTACTTCTATAGTAGTTTTGTGACAGGACCAGATCACTTTTCCTCTGTTTTAAGCATAACTCTCCTACCTGCTATGCACAGAGAGAGAATAGAGTGATGACAAGGAGTTTTGTGTTATTATGGTGGTGCTTGGCTTAAATCTTGTTCTAATTCTTCCTTCTAGGAGTTTGGCAAATGTGGTGGAGTAAAAGGGTCTAGGCAGAAAGTCTCCAGACTCAGGTTGTGAATGCTTGAAAAAGTTAATTTGCATGTTGGGCAGAGTCTGACAGCTCATGATTAAGTCTGTGATGACTTAATTGCAGCCACAGAAGCCCTTTTATCCATAAAGTTATGTAGCACCATATTAATCATAGACTTGTAAGTGGGGAGGTGTTTAAGTCCAAACAGAGATGGTTATATTTGGTAAAATCACCTGTGGGGAGACACATCTTTAGCATGAGGGCACTGATGAGGGTTTTTACCTCAGAAAGGATACAGACCCACCTCTGCTGCTGCTTGCACCTCTCCATCCTGTTGTGCTGTGTTCCAGAGCATCTGGAGTAAGAGCTCAGAGCCTGCCAGGACCTCTGCTGGTCCTGCTCGGGGCAGAGCACAGAGGGCCGAGGAGGAGCTGAGAGCTGTGTTCTGGAGGCAGCCAGGGAGATCAGTGTAGTAGTTTGGGAATGCATGGGAAAAGGCTGGGGAAGGTACATGGTACAATTTTCATAGTGGAGATGCTCCTGAAAGTGAAAAATGCAGGACTGTAGGAGTGGGCATGGTTTTGATGGCAATAAAAAGACTGGGCAGGGGAGAATATTATCTGGTATCATGTACCAGCAGAACACAAGTGGGTTGGGATCCTGTTTTGAGTGATAGAAAGTAATATTCTGGGAAATGAAAGAGGAAGCCTATCACTTCCAGTAAATGCTTGAACAAGAGCCAGAAGCTGTCATTGCTCCAGCAGGTTACCTTACTGCCTGTCGTACCAGGATGGGCCCTGTGAGCTGTCTGCCCCACAATTTTACTTGCTTTCTAATTAGACATTCTTAACCCAATATTCTTGTCATTATGGACACTTATATGACTCTCAGCTGGGCTCTGGATGAGTTTAGCAAGGAACGTGTGGACCCAGCCTTTTCTCCCTTTTCTGCAGTCAAGTTAGGGCAACATAGTTGAAACAAAGTGAGTAAACTTTGTGTAGACATTGGAGTTCCCATGAAAATCAGGTGGAAAATGGGCATTTTTCATGAAAATACATAACAGTACTGGGGACGGGAAAATTTTGCATGATCAATCCTCCAAAATCTTTTTTAGCTCATTGTCTTGATTGTGAAAAGTTATTGTTCATGTCTGACACCCAGACAATGTTCAGGACATATTTGAAAAATGCATTCCAGGAACAGGTTATAAGAAGGTAAAATGAATTTTACTGAGTTCTAGGTTAAGGTTCAGGCTGCTAAAATAAATCTTAAAAGTCAAAGTCATACTATATAATGTTCTGTTCTATTTTTATTTCCAATACTATTAATAATATACTACACAAAAAATACTCCACAGAAAAAGGTGGTTTTTACTTACATGTAGACATTTAGATGAACATCAAGGAGCTTATTTATTTTCTATACAGAGAATGGTTTACTGATACTTTTCTCAGCTTTCATAATATTAATTTACTAATAGCTCCATTGATTTGGCTTCGGCAAAGAAGCCCCCAGGCAATATAAAAGCAAACCACCTAAAACCTGAGGAAACCAATGTTTTTTTTCCATGTAGTACAGCTGTGTGCAGAAACAGGTACTTGGAGGTAATAGGAACACAGCTAGTTGTAAAACAGTGTAGTTGGTTCTGAATGTGAAGTCAATCTCCACCAGATGCTTTCATGTGAAGAGTCACCAGGAGTGCATATCACTGCAACGTGACCACAAGGCTGTACTTTTGGCTTTGCAACTTAATTTTTTGTATTTGAAGGAACATTTATTCTCTGGGACTGAATGCTTAAAGGAGACAGATCTGAGTTTAGAATTGCTTGGGTTTGTTTTTTGCACGTATTTAGGCCTGCTGTAAATTCAGCATTTCTGCACTTGTGTTTTTCTGTTTACTTGGCAGACAAAATAGTAAAAGTGTTTGAACACGCTTTAATTTTCCTTTTACTATCTCAAAACCTCATGAAGGAGAGAGTGGTGCTGAAAGATTTGAAACCTTATGAAAGTTTTTTGACCTCAGGTACGTGAGTTAGCTTATCTGCACTCATGGAATGGAGAGAGTTCAAGGAGACACAAAACTGAGCAAGTACTTTGCGGTTTTC
This sequence comes from Bombycilla garrulus, assembly GCA_013400315.1. Lineage (NCBI taxonomy): Eukaryota > Metazoa > Chordata > Aves > Passeriformes > Bombycillidae > Bombycilla > Bombycilla garrulus. The sequence goes on from VXBU01011176.1 coordinate 329,734, forward strand.
ACAATTAAGGCTAAATTGTGTGCTGAAGTATTCTTCTTCCTCTTAAGGTAACACACCAGAGAAAAGAGGTTGACTTAGCTGACTGTTAAATTCCTGCAAGTCAATATTTTGTTCCTAATATTAAAAAGAGCACATGTATTTTAATATTGGGACCAAAACAGTAGTAAAAAGCTCATTAGTATCTCTCATAGAATGTACTCTTACACTGTGTTACGTGAGTAGGAGTAGCATGGAACTTAACTCAGTGGAGCATTTTGCCCTTAGTACTGTATCATTCTGTCCCACAATGGAAAACCTAATTAGTGCATCCAAAGAAGCATTAAATAGATTTCATGCTGTTTAATAAAGGCATTACATGGCTTTGTCTATTGCAAAACATTTGAGTTCGTAATGTTTGGAATGTTTGTAATGAACATTTTTTCCTGTCTCTTTCACAATTTAGGTGCAGTTTTACATTGTAGCTGCCTCAGGAAGGTTCCGTAACTTTCTTCTCCATCAAATCTTTCCTCTCATTGTTACGCTCTATTTGTTTTGGTGTTATTACGTAATGGTATACACTTAATGAACATCTTTGCCAGTTGTTTCAAACTGGGGGCAACAGCTCTTAACACCAGAATATATCAGCCTGTTTGACTTGAGTTTCAGTTCTTCTTTTTTTGGTGGTGATGTCTAACTAGTAACTGAGAAGAAAGAGTCTACTTTGTGTCATCTACAACCTGAACCATTTAATTCTTGTGTATTCTCATTAAAATGTGAGATTTCTTCCCAAGAGTCACCATTACTGTCAGGTTTACACAGCCCTAATGGTGACATTTTGCCTCCTGACTTCATCCCTTAGCTGGCCTAGTCTGGCCTAAGGTGTCTGGAGAACTTCCAGAAGATACCTGCTGTAGTTCAAAAGGAGAAAAAAATACCACCTTAAGGAAGGTTAGAAGGGCTTCTTGAAATCTGCCAAATATTTTCTTGTTGTACATGAAACTATAAAACTAAGCAATTTAAGGAATACCTCATTGTGTGTAGCTAATCTGTTGACTGCCCGCTGCAAGGTCTGCATTTAATGGGGCAGTTTGTTTGGGTTGTCTGTTTGGGCGTGTTGTGGTTATTGTGGAGTTCTCTCTGGTTTTAGCTCAGTTTCTTCAAATGCATTTAAGTGATCAGGATCAGTTTTTATTAGGTGGTTTATATGAAATGTTGCACAATGCTCATCTGTTTTGTAGAACATTTCTAAGACTGTGCAAGTTGTACTGGCTCAGTCTTCCTAACTTGTGTTTTATCTGCCTTCATGGCAGTGTGAGGTGACATAAAAGAGCATTAGTGATAGAGCTGTGAACTGACTCTAGAGCTGTGGTTTCCCCTGGCTATTTGATTAGAATTTAGTAATACATGAACACAGCTATCATAGCTTAACATCTGCTTGAGAGTATTTTGAGAACAGAGACTTGCCAGCCCCATTCTTACTGGGAAAGCAGCTAAAGCTGTACCCCAGCATTTGATATTAAAACACTATGAACTGTTCCGTCATCACGCTCTCAGCTATTGATGTAATATATAAATCTCTTCAGGCAGCATTTTTTTTGCATCTCGTTCAACTCATTACTGTAAAATAGGTCTGCAGCAGTCTTTGTTCATAGCTAACACAACTTTCCACTTTGGAGTTACCATCTCTTTAAATGTATTGCTCAGGAATATTGAAGCAGTCAGTTGCTCCCAGAAACACTGAAAACATAATAAAAGAGAACAGGAAAACAACATAAGCAAACACTTAATCAAGTCCAGAAACAACCTGTGTCTTTATGTTGTTTCTTTGTGGGAGCCTACAAAACCACACAAGTAGGAGTGTGATCTGAAGGTCAGCAAGCGCAGTGAATTTTCCAAATGTTAAATAATTAGAGAAACACCTGTGGCCCAGCCAAATAACTTCATGCTGATCTGCTGTGAAAATGTAATGCTTAATAACCCTAAAAATGTGTAATTTCTTCTGCCCGATGGAGGCTGCAAGAGGAGCAGCAGTATATAAAGCAGAGAAGACATTGCTTCAAGATGTCTTAAAGGGTCTCTTAAGATAGATTTGGTAGTGTCCCAGTGTGTATTTCCTAGTTTCTACAATTATGTTTAGTACACTTCAGATGGGACTAAATGGGATTTAAGACTGCCAGTGATTTATGAAGACCTAAATTCTACTCCTGAACTCTTGATGTTCTTAAGCCAACAGAGGTTTTAAAGGATATCACAGGTCATATATCCTTTCCTGAGGAGAAAGAAAAAAAATCCATATTGCTTGATTTTGGTCATCATATCTGTGCCCTTATTTTGCACTAAAGAGGGTGCTATTGATAAAACAGCTGAACACTATAGGTTCATATAAGAAGGGGAAAAAACTGATGTCAAATTTCAGAGTTTCATGGGGTCATGGAAATTTTCCTAACCAGAAGGAAGGAAATAATAGGAAGGAAGGTTTCTACGTTAACATTATAGGATTGTGAAAAATCTATGGAAAATCTGATGGAAATTATGCTTTAGTGAAATAAGGTTCCAGTGGGAGTAGAATACATTGAAAAAGCAAGAAAAATAAGATAAATGGGAAGGCAGGACTGGTAAGCTGGATGGATATTTTTCTGTCTCTAAATTTTACATATATGCTTCTTTTAAATATTCCTTGCTGACTGCCAATCTCCTGACTTCTAGGATGTGCCACCAAGCAGATGAAGGCATAGAAGTAACAGATGTGGTGACAGTCCTTTATTCATAGTCATTTCATCTCAAGGTATACTTACCTGTGCATGTTATAGGCATAGAGATTTATTTCACTGTTACTGACTACATTCCAAGTTTTAAAGCAGATTTGTTAAAATTGGCAAAAGATACTTCTGATTTCACAATTGAGTAGTTTTGCCCATGACTCATTATAGCACTCCTTTCCCCAGTCCTGGAGTGTGTCCTTTCTGTTGTTAAGTTCAGAAAACATCCTTAACTATCTGAATAACTGTAAATGGCTAAATTATATAGACTGGGAATTTCAGAGGAAGTCACTGAATGACTGATATGTGCTATTTAAATGTTTTCACTTACTCTGTGGCTGCTCTTGACAGTAACTGAAAACCACAGTGATTTAAAGCTTGCTCCCTGGACTTTATTAAATGACTAAAGACCACAAGCCATGTGTAGTAAGTGATAGCCAGGTATTCTTATGGCTGCACTTGCATATCACCGACTTTGCCAAATCCTCCAGTATATTGCTCTTCCAATGTTCTGTTTCTTTGTAGGTAAAGAAGACATAACATTGGGAGCTGAAAAACTGGCCCCTTTTACCAGTTCAAAAAGTTCTAAAATAGTTCAGAATCTGTATCTTTAGTGACCATTGCTGCCTGAATTCTAGCATGACTCCATGTTTCGGAGTCATCATAAATTTTTATGTACTCACCTGTTGCAATCTTTGAGCCTCCAAGGCTTCCGTGGAGAGAAAATGCTTAGTCATGTACTTACCCTACTTCCTAAGACCCTCTGTTATCTCCCTGTAACACTANGCACCGGGGGCTTTGTCTGCCACCCAGGCTGGCCACCCGGGCAGCGCGGTCAACCCCCGGAACGACCGTTTTACTCACCCAACATATTTTTTACTCTCATGGTATTTAGATCCTCACTGAATTAGGCCCTAAAAGGTGGAACACCAGCATTGATAAAGTAGGTGATTATGTTTTATGATAATTTTACATGAATTTTCTATATTTTTTAAAGAAATCTTCAAAAGTGATTTTTATATCAGAAAATGAAATGCTCTCAAAGTTACAGAGCTTAGGAAATTGTCTGCTTTACCAAGATTTATTTGCAGAACAAAATGTTGACATCTCCTATTTTGGCATACTTCTCTATTTTCAATTGGAGCTTTGAGTTCTTTTATTAGATTACAATGGCAAATTAAGAAAGATTAAATTTTAGAAAGACTATCTAGTTGAATACAAATGGAGTTATTTTGGAATCTTCTCTCATGAAGACATCAGTATTATAGATTTTGTTCTCATGTGGACTGAACACAGATCTTTAGATCCTCTAAAATAGAGGCTTTTTTCCCGTATGATCATGCTAAGTTGTTAAAAGAGGTGAGATACTCTTTGTGAATGTTGCCTTTTAATGGAAATCTGTACTCCACCACCCCTATTTACTAATGACTAGGGTAATCCAAATACTGATTCCTTTATACCCATTGAAGGAGTATTTCAGGCTTTTGCACAGTGAATTCATGCGTTTGACTTGTTCTATGATGTTCGGAAATGGGCCTGGGATCCTGAGGTCTTGAAAGTTTTATTCAGAGTGTATTTCCTTGTGATGTACTTGATGCTTGGAGGACAGACATGATTTATGGCACATAGAGATTTTGGTCTTATTTTACGTTCATGTGGGAAGTAAAGGGCACCCGTAATATGGAAAAAATACTGGTGAGGGAAATATCAAAAAAAGAGAAATTTTCAACTCCAGTGGCTGGAGGTTATTATTTTAGTATCAGACATTAGTAAGCCCATTTTTAAAATTATGTCCAAGTGTCTCTTTAAGAAAGTGACTATTAGAGAATGATAGATAATCAAATGTTGATGTGGCTTCATGCTTTGGGCTGAGATGCTGTGTGCTGATGCATGCAAGCAAAACTTTGATGTTGCCATGTTTTTTATCCAAGCACAGAAAATGTAGTTTACCCTGCAAAAAGCTCAATTTTCCAGTGTACTGAGTTATAGTACAAAGCCATAAGGTGAGCCATTTTTAAAATAAATTTGTAAAAATGACTGTATTTTAAATTCTATTATTAGTTTCTGAAACTTAGGATATATAATAAAAATCCATATAGTAAAATAATTCAATATACTATTTTCATTTTTCAAGTATTTTTCATGCACATTTGATAATTTCTCTTTCAAGAATAGCATGTTTATAAAAATTTCCTTTTCAGCTACTTTAGTTGAGGTTAATAGTTAAAAATTTTGATAGATGCCAATACATTTCCTCTAAGGGAGAATTTCTTACTCTTTATTTGCTTTTATCTATTAATGTGAAAAAGAATACTGTGGTAATAGTACACATTTTGTATTCTGACTATAGTGATAAGCGAGGGGGCTTTTTATCCAGCCAAATAAATTGATAAATACAGCTGATTCAGACTGTTTACATAATCTTTCCAATGTCAACAGTCATTTAAATTATCCTAACTTTATACTGCATCTCCAAAATCCAATTACAAGCTAATAATAATTGTCAGTTTTACTCTAAACCTTTAATGATAGGTCACAAGGGATGTTGTACCAGAAGGATTAAATCATTGTAGACTGTTACTATGCCCAGCCTTAAATTACTAACCTCTTATCTCATGGTAACAGAGCTTCTATATGTTTTGTCACCATTTTTGCTAAATAGAATAAATGTCACCAAAATTAATTTCATCTTTCTTAAATTAGCTTCTTAGTATGATTTCTCACTTCAGTCAAAATTTATTTCTTGAAGAATTTAATTTCCTTCTTAATCTATTTTTTTTGAGAAAGAGGAGGAAGAATTTTCAGGAACAAATGCACTTTAAATCATTCTGCAGCTAATTTTGAAATTTACTCTTCATTAATAACTGCTGACACTTGCAGGATGGATTTTTTAAGTCGCTGTATACTTAAAATCAAACTGGTTCTGCTTAGTTCATCCTGGCTATATGTAAGGCACTAAAAGTTAAAAGAGGGTGAATCTTGCTTGTAAGGAGAGGTACCGCTTAATCATGTGCATAGCAGATTTCATGTGTGATGGATGGTTCAAGGCAATGATGTAATTAAATGGTACAGTTTAGTTGCATTTATTTGGTTTTAATCATATTAAGGATGCATACAAGTGAAGGAAAATGTTCTTAATATAAAGAATAATGTAGATGGCAGAAATACTACCTCAAATAAAAAGGCATTGAGAGTTGGCATTGTCATACAACATAGTGACAGCAATTTCTGTCTTACTGCCATCCTTAAATAATATTTCCAGTGGAATTTGTATTTGAAAATAATTTTCAAATGCAGCTACTGGCTTTCTCTTACATTTCTCATTCTTTTGGTTTTGATGAGCTCAGTCAAAAACTCTATAGAGTTACAATATAATAGTTCTTTCAAAGAAAAGAAATCAGAAAGATGGAGGAATTGAAAAGGGGAGGATTCATAAAATAAACCTGAAGTGACAGGCTCTGTCTGAAATTATCACAGCTGGTGATATGAGGCAAAATGGGGGAGGTGGAAGGATTTTTAATGCTCATAAATAAAATCTATTTTAAAATATTGAAATCTAGAGGGACGGTATTGGCTGAAATACTAGAAATCTATACATGCCTATGATTTCCTTTTGGAAACATGTTTCTCTTTAGGAATCTACAGTATAAAGAACAGGGGTGACTTGAAAAAAAAGTAAATTCTTCTGTCAGCTGCACATGGTTATCAAGGCTTTGTAAACTCAATTAGTAGAGGAGAATTTATCCAAAATCTGATTAAATATTAGTGCCAGCAGGGCAGAAAATTAAACAGAGCATACACATTAATAATCTATTAAGTGTTCTATTAACTTTGAACAGCTGTAGCAGTTGTAATCAGACTTTTCTTTGTGGCATCCTACACATTTGTACGGGACTGGGAAGTCACAACTAGATTATTACAGTGGGCGGAAAGTCAGACTTGTCTATCACTCTTCTGACTGTGGAGGGAATCTGTATATAGGAAAATACTGAGTTTGTGTTTAAGCAGGAACTGTCATCTCCACTTTAATTTGAAATGTTGATATTTGTCTGTATCACAGCACTGCATGTGTGCACCATGATATTTGTAAGGTGGCTGAAGAACAACCTCAGAGAAGAGCATTGGAAAGTCATTAGTCTTATCTCCAGTTTCACTGTGAGGGGAAGAGGAGAGCCAAACACTGATCTCTTCTCTGTGGCCTGAAATGACAGGACCTGAGGGAGTGGCCTGAAGTTATGTCAGGGGAGGTTTATGTTGGATGTTAGAAAAAGGCTGCTCACCCAGAGGCTGGTTGGGCACTGGAACAGCTCCCCAGGGCCATGGTCACAGCACCAGCCTGACAGAGCTCAAGAAGCTTTTGGACAATGCTCAGGAAGCTTTTGGTCAATGCTCTCAGGCACATGGTGTGACTCTTGGGGATGGTAATGTGCAGGGCCAGGAGTTGGACTCAGTGATCCTTGAGGGTCCCTTCAAACTCAGCTTACTCTGTGATTCTGTGATATGCAGAAATACGGCCATTTTTACTACCTCAGTTTTTCTGAAAAAGAAAGTATCCCAGTCAGGCTGGTAAAATGTTAGGTTGCTCTTTAGTAGAAGATATGTGATAGCCACTAGCCAAAATAAGTGAAAACACAAATATTAATAGTCTCCAGAGGAACAGAACTAGTTGTAGCTTCTCAGGATAAAGTAAGAAACCAAATGATTGATAGTTTCAGTGCTTTGGAGAAAGCATTATAGGGACTGTAAGCGCTGTGTTCATATTGGTAACCAGACCTGTGCATGTCAGGGAACTGGACCTAGAAGAAAGGATGAAGCTGGTGAAGAATAAAGGACCTCAATGACCACGTGCTTCCCAAAGCATAACAAAAGGATTCATAGAATTTCCCTGGCTCTGACCAGCTGCCCAAGTGCCCCAGTATTCTCTAAGTGTGTACAGAAGCAAATCTCTGGAGAACTGAACAAGCATATTTGATATTCCCTGTTAACACTCTTTCCAACATTTGACTTTTTTCAGTTAAATTTGTTTACTAACCTGTAACAGATCTCCAGTCTCCCTTGGAGTTCCTGTAAGCTTCTATGCCCAGTAGCCTCTGGCAAAGAATTTCACAGGTCTACTACTTTATATAAAGAGACACATCTTTCTGTTTGTTTTGAAGTTCTTTCTAACTGTTTTCTCTTGATGAACCCCAGCTCTTAAACTGGAAAAGACAGTTGAAACTAAATCTCTCTTAGTCTCTTCCAAATAATCTGCAATTCTGTAGGCAGTCAGTAATTCAAAGCCTAAACTTAATATGTGAAGATTTCTGCATGTGGATCATTAAGCAAAACTGAGCATGTGTATGTCTGGGTTTCTGAAAAATTTAGTACATGCATCCTTGAACAATTTTTATATGACATAACTCTGTATACACAATTTGGGGAAAAGATATTTAATTTCTTTCATCTTTTGTTTGCTTATTCTATTCCAGACTGTGTTTACATAGAGGGCTGTGGTTGCAGGGTACCATCTTCAGAATAAGTAACTGATCTGGATCAATCTCTGCAATCACTGGTATTGCATGTGGTAAAAGAAAGGGCTGTTATGTTAATCACTCTTAGGTCCTCCTTCTCCTGCCTTTATAAAAAAAACAACAAATGAAAAAAACAACTACCACTAGCAGATTCTGAAAATGGAAAGAGGTTTTTCCTTTTGTAAATTATCTTTCTTTGTTTTGCTTTGGTTTTGGTGGGTTTTTGGTTGGTGTTTTTTTTTAGTTTGTTTATTTGGTGACAGCTTTTTGTTTGGGGAGAATTTGGTTTGCGTTTTTTTTTCCCTCTTGGAGATATTGCTTAAGTGTTCTCTTGGAGCTTGTGTCCCGATTTCTGCCTTTATTAGTTAAATTTGTTTACTTTCTTTTTGCTTAATAGAAATGGAAGAAAAGAATTATAACTGTAAAAATGGAGTTCTTTACCATTTATGAACTACAGAATTTTGTGGAATGAAAATCTATCTACAAAAGTAAATGGGAATGGAACAGCAGCTTGAAGTTCTGACTTTAAATTATGCCTGAGAGCCCAGGTATAACAAAGCTTTGCAAACAGTTAATGCCAACTAATGTGTTTCTTGAATGTTCTAAAATTTACTCCAAAGAACAATTTTCCAAAACACATTTCTGGTATATCTTAATGAAATATTTAGTTTTTTTAGAAAGCGTTTACTGTGCTCTCACGGTTGTAAATAATCATAATAATTTGGGCAGTGCTGAACGTTTTTTTTTCCAAATTCTAATTATAACTAAATTTAATAGTCAAATTCAGTTAAAAATAACTTTTTGTAAAATTGAAGCACATATTTATAACCTATAAAATATTCTAGGTTGACTCATGTAGCATAATTTCTAAGAACAGTTTTCGCAGTTGGCCACAAGTAATCCTTACTACATTAGTCATCTAGCTTTTGTTCTGTTTTAGTCTTTTGGGTTGTTTTCCTATTCATCTTTACACAAGCTGGATTATAAAGGAAAAGGTTGTTCAGCATTGCGCTTAAAAATCCAAGTGCAAGTATTTCTTTCTCTCATCTTTTCACTTAGCAAGAGTACAATTTACTACACAATGGCACAATCCCAAATGTCTGTGCTGCGCAATGAACTCAAATTAGGATTAAAGATTGTCAATTTTATTCTGAAAAGCAATGCTAGGATAATATTGGCCATCTACCAAAGCTGTACAGGCTTGAAAAGTTTTGCTGAATGTGCACAGAACTCCATTCAAGCATGGGCAGTTCACACTGGCAAAGGTCAGCTCTCGTTCTCCTTCTGTAAGGCCTCTAATTTTTCATCATTAGCGTCTTTAAAGATTGCTACGGGGCTTTTGCAGGAGATAGGGGGTGAACACCAGCTAGTAGTGTTAGAGCACAAGGACTGGTAAATATTTAGAGCTAAGTGTCAGGGAATATCCAGACATGGAAGATGATGTGCAAATGCTGAAAAAGAATGTAGCATTACTTTCTTGGCTAAAGAAAACTGGCCTTTTCACAAAGTAATATAAATAAAGTGCATGTTGGTATGATCATGTAAGTAAGTACATTTCTCTTTGGTTTTCTGCATTAGTTTATGAGACAAACATGGGAGTTATTCAGTTTGTGGATGGGAAAGAAGGGAACATAATTGGGAAGTAAAAAGGAAATTAAAATATATGGTAGAAATAAGGAAACACAACTAAAACCATGTACTCGAGTGAATGTTACACTGCATTATGCTATGTAATACATGTTGTAGCAAACAGCAATAACTGACTCCTTACTGCAAGCTTGCTGTTTCCCCCCTACCAGCTTAAAATAGTGTTGTGCTGAGATGCCTTCTTACTTTCAGGTGAGAGTTATCTCTTATTACACTGTTATGTTCTCTTGAAGGTCTTGATCTTTTTGTGGCAAGGTTACAATGGAACCCCCCCCCATGCAATAATAGAAGTGGCTATGCAAATATGGATATATCTTTCTGGTAAGAGACAGCCTATGACAACAGATGGAATTTTTCTAAATCTAGGCATACTATCTCCTTGAACACTAGAAGTTAAATCTGTGGTGTGATGGTCAGCACAGAAACATCTGTGCTGGTTTGCAGTGTTACAAATTATGGGCAAAGTCAGAAGGTTAAACTGGGTCACAGCTAAGCTGGAAGAGGTCAGCTCAGCTCACCATTGAAAATTTTGCCAATTCAGTCAGCTGACTTTGTAGTGAAGCAGATGATGGGTCTTGCACAGGCTATTCCACTAGCTCAGATGTAATGGTAGTGACCCTCACCAAAGGATGTCAAAAGCAGTTAGAAACTGAAATGGGGATTAGCATCCTAAACAGGCACAGGCTTTTCTCTTGTGTCCTTTTGTCATGGCTCGCAGGATTGATAGCTTCAGTGAGAACACAACGCTGTAAAATTCAATATTGTCCTGGATGTGGAACATCATCAAATGATCTGCTTCTCTGTGTTGGTTCTTACCAGTGCCACGTGTGCTGGGATAGCAATGAGCATTTGGTTTTAACAATAGACAGAATCTGAATTACTGAAGGAAAGGGCTTGTAGGGGATGTCTCAGTTGACCACTCACCAAAGTTCACTAACAGCTCGCTCAAATCTTAATTTCCCAAGCTCACTGACTTTGTACATTGTGCTAAGTATTTCCAAATCTGCTTAACTTCTGAAAGTAGTTTAGCAGCATTTAAATGGAGCAGCACGAAAGCTAAAAGCATTACTCAACTGAAAAACTGGCTAGTTTGGGTGGGTGTCAAAACTGCCACTGTTTCTCTAATATAGTAATAACCTGGCCCTCCCTTACAGTCTGTTGCAAGATGTAGCTGTCCTTTAATTTCTCTTATTCCATTGGCTATCACGTCCATTGTTGTTTCCTTTTATTTGGTGCTTGTGTCTTCTCCAGGAAAAAAGAAATCTGAAAATAAATACAGTCAAATTTCTAGAGTCTGCATATGTGCCATTAATCAGAATATATTTCCTTCTGACCCCGAGAACATTCAGGGTTATCCCGAGGCTTTGTGATTGGAGGTGATTTCTCTTTCTCTCTCTCAAAATGCTTCCACATATCTCATTTCCAGACACAATGAAGGAAACATGATATCCATGGTATATTCTTCCTTTGAATGAAGGTCAATAGGCTATGGACAGATCTTCGCTTCCTCCTCTGCTTGTTGTTTCCAGCAGCAAAGTAATCTGCTAACCTGAAAGGCAGAAGAACATGCTGCATCACCACCCTAGCAAGGAACGAAGAGAAACCACATTCTCTTCATGTTCTAATTAAAATTATTTCAACTGCTGTTAAATCATTTCAACAAGAACCATAGAAGTAGAATCATGCATTTAATTTTTGAAAGGTCCTGCACCTTGATCAAATGTCCCCCCAGTCCTCAGCCACATCCAGTGTGTTTTTAACCCACCTGTAATTCTGTCCAGAGCCAGATCAATTATGCTTTGTGAAGATGTGGATATTTACTCTGTGAAAAATGAGAAATCATATAACAATACACATATCTTTCTTACTGTGCTGAAAATTCTTGTTTGGCTTGCAGAATTTTGAATAGACCTTTTTAACAGGCCTGGAGTGGGTAGGGTGTGTGTATGGCTCCACTGCATATAGTAATTAAACACAATATTGGCTGGCTGCTGAATTTGAAGAGGCTTAGATAATATGACAATGTCTTTTCAGTTCTTACATAGAAGAGAATTACTATGAATGTATTATAAACCTGTGATTTATAAACCTCATTGACTTCATTAGTCCCCAGGGGCTTTATTCTTGTTAGCCTGGAAATGCCTGTTTAAATTTAATTTTTTCCCTTTTTTCTTTTTTTTTTTAATTTAAATTATGATCTCATTAGAGTGAAAACATAGCTCCAGATTCTTGACTTGTGTAAATCAGCCAAGTCTTGCAACTAACCCCAGCTGAAGATCCAGGCTGTAAATTGAAAACCTGTCCTTTTGACTTGCCTTTTCCAATCCCAAAGGCTGGCCCTAGTGTTAGAAACATCCTCATGCTAACATAAAAGGGCATTTCAGTAACTTGTTTTGTGTGTCTTCTTTCAGTTAAGACTGTAGTCTCGCAGTGTGCCTAAGATTTAGGCAAACTCAAACATGTATGAGATGTAATGCAGTAAATGTCAGGATGTTTAAAAAGATGTGCAACGGTGGTAAAAGGGTAGGATTGCAAAAACTGTGAATGCCAAATAAGATTAGGTTTCAGTCTGTCACATTTTTTTCAGTGGTAAGAGGAGCTTCATTTTTGTAGTTTTCTTAAGTACTGTAGTTAATATGAAGACCATCTCATAAAATTTGTTCAACGTGAAACAGATAAATGGCTTCACTAAAGTTGTCAAATTTCACTTAATGAGTATTTTTCTTTCATGCTCCATTATTCAAATTCAAAACCATCTTGAGGTTATTGTTGGATTGTGGCACAAGTTGCTGGGGGTTTTCTCTTCACAACAGGTTTCTTTTTCTGTCTCTATTTTAAGATATTGAAAAACTCCTCTACCTAATCTTTTACACTGAGTCGCAAATAGTTTTATTTATAGTTGCCATAAGTAAGTTCCTAATGTTATGTTAATTAGAAACATGTGGTGAAAAAAAGAGGCAACTTTTAAGCTGACACTATTTTTGAGTTAAAATCTGGCATCCCCTTTCTACTGACAAGCCTGACAACTGCAGCAGCAATCACCTCATCAAATCTCTCCGTTGTGTCTTTCCTGGTTTTTGGCATTCTTCCTGTCTAAATTTTTATCAGATGAGTGCTTTTTTCTTGGCAAGTATTTTGAATACCTTCTTGTTGCTTTATCTCTGCACTATCACCCCTTGCCCTTAATGTCATTTCTCACATGTAAGACTGTGGCAGAATTCAAAACAAATTAGTTAGGAACATAGATTCAAAGACCAGCTTTTCCTCTTGGCTCACTAGTCTCTTCTCCCCTCACTTTTTAAACACCAGCATGTCACAGATACCACAGGAACACTCCATTTTTAAGACATTTTTGATGCTTTAAATCCTCAATGCTGCATCTACCTTTTTTCCACTATCATGTGTCCTGTATTGCTCTTGAAAGGTTTTCAGCTGGTGATATCTGGATTTTAATCCTGAGTTTTGGAGCTAGTCAGCAGGCTGTGTCAGGATAAAAATCTTTAGTTATAAATGCTTTAGACCACAGCCAAATTACCCAAATAATTTGTTTCTTAAAATAAACACTCAAATATTGAGTGATATTTGCAAGCGGAATTCATATGAATGAGGACAAGATTTCCTTTCCAGAAAAGAAAGACTAGAGAAAATGTAGGCCTTCTCTGGAAGGTGAGAGTGGTTACCCAGGATATGGAGAAATTAATATAGGATCTCTCACTGAGAGCACTGTAAGCTGCCAAATGCTCAGCAAATAAAACCCCTCTTCAGGGTGCCATGAACAGGCAATAAACTTCAAATGGTTTTGAATTTGAGTAATGGCGCATTAAGGAAACATACTAATTAAGGTAAATTTCGCAATTTTATTGGAGCCTATTTTCCAGTTTCTTTAGTCAGTGAAGAGCAAGCTGCTGGACACAGTGCTTTTTGATGCTTCTTTTCATTGTCTAACGGGAGTTAAGCCTTCTGAATATCCAGCACTGTTGTACTACTGAGTTCTTTTGAGAACTTGAGCTGTAAATCCCAGCTTATTTGACTAATGTAGTGGGCTCATTTTCCAACAGCACCAACCTCTTGTGAAGGCAGTAGAAGTAGCTGAGTATGCAGGAGATAGATATATACACATACACTATCTCTCTCAGTGTACATATATATATATATGTGTGTGTGTGTGTGTGTGTGTGTTTACACACACATAGTCCTGGGGCAGGTGTTTTTAAAGTATCTAAGGACTAGGCTCTAAGGGCAAGATGAGTTTGATTCAAGCTTTTAAGCGAAGATAACAATGCATAAAACATTAAACATGTGTGCATAAGTAACTGGAAGTCTCAAGCTGTCTTTATTTTCATTGGTGAAGTTACCTAAGTACTAAATGTTCTGCTGCTGTACGTGTCAGCAGAAGCTGGCATTTTGAATGTGCTGAGGCTTTGATGGCTGAGTCCTTCCTTGGCTTCTCATGGTTTGCAAATTCCAAGTCTTCTGAGAGTAACAGTGCGTGTCTGAGTGGGCAGCACACAATTCAGTGGAGGTCGTGGCAGTCACACACACATTCACTCCAAAACACCAGACAGAAGGGGAACAGCATGCTGGTCACGGTTGGATCTGAATGTATGGTATCAAACAGGGGTTTCCTCCAGCACTCCAGTGCTCTCTGACAATTTATTTTAAAATCCTCCTCTCTCACACCGTGATGTCTGTTGAGATTCCTGTTAGTTCTCCATTGCACTTGGGGTCACAGTGCTCAGCTATGTGTCCAGTTGTCCTGATTCCAGGCCACACCCCCGCTGGGGAAATATGTGCCCCATGGGGAACCATGGGAGTTGAGCTTGTCCCTCCAGAGTCTGTGCAGCTTCTTGCCCAGGTGGTCAAAGAAGTGGAGTAGAAAGTTGTTTCTTGCCAGTATAGAGGGGTATGTGTGGACCAGCATTGCAGCATATTACAGAACACAGGTCTAACCTCTTTCTTTTCAATCTCATTACAGGAATTTTGCACTGTTAATATGAAAAGGCATAGTGATGATTCTCTTGTTGCCAGTCTAATATCTTCATAGTTTTAGGCCTATATGTATTTTTTTCCTCCTAAAGGACCTAAATTAGTTTAAAAAAGGGATTTAGGGACTCTTATAAATTTAATTATAAAATAGTTTCAATTCATTTCACATATCATCATATGAACATCCATAAGATGTTTGACACTCATGGTTTAACATGCAGTTGTTTTCCTAAGTCACGTTGCAGCAGAGTGATCAGCAATTAAAAACTTACAATCCTGCTACATAGTGTAAAGCCTTCCTGTAACTGCACCCCAAAGGGTGGTTCAGTTACCACTTTGCATCACGGTGCCATGTTATTACTTAACATGCAAAGGTGGTTTTAATGCTTTGTGTAGAACCAAGGCTTTAACTGATCTGTCCCATGGAAATGAAGTTAACTCTACAGTCTGCTACCAAATGTTCATACTAGTTTTCCAGTCATATAGAAGAAGGCAAAGGCCATGATATAAATGGACAATCAGCCCTCTTCTGGATGCTTGACACTGTCATTTTGAGACTCAGTTTTGACATCACGTAACGTAGCATCTAACAATGTGGAAAACAGAAAGTTAAAATCTTAAGTGTTAATAGAAGGCAGTATTAAGAATTAAGATGCTGATTTATTAAAATATCTTGTGGAATAGCAAACCAAATCTCTTAAATCCATTGTTCAAACAGAATGCTTAATACAAGGATTTAAGACCAGATACACTTCTTCTTCAGTATAATGTAATACTGATTTGTAGAATCAGAACACAGAAAAAATGTTATAACAATAATGTTGTTTGAAGAATGTTAAGCACGTCTTTATGAAAAACCAACATCACAGGAGCAGCCTTATTGCCAGTATTGTTCTCTTGTTGCACTGCAGCATGTGCAACATCCAGGTCACTGCCAGTGCAAAGCAGACAAGCTTAAGCTGCGATGAGTGATACTGAAGGGGGGGCAGGGGAAGGGGGGCTGTGCGTGTGGATCTGGATTGTCTCAAACTCAGACCCCAAGCAGAGATCCAGTGCTGGCAAATACAGTGAGAGTCTGCAGGGAAACTCTGCAGCTTAAGTCTGCAGGGAATGGGAAAGAGTAGTTCCAGATAGGCCACCTTGACAAAGGTATTAGGTGTAGCAGGACATGCTGGTGTTCTGAACACATTGACAGTTATGAGCTTTTTAAGCAAATGTTTCTCATTTCTTTTTTCTCTTTGTTTGTTAAGTTGGATTGGGTGGCTGGTGCTGAAACAATTTAATCCTTGTCTACAAAGCAATTTATTGCAAGTTATTGCATCCTATTGCAATTGATTGCTTTATTGTTGTTGGCGTGTTCTGTGCTTTTTCTCTTAGAAATTTCATTTTGCAAATGTAGTAATAATATTTTACATGTGTAGAGTGCCTTTCATCACAAAATACTTCACAAACTAGACAGAGTTTTTGCAGTGAGTTGTTTGAAAGTAACTTAGGCTGGTATCAGGAGACACAGCTATCTTTGCCCATACAGTCCAGTCAGGCTGAAGATTTTTCTTACTGTGTATGTTCTTGTAACCTATATTGTCACCTGAGTAATAAATAGCCAACTTCCAGTCCTGGCTTAGATTCATTCACTGCTGTGACTCAAAACCTGAAGTACCTTCTGGGTAGGAAAACAGTTTAAATTACACTGTTGGCCTGATTGTCCAAACAAACAAACAAAAACAAAAAAACAAAGAACAAACAAACAAAACTAGAAAGGTATTGAGATAAAAAAACCCCTCTTATTATTTTCTTTTTGTGCATTTTTAGGCATATATGACCTTAAAAAGTGTTACTAATCTGGATCCTGTGTTTATTTGGCCAACTGCTTCCAGATTTAAAATTTGCATTAGTCTTTTTTATTTTATTGTGTACTATGGCCTAAAGCTAAGACACTGTATTAATAAAACTGACCAGCTAGAGGTAAGGGCAACAGATTCTGTGCTCTGTGGTAAGCTGGCCTTAAATTTGAGCAAATCCGTGAAAATTCTGTGGCATTCAGTGAAAGAGCAGAATTAATTTAAACTGAACTGCACACAACCTTTAAAAAAATAAATCTGCTACATATATGGATAATACTACTCTTAAATATTCAGCCTCTTTTACTTACTTTAATTCAGTGGATTTTTCGCTGTCTCCACATAATTTCCGTGTAAAAGGAAAGGCTAATCTACTGCTTCAGACAAAAGGCTTAAGCTCAGATGATCTCTGTTCTGTTTCCTTTTTATCATGTTCTCGCATTTTTCCTCCATCTGTAAAAAGGAGTTGACAGCGCTTCACTGCCTCATGATTGTGGAAGGATAAATACATTGATTGTGAGATGTTAAAAATGATCGAGCCAAGTATGTAACGAGGCCAATTTATACAGAGACATTTTTTCAAATAGGAGTTGGGATATTCTGTCTTGGAGAAGTGTGGAATAACAGTTTAGCTATCTTGCTTAAGGTATTTAGTAGTGAAATGGTTAACAAAATATATATACAGGCAATGTTTAGGGTTTAGAGTTAACACCCTATTGAGATGATTGAAAATAGTTCACATCTTGCTGAACTGTCATTTTGAGCTGTCTGCCAATTTAAGAACATATTGCTGCCTCAGTTAACATATGGTTCGAGTTGATACAGTTTTCTGTGCAACCATGAGAGCTAGACACATCATTATATGAAAATGAAAACAAATGGCTGAGTCCTGAGCTTGCTGGTTTAGGCCCCCCCAGTGTAAGCATCAGTTCAAAGCCACCTAGTCTTCCCATTTGGAGATTCCTGCAGCATGAGAGAGCGCGGGTGTGATGGTGAGCCACAATAACCTGCTCCTGTGCCACAGTGGCATGCAGCCTGTAAGGGACGTTCCCAGGACAGAGGTTTTACGGTGTGAACACAATGGCAAATGATCCCCTGGGCTGCTGAACCTAATTTGTCAAGATTTAATTAGAATCTGGGATTAGTGAGCCTCCTTTTGGGATTTCTGCTCCTTTACTGTGTCATTGGTGTTTCAGATATGTTATACTGGGAACTTTAAAGGACTGAACCCCAAGCTCTGGCTGCATCTTAACTGTATTCTACTATAAATTAATGCCAGCAGATCAAAGAAGAAAGTTTCTAAGGAAACACTTTGTTTAGTGGGCACCATGAGGTAGCTTCCAGTATCTGCAGAAGTAAGGCTGAAAATTTTTCCACTGAATTTTTAATTGCTCCATTTTAGAACACCTGCAATTTTTTTGCATAATAGCTGTCTTTTTTTTCTGATGTGATGGATTTTCCATAGTTGTGCTATGATTTGCTTTTCTTTTCTTAGTTTAAGTTACAGTTTTAGCAATGCATCATTTTGCTACTTAGGTTAGGTAAATTTTGCAGTTTTTTCAACTCACTTGATATCCACATATTTTCATTGGTGAAGTTCCTGGTATGTCTCCTATAATAGTAGAAAAATAATTTATTCCAAACAAATTATATTTTAATTATTTTGAAGGTATGACTAAAGCTGACAAAACCAAAATAAAAAGTTGAAGCTGAGATTTCATCTTTTCTTGTGCTGTGGGGTAGATGCAGACCAGAGCAATTCAGGTTATGTGTTCAGCATAAAGTTATCCAGATTTGGATAAATGGACTTCTTTCCTTGAACATATAGCTTTGAAACTGGCTTATTTCCCAACATTCTTTTTGACTCAACTTTTAGATTCAAAGGAATCCAGATATCTGACCAAAACTCATTTAATTTTCTCCTGCCTATTAAAAGTAAGTATTTGTGCAAAATGAAATCGCAAATCAGCTCAGGTTTGCTTGTGAGATTGATGAACCATAATGAATCTTTAGATGAACTAAGTCTAAATTTCAAGCATGTAATAAAATGCAAAATCATATCCAAAAGTCACTTTGAATATATCCCTGTATATCTCATAATGTTCTTCTTTTTTTCTTTTTTCTTTTTTTTGGGTCACTTATTTTGAGGCATTTACAAGCCAGCCAACTGTCAGAAATGCTGCTTAGCAATCCCACCTGCAGGTTGTCTATAAAAGCACTGGTATATGAATTGCAGAGACAAGCACCAAAGGCTGATTTTGGTGATAAGGTAATGGCAGGGCAGCATTTAATTCTTTGGAGCTGCTGGGGGGCGTAGGCCAAAATCTATCGCTGCTCCACAGCTCAGGTTTTTCCAATACATCGTTACCTCCTGTGTGTTCCTTGGATTAGATGAGAGGCTGCTGCTTCTCACAGAGCATGTCCTGCACGTGGTGAGATCCTAGTTTGCTGTGGCTGCCAAGAGGTTGGGTGATGCAGGCAGGTTGGGTGTGGCATCAGCCTTCCCTTGGGAGGATTACACTGAGCAGGATGCTCACTCCAGTGTTCTTTTCACCCAGGTTGATATTTAACAGTAAGCTGATAACTGATTTTAGAAGCAAATTATCACCTTTCTTTTATGCATCAATCCACTGCCATTTTAAACCAGCAGCACAGTGACCGTAGCTGTTTAGAAAGGATTACATCCTGACTCATGTATCAGGCCTATGTGAAGGTTTCTGTGTTTGTTACAGGGTGCTACTATGTTTATATTCTTGTTTGGAACAGGGAACCTGTTGGATTTGTCTTATGAGATCTTCATTTTTGGAATCTAGATTACTACCATTAGGCTCAATGACTCTTTTGCTTTACCACTATGCCTTTACCTAGCACAGTGACACTACTTTGTAATTTATAGGTAGTGAGAGGAAAGAAACCAGGATGCATTTCATTGATCTTTCCCTGTTGTAAATGTAAAATTCATGTGCATTTTTGTTTGCTTTATGGCTGTTCTCTTTCCTTTTCCTTATTTAATATGCACTTCATACTGTGCCAAGGGGGTCAGCAGGGCAAATCAAGGAGCCAGATGGCTTGCCTCTACCCTAAGGAAACATACCAATATTTAGCTGGCCATTTTCCCAAATAAAGGCAAGACTGGAATCCACAATAAATGGGAGAGTTGGTTAAAGCTGCGTCCTTTTCTTAGATTCACAGCTACAACCTCCTTGAGGCATGAGGTTTTTATACTTCACTGCCGCTTTCTAGCTTTCTCCAAGTAACTGCATTTTAGAAGATATTGCAGGGGGGTACAGCTCATTTTATTTATGGCCTTTGCACAGTAACAAGTTTCAGTTATTATAATCTGACTGAAATAAGAAACCATAATCCATGGATGAAAAGACAGTGGACAAACTCAGTTAAATCCCTAGTACCCTGAGGACGTATATTTTGTCCATTTCTGGTTTTTTATGTTCCCTTTTTTTTGCTGTTATTCCCAACTTCAACTTTTGAAAAGCCAAGCAGTTTAAGTGGCCGGGCCTGGGGAGCTTATTTGTATGCAGCACAAATTTCAGGATCTGTTCCCAAGCCTGTGCAGAGTGAAAAATGGCCTGCATTTTCTTGATAGCCCATGTGGTTGTAAAGAATAAATGGCTAATGAATTACAGATGAACATTGACGCAAATTAATCTTCCTGATGTCCCTGGGTTATATGGCAGCCATTTAAAAGTTTAATCAATACACTAAAGTTGAAAACATGCAGGCACTGCAGTTGTTTGGATGTAATAAACATCAGAGGGAAACGGGAGGCTTGTACCCAGTCCATGTATCATAATGACAGGTATTTATGTTTAATGGACTAAATATTTTTTATTGGAAGAGAGCAAATGTCAGCTTAACTTTGTAAGCCCCACATTCAACTTTCCTTTGAGGTTGGTGAGAGACGGCTGACATGTCATTGAAAATGAAATGTAAAAAAACCAATTGAGACAAAGCGAGGATAAGGAGCTGTTTTGCCGACGAGATGTTGCTTTAATGCTCTGCAACTATTCATTAAATAAAATGTAAACTCTACCATTTCAAACGTTGCAGTAAAATGGTTTACTAGGGCAGACTTTTAATGGTTATTAGGGAAAACAAGAGCCAACTGCTGCCAAATATTCTTTTCTGGGAAACATTTTATTTGAAAAGTCTTTTCCTGAGTTATAGTTTCAGAAGATTTATAATTATGGAACAGTCATCTCCCCCTCCCCCTTTCTTTTTTGAGACAAAGAAAAACAGAAAAATAACTTTCAGTATAACCATTTGATGGTCTTTTTTTTTTTTTTTTCCCTTTGAACAGAGTAATAGCTTTATATAAGCTTCCCAGAGACTTGGATATTAATTGCACTTGAATTCAATACATTTTAGAGCCATGTGTGTCCAGAACTTAACCATCATTGCTATAAATGGAGAAGGAGGCTATGCAAGACTGCCACGTTCACCAGGCCTGCACAGTTGCGTGGCTATGGGAAAGACCACATGAAGTTATTTTCTTTAGGTCAAGAAAAATGTTGTTGTCATATCATTCAGTCTTATGAGAAGACAGACTTCTTCCCTCTTAAACAAAAAATTCAAATACATGGAATAAAAAGGGAAGAACAGCTTGTACCAGCTTTTTGGTGATCTGTTTTAGCACTGTTTTGTTGGCTGATCTTACTTGGATGGACCCTTGATGGTTTCAAGTGACCTCATAAAGCTTCTGGTAACGTGTGCTGTGAAACCACATCAGAAAAGGAGGATCCTTGAAAGCCTGTGGGTCACTGCTTTCTTGGTGACTGGCTGAACTGGTTCTCTCAACTTCATCAACTGTCTAAAATATTTCATACATTTAAATAATTGCTCTTAGTGCAGTGAGTCATCTGGTGAAAATTTGATGACTGCCTTCTTATTTTAAGATTTCCAAGCCTTTACCAAAGGCTATTTAAGCCAGACAAGTGCATTGGGGGAGTGACAGAAATATTATTTCACAAGCAGCCAACAACCATAACTTCCTGGTTAGAATGAAAGAATAGGCAGACCATTTTATTTTGTTATTTTAACAATTTTATCTCGACATATTTTTATGTTACATCAGGTTGCACTCAGTTAAGGTGGCTACTAATATTGAACTGCTAATTAAACTGTATTTGCCTCAAAAATGTTGTAGATTCATAGTGTCATGTTTATATGGTATCATACACTGCTTCCTGATAACAAAATTATTGTTGAAGAGCATCTGAATGTGTTGCTCATCTACTCCCTGGGTGATGAGCTCTTTCCATTTTTGAGAAAGCTGAAAAATAAATAAGTGTTTATGCCGTGAAAAGAAAAAGAAAGAAATGTATACATTGGCCAAACAGTCTGTGAAGGCTGAAGAACTGTGTGGCATAAGACTGAGAACACACAAAAAGGACCTTTTTTTCTCCCCCTCTTCAGCTATTCTGTCGCATGTCCAAATACTGTAGCTTCTTCATCTCAAGGACCTAGTATGGCCTAATCTGATGGTGTTCCAGACATCCTACTTTGTCCTGACCTTATATCCTGCTCTAGGGAGTGGGTTACTCTTTCCATGGTATGGCCACTTCCCACTATGGCTAGGATTTGCCTGGAATACAGTGCAAGGCAGCTGAGCCACAACTTCCTGGTTTTGGGCCATTACAAGTGCTCTTTTGAGTAGAACTGAGCTGTCTTTACTCTGACAGGGGAAGAGGAAGGTTGGAACCCTGCTGCCGTGATAAAGCATCAAAGACTTAGATGCAGTGTTGCAGTGTCCAGCTGAATTAACCTACAGTTCCAGTTTAAAAAATTGCCTTTTGTTTCAAAAAGCTCAAAGGCAGTAAGCTTTAGTGGCAGGTGAAGTAAAACAGCAGGTATCTACAGCAAAACATTAACAAGATTGCACCAGAGGTGGTGCTAGTAGAAAATTGGAGGTAAAGAGAGGGTGACATTAGATAGATTCTCTCTGTCAAATTGAAAACTCCCTTTTCAATAACTATTCACAAAAAATATGAAGTTCTCTGTAAAATTATACATTGGCGAGTGTGAGCCACCACTATCCAACACACTACTCCTACAACAGATAATTTAATAAGTTATTTTCTTGGTCAAACTATTGTACTTTGACTAAATTAGTCTGAGTCATTTTTACAAGATGCTTGAACTTCAGACAAAGAAATCCCTTTTTCTGGGGTTTCTCAATACTTAAATTCTGTAAAGAGGCTGCTGCTATTATAGGCTTAATGGATAAAGTAAACATTAAAAAAGTAAAAAAAAAATCTGCTATAAAATATTTCTTTTAAAGCAAAAAATATGAAAACTCCATGATTTCACATTTAAAGCGAGCTTCAATTTCATTGAGAGAAAATATCTAAGGATTTGTCAATTGACAGAGTTATTAGTGATTAAATGTGGCTTTTTGAGAGAACTTTTGTTTCATTTTAAAGCCATATGTATTTACGTACAGCAACTTCACACAACCGTCTTGAAGACTTACCAGTCCAGACACACAAATCTACCTGCTCACACCTTGCCTTAATAAGTAGCAATGAAAAAATTTAATGGTGTTTTATCTGTCCATCACAAAAAATTACTTCTGACTGCTGGCAGGGTGATGTTTTCCAAGGCTGATGCTTACCAAGCATTTAAGTACATATTTGTGTTTCAGTTTCTTTCCTGCATAGTTCCAGTGCAACAAAGATGCACAGTATGTCTGTCCTATATTCAAAATATTTAAATAGTGTTATAAAACTAATGATCTAAAATTAGTTTAAGCGAAAAAGGAGATAGGAAACCATAATTTGGCAAAATATCATTTTCTTTACCATGTTCCTTTTAAATTCTTCAGGAATACAAATGTGATGTTAAAGGGTGAAAGCAGTTTGAGAATAATGCCAGTTTAAGTAAGCTGGGAGCCACAGTCCTGACAGCTATTAAAAAAATAAAGTAACTTTTGGGTTTGATTTTGTATAATGAGCATATGACAAAAAGGTTTACTTCTACGTTATCCTGCAGGTGTAACTGCTGTCTGTCAATTTATCCTGTATTTTATTTTGATGATGAGAGAACACTAGGGAGAATAAAATATTCTCTTCATCAAAAACCTTAACAGGAAAGAAAAATGTCTCAAGACAATTTTCTGTATTGGTGGTTATTTGTGATGGTTAAATGAATTATCTGAAAACAAAGAAGTCTTTCACAATGAATCTAATCACAAAAGCTTTAATAACATTTACATCTGTGTATCATCCATGTCTCCAAATGCAAGTCATGAATAACATATAAACTAGAGTATATAGGGAACAGAAGTGCTAGCACATCATTTAAAATCCAACACACCCATCGTCAGTGGAATCAAATACACAGCAGGAATGGTTCCAGTTGATAGACACACAATGAAGTCATTGAAAATGAAAACATATTAATTATGTTCCTAAAGGTTAAGAGAGAAATGGCTGAATTCTCTCATTCTGGACTGATATTAGTGCCCCAAATCCATGCAGGAAAGTCTTTAATGTTTGAAAAATTGTGAAAAATTTTAGTCACACTTATTCATATCTCACCCATGACAGACTCTACAGAATGGGGGTAGCAGGGAGAAGAGCAGGAAGTGCAAGACAAAGGCAAAACCAGGGAGAATTATCAACAAAAAAAGATGTTCTTGGTCCAAACAAGCCACTTGCACTACATGAGTTAATTGTATGAATAGACCATTTCTAAACCGCAGCTGTTATGTGCTTAAGCAAACCCTGCTGGGAGAATGGCTTTGTAGGACACCTCTCCTTACGCAGACACATGGAGTGTCCTTTAACAGAGGAATTCAAAGTGCAGTGTATAAGGGAAATCTTTTCTGACCCAAATTTTCCTGAGCTTATTACAGGATGTGAGCCTAACTTGTCACTCTGACATAGGCTTCCCTTAAGTGTTTTCTATTTTCATTATCTTTTTGCCTATGCTGAATCACAACAACCTAGGGTGAGGACTGTGTGTAGATATGTTGGGAAATGACAAGGGAGGGGCTGAGGGGGAACTCTGAGGTTGTGCGGTATAAAATGATAGATGTCAAAAAAACCCAAAAAATACCTAGCTTGGTCACAGTCATTTTCTTTGTCTAATATTTTTTGGTTGTCACTGTGGAGGAGCAAGATCACTCCTTTCATGGTTAATTTTAGATGTGTTCTTTCTCTACTCTTTTCCCCACCCTCCCTCAAATCCTTATCCAAGGACACAAGGCTATTGCACCCGGGTTCCCAGCTGTATTAACTCCATTGTGCTGGTGTGCTGAGCACCCCAATCCTTAATGTCTTTATGCTAAAACCCAAATCCTCCCAACAGCAAGGGGTTAATTGTCTGTTTTCAATGTACTTTAAAACTCTCAGCTCTTGGGAATGATGTTTCCATGTGGATTGAATGTAATTACAAAATAATATAGGCACTCTGTCTTATTTTCAGGGAATGATACTTAAATCCTTGCTGGTTTTGCTGCACGTGTTTATATTGGGGCTCTTCTTTCAGTGTACTTGATGCAAGGTATTTGCAAATTTGAGCCTCTGGGCTTTAAATGTTGTGCTGCTTCTTCTGTTCCTTATTCACTACAGATTAGGTATAATTGATGACCTGCATTTACAGACATGGGTGGTATACAGATGTAAATGTTATTATAGCTTTTATATTTTATGTTCTTTCTGAAAGATCATTTTGTCTTTGAATAATACTCCTGTTCAGATTTTGGGGGGTTTATCTCTAAAAGAGAATATGAAATGGATATTGCACATCGTATATTTCTTAAAAGTAATTTGGAATTTTAGGGTATGGGATTGGTGGTGACTGATACACTGCCTGGATGAGATATATCCCTTTGAAAATAACAGCGCCAGTACATGCCTGCATCTGTCTAACCTCATAATTCACTTTCACATTGGGTTATGAATGTCTGCATTCAGTGAGTCTATCTTCCCTTTAGGTATTATTTCAGCCCTTTGAGATAATAAGGAAAGTTTAATTGCGTTGTTAATTGATTTTTTGCACAACATTATTACCTTGATTGATTGCAGAGTTGATGAAAATGTTAGACACAGGCAGTGTAAAGTATCAGCCCAGTAAGGAGTGGGAGCCTTGTGGAGAATAGATAACCTTGATGTTAAGAGCTATATCCTTCAGATATGTCTTCCCTTGACATATTGATGGCCCTTGAAAAGGGAAAAGCTGATTGTATGCAGAATGCAATCATTAAACCCACTTCAGCTGGCTGTTGATTAATTTGTTTTTTCCTGAAGGATCTAGTTAAAGAGAAGGCCTCACTAGTATCAACAGCAGCCATTTTCCAGGCTTCAGATTATACTTAACCCTCTCCTAGAAGAAAGAAAAATGAGACTGTCTTGGTTTAGACAGGCAGATTGTCTGCAAACATTCAGTCCAACTGCAATTTGGGGATTATAACACTCACTTTACCCCGTTAACTGCTGCTTCCTCTGTGACCTCTCCTCCCCCTGCCTTCAGTATTCAGCTTTGCCACAGCTAGCAGAAAGTCACGTTTGATGTTTTCTGAGTAAGGCCAGTGTCTGTTCTCAGCAGAGATGCCAACAGGGGTGTCAAGCTTGTTTTGCTCAAAGACTGAAATACTTCAGTAGCATATAGCTGCTTCCCAGGAGCCTCTCTGAAAGGACCACAAGGTTCACTGCACACACGTAAGTGGTTAAGCTTTCCTTATCCCTGAAAAGATCTTTCTTGTATAATTTTTTGTTATTACTTTTGAGATCTTTGAGGTCTTCTGTAGGGCACTTTGTGCTGTTCAGCGCTGCCCCAGGCTTAACAGCAGCACTCATGTGCCCTGTTGTTGAATACATTTAACCAAACAGTGGCTGTGTGTGACTGGCTTTCCTGCTGTGAATTCATGTGATGGTCTAATCCCAGACTACTTGCTACCTTCAGAGGACTTTCTGTTTTAATAGCACCCACTCCGAGAGCAAAGGTGAAGAGTATTGCCTAAATGGCCTTCCTTGGCTGCAAAACATTCTCGGGACTGAGGGACAGCTTCTACCTCAAGTCTTTCTTTTCTTTGTTGACTCAACACACCCAAAATATATATGCAGCTTTAAGCAAGCAATTGAATGCCTCTGAATATGGTGGAGGTTTCATCCTTCCATGCACCATTTAAAGGATATTTTGCCAAAGTAACAGGTTACTGCTTCCAGCTTAGCTTGGTAGTCTCCAAGGCAGTTGCTCTTTTTTTTTTGTGCTTCTCTTTTATAACAGTGATCACTGCTGCTTGATTATTTGCCCACATGTGTTTTATTAGGTCCATCGTGAGCATTTTGCCAGTGAGCTCCTTTTTCATATGGGGACATGTTAACTTGCGACATAGTCAAGTCTGACAAATTTGAACCAGCCAAATAAGTGAGTAATATTTCAAACTGTCAGAGCGGGTGAATACTGATTAACTGACACACTCCAAAAGCTCTCACCCTATCCATGCTCTGGTGGAAAATGTTTACTAAGCAGAATACTTGTTAGAAAGTCTTTAGTGCTTTAACTAAACTTTAATGACTCTGACCCTAATGGAGGCGTTTTAATGTGCCTCTTAAACTGTTTCTAAGTCCCTAATTTTTTATCTTTAGCAAAAGCTTCCATAGAGACCAAAAATGCACTTGTAGATTATGTTCTGCTGGCCACTGTGATTTAACCTTCAGCTCCCTTCCATGAGCATATTTTTAAAAAGAGGCTGAGGAAGGGGGAAAGGAGATGAGGATAGAAAACAATGACAATATTTTGGCTTTCGGTACTGGAGGCAGGTTGGGAACTAGACTATGGCCAGTAACTATTTAGCAATAGCAGATGGTGCTATATGTCATATAGTATAGAAAAAATTTCTACTAAGAGGCAAGCCCAGACTTAGTCCAGATAACTATGTATTTTCTGAATACTTTGAGTGTTTGGATCCAGATGCACTTTTGACTTCACTTGATGCTAAATAGTAACAGTGACAGAAGAGAGACAGGAGCTCACCCATTGTTGTTGGCTCTGGATGTGTTGTACAAAGTGCCAGATGCCTTCAGCTTCTGCTGGAAATCAGGAGAATGCAGGGCCTTGTAGAATCTGCTTCTCAAAAAACATTTGTTTCTGTATTAGGAAAAATCATAGCAATCCTATCATTAGCAATTGCTTGAATGTTTTTTGTTTTTGTTGTTTCTGAGGAAGGGCTTGTGGAAAGGTGCAAGTAATGGCAGACAAAGAAATTTCCCTTAACTGTATCATAATGTGACAGCAGCACTATTTAATTATGCTCTTTAATTTTATTTGAGAGACTCTTTCCCAGCTTTAAAAATAAAAAGCAACTTGTCTTTATTTCAGATGACTCTCTTGAGAAATTTCAAACCAGTTGAGCCAGACTGAATTTTCTATGGCTTTTTTTTTTTCCCTAATGTGAACTCCTGCAGCAGGAACACATTTGAGATCCAAAAGCAAGTTTTACTCATGAGATGAGCCAAATTTATGTCTAAACTCTCCAGAAGGGCCCTGCTGCTCAAATTTTTTTCACATAAGAATTTGTAATTTTATTGGAATGCTTGCAGACTTTCCGAACAATTATTCCAAAAGTTTGCTTTCTGCCCCATAAATCATGGTACATTTGTTTAATTCTATCACAGTTACTAAAAGAACTTACTTCCCTTTTTTTTCCTCTCACATTTTACTGCTAATGCAATCTGTGCATGGTTATGGTTTGTGAAGTATGATTTAATTATAGTCACTTTTTGTTTTCTTAATGACCTTGTCATTCTTTATGGTTTAGTTCCATTGCTGCATAGTGTAAGTTTTATTATTAGAATGTAGCCCAAAGTACAGAGCAGCCAGCAGAAAGGCCATTTTTGCATATGTTAGCCAAATTAACTGAAAATCTCCTAAATTGCACGGTGAGTGTACACTGAACAGCTGAACTTTCGTACGTGGTTGGGAAGGGGTTTTAGAACCTCCTTTTCCTCCATCATTCTGAATATAGAAAGTGTCTCTTGCATCAGCTCAGCGGTCGCACCGTTGATTAGCCAAAGTACTGGGAAGGTGGTTCAGAGCAGCGCGGGCATGTGCGCCGTGAGTAAGGGAATAACAAGCGCCTCCGACGGTGGAGGCGGGCGCTCGCCTCCCCCCGACAGCATTTCGAGCCTTTTGTTCAGAGCACTGCCCCGCCACCTGCACAGGCAGACTGCGCTCCCCGAGAGCAGCCCGGCGGCAGGCGAGCTCCGGGCGGAGGCTGCGAGCAGGGTTCTCACGAACGCGGCGGGGCCGGTGGCAGCGCGGCCGGCGGCCCGGGGCGATCGCGGCTCGGCCGGCGCGGCGGCGCTGGCACAAAGAGATGCTGCCCTCTAGCGCCCGCGGGCCCGCCAGCACCGCCGGCCGGCGATGAGCGGGGCTCCTCGATAGAGCCCTCTGCACCGGGCATTCACTGCCGGCTGCTCTGCCGGGGCCCGCCGCTTCCATTTAGATCACAGAGGAGAGAATGAGATACGTCGAGCAGGGTTTTCAACGCTAAAAGGACTGCGAGCCCGTACTTCTTTTCCTCCATCTCCTTCAAGGGCATTCAATATACCCAAATGTAAGCATCAGTCTGCCCCTAAAATTCGGCACACTGATGCTTTCCGTGCGCTTGGGTTTCTTTGATTACCGTATCCAGCTAACTACAAAATTTATGAGTCTGAGTAATTGAAAAAAAAATCTGCTTTAATTTTTCAACATATTTCACAGCAAGTATTTAATTATAAAGTCAGCATTAATTCTCTCCCCGACAGTAACAGTGCGAAACTGGTAAAGGTTTACCGAAGAGACAAAAGCATTTGGTTTGGGGTTTTTGCTTATTTGTCTGTTTATTTTTGTGGCATGCTTTTTGTTTCATTTTCACTAGAAAGAGACATTCCAACCCCCCAACATATTTCTCTGATGATAGTTACAATGAGCATGGAAAGATTCCAAAGAAATCCCAAGTGTAGAACCTTAAATTGTAACAATGATACCCAGAGGAGTATGGAACTGGTTAATGATTTAAAGTATTATGCCCTAAATGCTCCTATTTTAGCCAACAGCAGAGAATCTGTAGACAGCACATGCCCAGATCAAAGCTGATCATGTCAATGTCATTCAAGGAGGGAAGGATACCCTCCTTTCCCCCTGCTCTCCCCCCTACCCTTTTTTTAAACAAAGTATGACATCTGAGGAACAGTGTGTTGATTGTTCCACTGCCAGGATACGCATAATGGAAACATTAGCTCCAAGATAACTTTTAATCTGTCAGCCTAATGGCTCCTTAATGTGTAGAGGGCTTTAAATGTATGTCAGCCAGGGCTGTATAAAGTAATATAGTTTGTGGCCTGAATGGATCTAGATGACTCTGCACCGTGACACAATATGGTTTATTATTAAGTATCAGCTCATCAGCTTATTCCCACGGACTTGGACAAGCTTCTCAATTTTCCAGTAACAGATTATGTGAGAAAAAGCTTGCAGTGCCTTTTTTTTTTCTTTTTTCTTTTTTTTTTTCTTTTTCTTTCCCCCCCCCCCTTCCAAATTACAAGTTTCTTCCCTGGTTGCACTGGGAGCCCTGAAGTGTATTTACAGCAGGCTGCACTTTATCACACATCAGCTTGACTGCTAGTTTACACTGAACATTTATGCAGCTTCCTTGGCCCAGGATGCAAACTTCACATCTTTGTATTCCTATCACCTTCATTGCAAATTTTTCCAACATCCCCTCCCTGTTGACTGCTTTGCTCCCCCCCTCCCCTGCTCTCACTTCCCTACATACTCCCCCCTTTTTCTCCCTTCCCACAAACAGGCCAGTGAGACTTGACATGTCACAGTACTTGTCTGTGCAGGATACTTGCAATAATTCAGTTTGTTAGTTTGCCTTCTGTGATTCCTCTCAGCTCTAGCTTAAGTGTATAATTCTAACACCATTGCTGTAGAGTGGATACAGATTTGATTTTGTGCCTTTCAGTAATTTCTTTCAGTCTGAAAGCCCATTTTGTGCCCCATGCTGTAGGGTGTCCAGAGGAAAATGTTATCATTTTTCGGCATCCCCGTGCAGGGCGCAGAGCAAAGAGGTAATTCATCTCCTCTGAATGGGAAGGTTACCTTGCTTGAATGTTGTTACCCTCAGAGGGAGGGGTGAGTCAGGATCAGCAGTTTACTACTGAAGGTATGTCTTCTTTCTCCAGGAAACCTGCAATGGACCACAGTCCCTAATTCACAGGCACCTCTTTGGGGGTATTTGGGGACCACTCTGTGAGTACTGTGGCCATGGTGAAGGAATTTTGCCTTAGCCACAGCAAGCTCTGTCCCCAGCCTTCCCAAGCACAACCTCATTCCCTTATGCATAGTTACTTTTTGAGAAATTATCCATCATTTTTGCTTACATTTAGTGTTTCTATCCTCTTAAAAATAAGTTATCTAGTTTATAACGTAAGGAAAGTTAATATCTGTGCATTTGTTATGTGAGCTCTTGTGAGTATGTTATGATAATATTTTAGGGAATATTTCTGGGTTTTGTTTCTTGCTGCGATATTTCAAGACTTTTTATTTTCTACAGCATTTAGCTGTTGCACTACCAAAGGCATTCACATCTGTTGTACTCTCCTCTTTCTGTTGCTCCTTCTGCTCTGATTTACGGAGTCAAGATCCTGTGTCTTGACTCCAGCCGGGACCAATCTGCAAACTGTGGTTGCAACAAACAGATTAAATGGTAGCAGCCAGAGAACCCATCACATTAGCAAGGACAGCTGCAACTCCTCTGTTCCTCTGTGCCACGCTGCAGTTTGTGAGCTCAGTCCTCCCCACACTGGCAGTGGTTTATTTGCTGGGACAGAGTGCAAGCCTGAGTGCATCTCTCTGCATTACACACTTGGCTGCTTTGGGGAGTACTTGGTGACCCAGACGATCCTTTACACCTTTTCTTGTCTTCCAAGAGATCTTCTCAGATTCCTGTGTCAGAGAATTCATGGGCTGGATCATAATCAATAGAAACAATTATTCTGTTTCACCAAAAGGAACTGAAAATAACTTTTCAACTAGACAAATAGTTAAAGTTGTTAGAATTTCCAGGTAGATAAATACAAAGTGAAAATTACTAAACTCCTGTACAAAGCAGTTTACTCTTGGGTTGTGTTTTGGTGGGTTTTTTATTGTTTTTGTTGTTGTTTTTTTTTTACCCAGCTTTACATATCCCTTAGATGAAAAGATTTTTAAGAGTTTTAAATTAACTTGACTTGTGGAGGTGTTTTGCCTAAATCAGTAGCATTGTAGACTTTAAATTGTTCATAGATAGGTATTTATTCTCCTCTACATGTTGTCGGTAGGGAATTACTTTCCTTTATAGGAAGTTTATATTAACATTTAAGGGAATTTCACAGCTTCTGTTCATTAATTGTAGAGTATACCCAAGTGCCTATGAAAAAAATGATAATGGTATTGATATTTCATCCTGAAGGGTCTCAAAACAATTTACAGATTGGTAGTATAACCACACTGAAATGCACCCAGCTTCTTGGTGGAACATGGCAGCTGTTTAATAGCCCATAGCAAAACTATGCAACAGCAGGTTGTGCAAAAAGAGATGAATATGGATCAAATACAAATTGGCAGTAGAGGATTTAGGTACTGTGCTCTAATTAAAGTTAGGTGAAGTGGAATTCCACTAGAATATTGAGTCTGTGTATGGAGTGCTACACTTTATCTGACCACAGCTCCTGGTACCAGGCCCTGCGGTTAGTCCATGTGCACGACAGGCAGAAGGCTGTTAACTGCAATGTACTCCCTGATGGATACTGCAGACCAGTGTTTGACAAACAAATTTAATTGTGAATACTTTGCTGCTTTCACTTGCAGAGGGGCTTATTAAAAACATTTGATGTTAAAATGGGTGCCTGGTGGGGATGTTGGGCAGATGTGGCAATAGGTTTTGATGGGGGTGGCAAAATTTTTGGCTTGACTACTTAGTTTTAGCAATTACTTTTTAAAGAAAATGGAATGCTACTGGAGGGAGCTGTCTGGCTGGAAGCTGCCCCAGTTGTGATGACTAAGAGGTGGGTTTTTCTGGGTGTGGAGTATTAATGCACTATGCAAAAGAGATAGGAAAAAGGCAGCAAGATGCTACCCAAAAACATTCCCTTAGATCACTGTTGGCTTCAGATGAATGTAACTAAGGCTGTATGATGTACAGGTCTAACACTTCCCATTGCAACTTGTTTTTTGCCACTTCTGATAAAATACATCTGTAAACCCTTTTTTGCTCTAGCAAAGTGTATAGAGGTCTGAAAGCATCATAGCTCTCTGCAAAATATGCCCAATTTAAAAGGAGCTAACATGACTTGAACTTTCTAACGTGCTTTAGTATACATGTATGTATTTATTTATTTATTTGGATAATTGGGTTTTCCCTCAGCTGAGGAAAGGCTGGTGTTGCTGACATTACAATGTGTTTGTGAAGAAAGACTGATACCACAACACACACAAGCAACTGCAAGGTCATTACTTACCCAGTGTAATTAGAACATCTATTCCGAAGAATGGAAACATTTAAAAGATAAAGAGTGAATTTAAAAATTATTCTTCCAAATGCATTTTTTTCATAATTATAGTTTTAACAGCTCGTGGTGATAGTAGAGCAGCTACTTAAGAAAAATTAGAAGCCTCATTCAGGGAAGATGATCCCTCAAGAGACCTTGTGTTGTCATTTCTTAAGAACCTTGAACAGAAACCTCATTCTGGATGCTGTGTATTGTTTTGATGTATAGAGGGTATACTTAGCTTATTATGGCCAATGCTGGCTATTTTAATTAGAAATACAAGAACAGCCACAGATGTATTGTTTTCTCATTCTTTCCCTTGTCTACGTGCAAAAGAACAAGTGTACTCCCAGCCCTGCAAGGAAAGAATGCCATAGCAGATAGGCAGGAAAAAGCGGTAGCTTTCCTAAATTCACATGTGACATATCTTAGCATCAAAATTCTCATTGCGGCACACAAACGTTTTGCAGTTCTCTGAGCTTTCTGTAGTTGCCAAAGGGAGGTGGGACATAAAGAGGAAAAACAAAGCAAAACAAATAACCAAGCCAGTCAGTGCATTTAATTTATGAGCGAGATTATTGTTTTACAAATAACCTTCATGATAAACAAGGTCTCATGGCAACATTTTCAACTGTGCTTTTATCAAGGCTCTCTGAGCAGCATGTGTAATATGCCTGGCAATCGAATCACAGCTGTGTGCCTGGGTAGGGAATCTCTGCGGAGACAACACTTCCTTAATTTAAACAATTGTAGTCTGCAGGATTTCAAAAATTTCAGCTGACTTTAACTGTCACTAGCCCAAGCACCTTTATCCCCAGGCGAGCAGCAGCAGCTGGATTTCATTTCCTGCTGCCAGACTGTCCGACATCTTTGCTGAACATCCCGGGAACAGAGCGTCTTTACTTTAAGGATTTTATTCAAGGTGACAGCTCCTCACACTTTAGCGTTCAGATCACCTCAAGTAGCTGAGATATCAGTGAAAATGAGAGCCCTTCTCCAGGAAACTCCAAATTTAGATTGACTGAGGTTATCCTTAGGCCTCTAGACCCAGCCTCCACGACAGCACAGGCCTGCCAGTAACTTTAAAACTACAGTGGAGTTTGTAATGATGTCTGGGGAGAAATATTCTGCCAGAGCGGTGGAGGATACTATAAGCGATAGGAAATGATGTCAGATTTAGTTAGGACTGGAGACAGTGTTAGAATATACTTGGCATAATATGGCACCGGTATCTCTGTCAGCATCTCTGTTTTCTGTCACCGCACACAATCCCAGGCCTGTCTGTAGCCCTGACAGTGTCTTTTCAGATCAGGTTATTGCCAACTTGGAGACTGGCTCAGCACAGCACCATACAGCCCCCTTTGTTTGAAGTCTGCCCTTTTGTCATTAATGCACTTGATGTCTATTTAAATCTGACGGTGAATACAGTATCTGTTTTCCTGTCAGGAGATCATTGACAATATTAATACCTCATGTCCTTGCCTCATTTTCTAAGCACTGACACCTAGCTATAGTCTCCAGCATTCATCAAACAGCACTCTCTCACCAGTATCTCTATAAACAGTCTTGCTTCCAGTCCTTAAGAAATGCAGCAGACCTCAAACAAGACTTTTATCACTGCCAGTGAAAAAGGAGTCCAAAGAATGTCATTAAGAAACTGCTCATATTCTTTGCATTTAGAGCTCTAAATGGCCTTCTTACCAGCTTGGGATATCTGTTTAGGAAAAGAAAAACTTGGTCTTCATGAGACTCTTGTTTAGGAATGCTGTCATCATCTTTTGCGTATCGAAACCGCTTCACTAGTAAAATTATTTAAATTGAAATTATTGAAGAAAGCTCTGTGCAAGAGGGGAGAATGATAAGGCACTGCACTGTACAGTCTCCATTTGTATTATCCTGAAGAGGAACGTTATTCACAACAAATGACAGGCCCACCAATTTCCCCCCCCCCAACCCTCATAGGAACGTGTTACCATCATGTGTTACCATTTTAGAGAGGAAGAGGAGCATGGGTTAACACTAATCTCTCATGACCCATGCCTTCCAAAGCTTTAGTAACTTACCTTTTGTATCCTAACTATATCCAGACGTTTTCCTGGGAAACAATGGACATAGAATATAAAAGCTTGCATAGTTAATTCGTACTGCAGGTGGGCACAGTAACGGCTGTGTGAGTTCTGGAAATCTAAAACAAGGCCGAATTGAGGATCTGCTCCTCCCCCTTCTTTACTCTTTATGTAAGGCAGCACTTGTCTCCTTTGGGCTAGGTTATGTTTGCCTTATGGGGGTGAGCTGGATACTTCAGTGACTGCTCTGGTAAGACACTCCCAAGGCAGAGGAGACCCATACACCTTCTTTCTGTTCATGGGAGACGACTTTAATTTGACTATACATGTCTGAGGGCTCAAAGAACAACTGTGCTAGGAAAATTTAGCATCTTTGGAGATGTTCACAGGTGGTATGTGACTGTGAACTTACACTCTCACATACCACTTAGTACCACCAGAGGGGATGCTTTTGAATAAGGTAGTGAGATTTGCAGGTATGTGTATCTCACCCACCGCAGTTAAGGCTTCCTCAGGCATCTTTCTGCCTGTACTCACTGTGAGTAATGTGCCTTGCGTCCCAAAACCGGTATTATGGCTTATTATTGGAAGCATCCTGCATGTGCCAATATTTAGCATAATTAAATTGTATCTTGCTCATGGGATGTAGCAATGTTGTTTAGAGAGATACTTTGGAAAGGTTTTTATTAAATATTTATTTATATGTATAAAAATGCTGGAGTCAGGGGAGGCCAGCTGTTCTAGCCCATGTCTGTTGATGGCTTCCCATACAGATTTCAGTGCAGTTCTCTGTCACTGAAAATAAGGATGGTTTAGGTGCTTGCAGTATGACTTTGGGAAAGTTTGTCAGGTTTTTTCAGGATCCACATTAAACTGTAATTATTTGCTGTTGGGTTTTTGTTTGATTGTTTGCTTTTCTTTAAGACATCATCCATCAGGAAAACCTTTTAAACACATAGCAGGGAGCAAAAAATACAACTTCAATACAGACTTTCTGTTTTTTTAGAAGCAGGAGAGAGGTACTGGGATTTAAAACCCACTGCATGATATTTCAGTGTTATGTAGTTCTAGTTTTGAAGACAATTGTGGGTGCATGTTTAACAGGATACCCCCTGTAGGTATATGAACATTTTTTCCAGTGGGTTCAAAACTGCTGATTGAAATGGCAGTACTGAATATTTGGAATGCACAAACTTTCTTTTGCAGGACAAGAGAGAACTGCTTCTTTCCCTCCTTCAAATTTCCCAAGTTATGTGCTTTATTGCTTATTATTCTACTTCAATCCTAACTGTAATTCATTTCCTTTTTATTGTAGGCATTTTGGGGAAATGTCGCTACATTTACTACGGAAAACATTCCGAGGGCAACAGATTCATCCGAGATGACCAGCTATAAAACACAGTGCTGTTTTGTGCCTCTTCAATCCCTCTACATACGAAGTACAAATCACATCTACATTTTAAGCATGCAGGCAAAGTCCTCTAGTGCCTTCTGCTGACTTTGCCAAGCCTGTCAAGATCATCCTTCTATCTTAGTCTGAGTAGTCACATAGAGATTGACATGATTGCCTTTAAGCAGGTCCCATCCACCAGTGTGACAGACAGCTGCAGCCGAGCACCCGGCCTGACAGGAGGAGCACGGTGATGGATTGCCTGGTCCGAGTGTGGCTCGCAGGAGAGCGGGGGTCACACCTGGGGCTGGCCTGAGCCTGCTCCATCCGTGCCGCCTCTGCAAAAGCACCACGTTTATCTCTGCCTGGCCTGTTGAGCGAAAGTGGATGCTGATATCAAAGTGTTTGTAAAAGAGAGAGGCTGTAATTTCAGATGAAAAAGCCCTTATCTGTCCTTTTTTTTCCCCCTGTGAATTAAGTGCTTTTGTTTCTATCATCCATACATGCTTACACAAATCCTTCCACAGTTTGGTGGTACACCCACCCACCCACAAATGAGCCTAGATGGATTATTTTTTCTTTCAGCAGCGAAAAATATATATCCTGAAAACATTTTGGCCATGCAAAGCACTGTCGATTTGTGTAGATGTTTATATGCAAAGGAAAAGGATTTAAGCAATTTCCCAGACAAACAAATTTTTCTAATTCTTGAATCACATCTCATCATTTACTAGCTGTTGCCTTCAGAAAAGTGAACATTTCTTTATGCTGTAAAATAATGTCACAGCTCAACTGTTTACACTTGGAAGAAGTCCTTGTTAGTAATATTGACAGTGTGTATTATTCCTGGTTTATTGCACGAGCTATTTTTAACTTCTAGGGATTGTGTTTAGAGTTGAATGCTTAAATTTGGGGAAACAAGTGCTTAAAAGGAGTGTTATAAATCTGCCCTCAGATGAGTGTGATTATTCAGAGGGGAGAAAAGTCAACAAAAGTAACTGGTGGAATTAACATAATTAGCAGCTTTGCTAATATATTAGAGAGACAAGTTCTGAATAATCCCTTTTGATATCTACGTAAGAAAGGCTATTGTCAAATTTTCAGTCAAAAAAATGAAAAGGCATGGCAAATTTCCTGCTTTTCTGATAAAGAACTTGAACATATTTAGAATCATGAACTTGTTGCTGTGGAAAAAAGAAAAGTCCCAAACTTCATGCATATGTTGTGTTAAATTCTGCTTGATACAATGGGAATGTCCAAGGAATATGCAAAAGTTCTGACCTCTTGACTGCTCCAAACCCCTTCATATTGATCCCAGCTGAGAGCTATCAGTGCCTAGCTGTTCTTGGTTTGTTTGAAATTACTTGGTGGTCTTTATTCACTTTCCTGGTTAAAAAAATACCAGTTTAGAGAAACTGTCTACCTTGGGGGCTTTTATCAGCTGGCATTACAGGTGGAACTAAACTGGACATTGAAGCCAGTTGTGAAAGCAGATGTGACTGATGAAATAGTGTGGCACTGGCTGAGTGCCAAAGGAAAACTTGCTGCTACTCAGCATTTTAGGCCTCACTCAGTAAACGGAAGCCTTTGCTCACTCTGAAAGTATACAATAAATCTTGAACAGATACTTAAAATCACTGATGAACGTAGAACGATCTAGTTCACACCACTGGGAGTTGCAGTTGAGCTCTGAGCTGTTTGATTGGTGTCTGGAAAGCACGTTTTAGCCACTTGTCATGCCTCTTCTAATGCCATACGTGACTACAGAAGAAATGCCAATTCACATTACAAGTCCAAAGAAATACCAGATAAATGAAAACTACATGCCTTTTTTCTTTAATCAACAATATTAATAGAAATATTTAGGGCACTTGTCATCTGTTTTGGTTACCAAAGTAACAGCAATTTTAGTTTGTTCCTATCATGATATCTGTTATGAAGGCTCCACACATTTTGGCTACAGCAATGTTACAGGCAGCAGGATTTGGAATAGGGGCATTTGGAATAACCTAATGTCACTTTCAGTCTGTTTGCATATATGTTCTTGTCTTTATAAAAGGCTTTAACCCTGCCTCAAACAATAAACAGCACTTGCAAACTGACCGCATGATTTTTCCATCTTTATTTTGCTTGTTTACTTTTCCTAATGTCAAAACCATTTGTATCATTTTCTGGAGTGTTTTCTTCCCAGCTAAGCTTTGGAGGCAAAAATATTTTTGGAATGAAATTTGAACAAATTCTCTTCTACTTTGGATTTTGTTTTCACTTGGGGGATTATATAACTAGAATTAAATATGTTAAAGTTCTAATTAAAATCTGCTTGAAGGGAATTCACATTAAATGTCTCTGATTCTGGAAAATTCAAAATAAAATCTGTGAATAATTACTTTATATTACTAACATGTATTAGGATATTATTTAGAAACGTGCATGAATGTGTATTACTGTTTATGCAAAAATCTTTTTTCTTTTTAAATATGCAGAGCATTTTATTTTCCGATGTGTTCTGCTGAAATTGTGGTTGAGGAGATGGCAAAATTTTCACCCATGGTTGTTATGTATACTTGATTCTTTCCTAAGTGGGAACTATGCCTGAATTTCTTAAATGAACTAACATTTAGTATGAAAGTTACAGTTAAGTAATCTAGGAAGAGATTCCACTCTCATTACTTTGCTCTCCCTTCTTCATATGTGGCACATTTTTGCCTCTCAAGATTAACTAGGCTATTAAAAATAAAAGATTTGCCTACAAAGTTAAAAATATTTTAAAACACATGTATCTCGACGGAACCACTCTACTCTTAGTTCTTTGTGTTTTAACAAGAAAAAATTGGTCACTCATGATTCTTGGCAATTAAAAGCATTAGAGTCCTGAGGTATGCTTGAGTAAGTAATCTTCAAATACTACACATTTAAAAAAAAATTGTTCAAACTTCAGTCTTAGTGTCAGTCTTGAGATGACCTCTGCCTTTTGTCAGACATCCCATATCTTCATAAATGAAGACCAGGAAGCAAAGTTTTTTACTAGGGGATGCCTACAGAGGCTATGCTTACTACATTTTTAACTTTATGTATTGAAAATGTTAATCCCTAACCTTAAAATTAAAAATAAGGAAAAGATCCAAACTAGAAATTCACTTCAATGTTACGAAGATAAATGACCTTCAGTGAAAATCCTGCTGTTATGGATACACAGACCTAACTTCAGAGCACATTGGCTCTAATTGAATCTGTTGCATGCATAAATGATTTATGGGATTGCTGAAAGTATGTCACCACTGAAGCCTCTTTTTCTCCTTTCTTAGGGCTGAGTCTCACAGTATTTACTCTAGTATTTGCAGTATTTAAACTGTGAGTCTCTTTGAAGTCAATGTGTTAGCCATGAGAATTAGTTACTAAGTTTTGGAAGTCTGATAGGCAGCCCTTTTTAATGCATTTGTTCCTCGAGCAGAGCATTACTTGATTGCTGTGTTTGATTCTCACATCTTTACAGTTGAAAAATCACTGTGTGCTGTGTACCATTGCTCCCATTTAAGACAGAAAAAAGAAACAAACCTGTCTGTGCTTTTGAAAATGCTTTCTGTAAATTATGGAGTTCATTTGCTGCCAGTAGATGTATTAATATTTTTTATGCCTGCCAACACTATGAGTATGTTGGGAAATGTTTGCCCCCAGCAGAACTTTGCTGGATGTAGCCTTTGTGGTGAAATTCTGAATCAGCCCATTTTATACTGACTCACATTGAGTCTTACCACATATTTCTTCTTAATGTGGTGTGATAGTTGGCACATGAATCTCTGCTTGCCCACTTTGGGAAAGTTTATTGTCTTTATTCTGTAGATCTGTCTGTCTTTTTGCTTTGTTAAATGGTTGGCATATGTGAAAGAAAGAGATGAAATTCAGCTTTCCAGAGGTGTAACCATATAGCCAAATTGACTCTTTATGTTTGACATGGATTTCTAAGTATCTGTTTGCAGGTCTGCAGAATCCGACAGGAAATCAGGTGATAAGAAGTCAGGGGTCTTGCATGGCCTGGCTAGCTGTTGTCCTCTGTTCCTAAATATCTCTGGCTGTGTCCTTGTCTGCTTCAACTGCCATCTCATTGCACTGGAAGCAAGTGATAGCACAGAATAGGTAAATTCTCCCCTTTTATTTTTAAAGTGAAATTTCTGCTTCTCTGCTCATAGTATAACAATTAAAATGCACAGTTTGCTTTTTCTCCATGGTTTTATATGTATGCATGGTAACTGTTACATCTCACTAGCTAGTCTTTTTCTGCTATTTAGTTAAAATCTGTTTTCCCAGGTCTTTTCTACTCCTAGTTGTGGGAATAAAACAAAACAAACAGCATATGATTGTGAGAAAGCAAGCATTTAAAGATCTTACTATGGGACCATGCCTATGCTGACTCTGTGGGAGAGGTGAGCATTGTTACTCATAAACACATCCGAATGGACTGAGGGACCAAGATCCTGATTTGAAGCCTTAGAGTTAGCCTGTGAATGTGAACACCTGATAGAGCCTTTCAGTTCCTTATGTCACTCTTGCAGCATTAGCTGGTTAGAGAAAGTTGCCTTGCCTAAAACGAGTTAATGCTCATTTTACTTTTAATATTATCCAAATACCTTACCAAGGCCTTGGATTATATGAGAGTTGGGCCTGAGAAAAAATGGCTTCTTCCAGTGATTTATAACCTGCTCTTAAGAAGTCTTAAGAGTATTTTTTTTGGCATTTGCCATGTGAGAACATTCAGGATATACTCAGCACTCCTACTTCATCAGAACTGGCTGAATTAATATATTTTCCGTATGCAGTTCTAAAGCTGCTGAATCTTTCTAAAAGTTACCTTTTAGGTTAGGTGACTCTGATGGACTTGCCTCTGGTGATGTTGTCAACCTGGAGCTGACCCTTGCTTAGAGTTGCTGACAATGAGATTATGGTTTCAGATCAGGATTTTCACAAGCCTTCAAGGAGCAGATATTTTTAAGGACAAGCTAAGTCTTGTCATGGCACATTCACAAAATATCATCATCATCTCAGAATCCTCAGCATTTTAAGTAAAACAGCGTCTTGGAAAATATGTTTAGTTGTAGCTTTGTTATGTTCATAGGTTTTAATGCAAAATATACTCTGCATTATCACACCGCATGCAATCTTTAGGCTGAGAGAGCAAGTTTCCAAATGTGTTCAAAACATCCTTCAAAACAATAGTAGATAGAGTGTAGAATCTCTTGCAAATATTTTGCATTGTAGTTGAAACTTTTGTGGCCAATTCAAAACCAAAACTATAAAATCAAGGCTGGGGGAGTTTTAACCTAGTTTTATCTTAATCTACAGCTTTTATGACAGATCATTGAACTCTCATCCATAATTCCTCCTAGAACAGAAATACATCTTAATGGTATTATAGCTTTATAGTAAAATGTATAAGAAGGAATCTGTTTGGAAATGTCAGTATTAAATGTAAGATTTAAATCAGTATTTTATTTGGAGAGGATCAGAGGATCTCTTCAGATCATACTCAGGAAAACAAAAATGGCAAAAGTGTGCAGCTTAAGAGAGTCTACCTTACTTTTACAACTAAATTGGGAACATAAAATACAGAAATGAAAGTAACCAAAAATTATATTACTGACTTTGTTTTTACCTGCAATTGCCCTCCTACTTTTAATTTTATACTGTTTTTGCAGTTGAGTATTTAAGATTTGCTATAGGAAAAACAAAGAAAGAAGATTTCATAAGACAATCTACTTATTCATTTTATAGGCTTCTCTGTTTTTTAAGACCTTTGGAACAATGTGAGCACTCAATTAGCTGGCATTGTGTTTCTACCAAGTAAGCAGACAGTTGTGGACTTCAGGGAATTTTCAAACACACATGCTGTTCAACCTTAGCAATTTTCTTTTACCTAGGAATTGTTTTCAGAAATTCCCTTATAATGAAATTTCTGTTTAAGTTGATAGCTGTAAATGAGGGCACAGTTGCTTCATTTCCTTTTGACAATAAGCCAAATTCATCCCTGGTGGAACTCCATTGATTTAACTCTACTTGAGCTAAGTTACGCTGGGAATGAATTTGACCCAGCTTGAGATTTTTTTCTATTCATCTTTTCTTTAATTTCCTTTAGCTTAGTAGTCACTTTAGGGCTGGACAGAGAATTACAATGCAAGAGTGGGAAAAAGCAAAACTTCTCTGCTCAAGAGTCATTTCCTTTTTAATACCCTACTGATTTAGCCATGACTTGTAATGTGTTTCAGGTAGCCAAATTTCAACATCAATTTTGGAAGGAAGTTCACTATACTTTGGGTCTCTTTCTTTGGCTACTTCCCAAACCACCAAATCACCACCTACTATACAATGCACATATTATGAAAGGCAGTGTTAATGTCAGTGCTCTGGGAAACGATCTGGACAAGCTGCAGTTGTCGTGGTGCCCGATATGGTTAACTGGAGCTCCACTGATTACACCCCTCTGTCCACTACTTCAGATAGTGGTAGAGCTTCAAGATCTCTACATCTGTAATGCCCAACATAGCTTCCCCTAAACTACCACTTGCCATGCCTGGATTTCTGTG
This sequence comes from Bombycilla garrulus, assembly GCA_013400315.1. Lineage (NCBI taxonomy): Eukaryota > Metazoa > Chordata > Aves > Passeriformes > Bombycillidae > Bombycilla > Bombycilla garrulus. The sequence continues at coordinate 373,028 of VXBU01011176.1, forward strand.
AATCTTGCACGGTTTCTGTCTATACAGTTATCATGCCAGTCTTTTTTTTTCTTTTTTCCCCGTTATAAGTTCAGGGTTTTGTGTGTTCACACCCAATAAGTTTAGAGTTTGAGCAAAAGCCGAAAGCATCATTCAGCCAAAATCTCTGCTGAGCTGTATGTGGTTTTCATCTGAAACTGTAAATCCACTGTGTTCACTGAGGGTTTAGCAAAACTGGCCTGAATGTCAGACCTCTAGCAGCTCTCCCAAATCAGGCTAGTTCTGGGTTTCATTACAAAAAGATTGCACAGCTCTAGCTAAGCCCTCATTTTCCACTTTCAGATAAATGCTTTTTCAGCTGTATTTATGAGGCTTAGTGTAAAAAAAAAACCCTACCAGCTGTTAATGTTAATCACAAGTTTATATCATAAGCACATTCTGAGTCTTATCCTCTTTCCATTCATGTCAGTGGCAAAGCTTTCAACATCAGTGGCAGTAGGAGCAAATATCACGACATATAGTAATGCACACTCAGTTTAAAAGGAAAAAAATAGAGGCCTGTCTTAAACTAAGAAAGCCAGGAATAGGATTCTGTACTGTTGAATGTCATACTCCATTTTCACATTCACTTTTGCACCCTGAAGTACTTAGTGGTAATATAGAAGCAAGCATAAGGCTCAGGTTCATGCTGGAACAGTTGGCATTTTCTTATGGGTCATCAAAATAGACATTAAAGCAGGGCATTTGACATAAGGAATCAAAAGATATGATATAAAGAATGAGTGTTTATCACCCTTGCTAGGAAGGAAGCCCAGATTCATTAGTTTTGAAGCAGCTGCTGAATGAATAATTTTGAACTTTATGCAGTGAAAACATTCTTTAATATATAAATCAAAGTAGAAATTAATATTATTTTAAAAATTCTTCATCTATTCCAAAAGTAATTATACTTAAGCTTTTAGTGAGGTCTGGTTGGTCTGGTTTGTGTTTTTTTTTTTCAAATCAAAACTTCAAGGATTTACTCCATAAGGCATCCTGCTACATTTTCCAGTTGGGTTTTAAGGTTTAATAAGTTCACATTTTGCCTAACTCAAGGGTCAGCTTCACTGAAATTTTTGAAATGTGAACAAACACCGGACCTGCAGACTGTACGGGTGAATGTTTTACAGAAAACAGGAAAGTGAGTTCCTGGATTATGAGACTGGATAAGTGTTTTCAGCTTCTGCCAATTCCAGTAGCTAACTTTTAAAACTTACTAAAGTTTTAAAAAATTTACCTGAGAGGATGCTGAGATTTAATTAATTAAAATGCTCCTGGCTCTATTGGAATAATATACCAAAAGAGTTTTGCTTATTATTTTTTTTAATTTTATACAAAATGCCATATTTAAAATCTTTATTTCTTTTCTATTTTTAGTAAAACTAAATCTTAAATGTCACTGTTAATGCCGTTGTTAAAATCTATCCTTAAGGGCTTTCTGACATAAATAGCAATCATAACAGTTGTCTTGTTTTGGAGCAGTTTGAATTTGAGGCCACAGTATGACATATTTTCTGAAAGTTATTTTTTGTGTCATTGCTGTTTATCTGTTTTAAAGCAAAAGAAGGCTGTGGCTCCTTTCTTGTTTAGTAATGGCTGTATCACATTCGCATAAACTGTAGTAATTCTTGGCTGGATTGAAGATTACTTCCTTTTATGCTAAGACTCATCACCAGCTTGTAGGCCACCTCTCCTCATCCCCCCCAGAGAGGAAAAGTAGGATCATTAAGGATTTGGGATTCTTGTTTGTCCTTAAGTCGACATGCCTATGTAATTGTTAATATGAAAATATATTCTGACCCTTTTCATCTTTCTTTCTGCTACTCAGTCACTGATTTCCTTGTTATATGGAACACTAAAGTGAATTCTTGACTGTGTGGTGATAGTTCTGCTTATATGTTTCTATGATTTGTTTGGTATCTGCTTTTAATTTAGCCTTTAGGGCAGCCAAGAAAAAGGTGACTGAAGAAGCATTCATTTTTTAAATGAATGCTGGAGTTTAATTGAAGTTAATGAATTTTTATATTTGAAACTATGTTCTGTTATCTAGCAATGAAATAAGTGGGGAAACAGTGCTTCAGAGGATAACCAAAATCAAAAAACTTATTGTCAAAAGGCCTCAAATGTCAGGATTGAATGTGCAGTATGTTGAGTACCCAGCAAAGGCTGGGCCCAGCACTGAGGACTGGAATATGAATTTTACTTGGAGTTTTGGCAATGGCCTCTGCTGTGTCTCAGGTTATCCTCTGCTAAATGAGCATCTCCCATCTTATCCCAGCTTTCTCCACAATCAGATGGAAGCAGGAAGAATACTTCCCCTGAAAAGAAGTTAGCCCCTCTAGGAACCCTCTAGAGCTCGCATGGAATATATGATATATCTTCAAAATATGAGATAAACTGCATGTTTGCACATATGTGCAAGCTCATTTGCCATCATTGCATTTCTCTTCTTCCATTTTTAAAAATAAGTTGAATGAAAAGCCCAAATAATTATTTTAAGAAAATAAAATTTTTAAGTCCAACTGGTAGTCAAATCCAGCTGAAACAGGCCAGTTGAAATGGGCAAAGAGAGCCCCAGAGTAAAATTACACAGTGTCTAAGTGTGTGAAATGTCTGGCTGCCCATACACAGTCACCAGTAACTGAAGGAGAAGCTGAAGAACTCAAGCTGCTCAGGGAAAAGGAGGAAAAATTAGTGTTTGTTATATCAATTAAACCCAAAGAGCGACTGTCATAATCAAAGAGTAGAATTTTAAGCTTTTTTTTTTTTTGTTTGATTTTGAAAGACAAAGAAATCCCAATCTGATCTTAAGAATGACATTTATTTGTTTTTAAGTGAATGATAATGACACAGGACTGCTCTCTTCTTTGGATCTGCATTTCCAGCTCCTGGGGTCCTGCCCTGAGACTCCTTGGTGTCCATTAGCAGATCCTTTTTCTACCCTTGAACTATGTATTCTTATCAAAATGTTAATTCTTCCAAGCTTTGCAAAAAACACCCCAGTACACTGTGTATTTTATATGCCAAATTATTCCACTTTAATGGAAAAAGAACAGAAATGTTAAGGAATTCGTGTGTATCTGAGTTGTGCGCATCAATCTTCTAAGGTGGCACATAACAAAGGTCAGAAATAGCCTAGCGCCGTGTTTTGTGTAGCTCATCATTCTATGAGAAAATGTGCCCAAGTTCCTCCTAAAACATTGTTTTCAAGCATGGTTACTACTGAATATATTTCTAAATGACAAGCTTTATTTGTCTGTATTTTGATATGTTTAGGGGAAACTCAGGCTGACAGTTAGAGGAGGCAGGAAGAGGGAACCACAACAAGTTCCACCCAAACACAAAATGTCATCTCTTCCCTAGCTAAGATACAGAAGCATCCTGATGAAAAAAAGAGCAGACATTTAAAAGTTTCTGACATGTGTCACAGATGCAGCCATTGAGCCACTGTTCCTGATGTAGCTCGAAATGACAGCATCCAAGCCATTGGAACTGGCTGCAGGACATTCAAAGTTTGGTGTGTGTCGCATTTAATCCTTGTCATGGCACATCTCGAGAATAAAAAAGACAAATGGACACAGGCAGTAGTAATAGTTCAAAAAACTTAAAATAAAGCTTCCCAGTCTAATTGATATTATCAAGCTGTGCTAACATTTACCAGCCACCAAGTAGACAGACAGGAGGTCAGCACTCTTTTTTCTGCAATTTTCCCCCAAGTCAGAAGGATAAGTCTTTCAAGCTTTCTCCAAGGGTGACCCAAATACATGAACTGTTTATTCAGAAATAGCACTGACTTGCCAAAGATACTCCTTAATAATCAAAATGTATAAAGGCAAAAAGGCTTCAGCCACCAATGAAAGAACTTGTAATGCATGACCCATGTTATTTATTTACACTAGCTTAGGATCAAGCCAGTGTTGGTGATTATTGTACCAAGGAGCCGATAATTTATTGATCATACCACCTCTGGATATTTCAGATCCTTGTAAAGTTGGGGTGCAGGCAGCATAAAATAACATTCTTTCGGAGTTATCGTGTTGGCGTTCTCTTTCAAATAGTGCGTCTTTTAATGCTGGCCAAAAAAATGTTTGTACACATAAAATTGATTGTCTGCAGTGGCTCAGGTTCTGCAGCACAGATCACTTGAATCAAGAGCTTCACATCTAGGTTTCCAGAGAATTTATAGTCAGCAGCCCCATTTGCTTGTCATTGATTGCAGTGGTTGAGTGCCTGCTCCTCATCTAACTTCCAGTTTAACATAGGGGATACTTTTTCATTCAGCAGCCTGGGAGGTGAATAGAGAAGATTCAATTTAAGCATTTTCCAAATACAATCAGCCTTTGATAATGTGAATCCCCTGGCAAGTTGAAGTTGAAAAAAAAAAAAATCTTTTGTATTAAAAAGTCAGTGTTACCTACAGGCTATTGGACTGGTTTCTGCTTAAATCTTTTGGCTACCTAGGCATGGTGATAAATCAAGCAGGGTTTTAACAGTCCTTCCTTCTGTATGTCAAGAAAGACTCAAAACATCCACAACGTTACAGTAGTGGAAGAGAAGATTCAATGAAGGAATGTGTTTAATATACACATTTTTTTTAACTGTTTTATTAGAGTATTGAAGAAGATATTTGTTACCACCCATTTATCCATCACATTTCTGGAAAGGAATATTGTGTTATTTTGTCTGGAGTTCAAAAATACTCTTTAAACAGTGTTTTTACTTTTTATCTTTATATCCAACTGCAGAAGCAAAATCTTGAAAACATACCCTTATATTGGTACAGTTATGATTAGGTCAGACATACAAAAAAAATATCTACCAAAAAAGACATCTACCTTTTTTTCCTCTACTTTAACACTCAGGTTTGCAAGAAATCAAGTTAGTGTGCTGAGATCTGAATTCTGAATTCTGAATTCAGTCAGGCTCCCTTTGAAAATACCGATGTTCAAATGTGGTTGGCTTGGTTGCCACCAGAAGAAAAAAGATGCTCACAATTGTGCAATTGCATTTCACATGATTCCTTATACCCGGGCTGTGTTCAAGACGTGTTCACCCAGTGAACCCCTTCCTGTGTGTCTTCATTGGAGGATGGTGAAGTTCACAGTACAGTGAGAAAGTTGCAGCAGGAACTGGTACTGCAGAGAGGCAGTGCTGGCTTTGCCCACAGAGACTCTGTCAGGCTGAGAGTTCCCCACAGTGAAGGGAAACAGGCTGGCTGGAAGGTTCCATAGTACATGGACTCACCACCAAAATTCTTCTCCTGCAAGATCTGCAGTTGAGATCTGTAGGGACAGCAGAGAAAAATCCCTATCATTCTTAATGGTACCTCACAGGGGAAATAAGCCTTGTCTAACTAACAGCAGAAATGTAAATCATTACTGTTCTGACAGGTCAAGTTGCATCTTGAGAGGCAAACCACATCCCTTTGTTCCCATTTACAGTGGCACAAGGTGCTTCTATTGCTGGCCGAGCATGATACCTGAAATTGTTTTGCTGAGGCTGTGGACCATTTCTGTGTAGTGAAGACTGATGCACAAAATACTTGGAATGGAAGAGTGTGTAAGTTGAGATGGCAGATTCTTTGCTCTTTTTGGGGAAACTATAAAGTCCTTCTGTCAAGATGTGGCCATACATCTACCTCCTGCAACAAAGGCTTTTGCATGTATTATGTTCCTTCACAAACAGTGAAATAAATTATAAAGAAGGATCAGAAAATTAGTAAGAAAGGTATAGAGGGAAAAAGGCACAAGCAATGCCTCGTTCTTTTACAGTAAACACTGTGATGAAGAGTACTGAAGGATTAGGGGATAGAAAAAAAATTAAAACAGTTTCTATAATATATAAATGGCTATAGGTAGCAATCTTCATAAATCATGTATGGGTTTAATGATCTTTGGAAGTAAGTGTTTTTCACAGGGTAGAGTTAAGATTGTAGCAAAAAGACCATTCCTGAGTTTCTTTCTTCACTGTGCATCGTCTTCCTGTTGAAGACAGGACACAGTTATTCTTGTCCTCTTTCATACATGAGCTGTCATCTCAAAGAAAGTGGAGTCAGGTGCAGAAGAGAGACTCTTCATTCAAATTATTGTGTTGGATTCCATGCCCTCATTTTTGTGTCATTGCAGAGCATGTTTGAGTACTCATCAGCAATATAAGTTCATAATTTCTCTCTGCAAATGAAACTCAGTTTTCTGCCAGATAGTTTCAGAGGATTTATGTAAGCTAGAGATTTCCCATTTGCCTTAATGGGAGTTACCCCACACTGTACAATAGATTAGTGGCACAGCAAAGGAAGATAAGTCAAAAGACCCCTAGAGTGCAATGTTGATTTTAAATATTTTCCTTCTACTGTAATAACTTTCATAGCATCCTATGCATTATGAAATGCCTGATTGAGCTAATTTCCTGCATTGTAAAATAAAGCCATAATTATCATTATTAAGTGTAATTAACTGTACATATGATCACCACAAAGAATAGAAAAAGACAAAGATAGCATGAAAACACTCTAATATCATAATTACTGGTCCATCCATTTGTATTGTCCTTGTTAAATATGCATCCGCTAAATAATCAGATTTCGTGTCTTGAGCTGTGTTGCACTCTGCTTATCCTGTGCTGATTATAAAGGCTTAATCTTTTCTAGGAATATTTTTATAAACAATGTGTGGGAAGGAATGAAAATTAACAAATCTTTATAGTTTTTTGGGTCAGTCCATAATGTCCACCATTTCCTAGACTTGTGTTTTCTAGTAAAATATTTTTACTGACTTTATGTATTTAATCTGCAGAGTCAAGGCTTCCGGTTGTAAATGTAGCTCAACAGAGATTCAGTTGGAAAATAGTCTTTGCTAGGGAAGAGGAAGGAAAACAAACCTGAGCTGTGCAGCAGTAAGTCCCAGCATTGTTCAACAGATTCTGTGGGTTAATGGAGCAGCCTTAAGTGCAGGTCCTGAGCAGAGCTACCAATTTTAGTCACCTGTTGAGAACTTGGTACCACCTCTGATTGTCTGACTAGTGAAAAGAAATAGTTACAAAGTTCTTGTGACCTTCAAAACGTCAACCTTAGAAAAAACCTTTCATATTTACATCTTGTATATTAAGATGGGCCGAATGTTGAAAGACTTCCTAAAATCAGATAAAATAGGCTGGATCTTTTTGTTGTTGTTGTCGTTTGGGAATTAAGATTTCTTTGTCTGTTTTTTTTTTTTTAAGACTCTAAATTCAATGAGATTTTTTTGGGAAATGAGCTAATTAAAGAAAGAAGATGTCTGGATTTGGCACTTTTGTAGGAATGTCACAGATTTAATGGGATTATTTACCAGGGAAAGAGGTTGCAGGATATCACCAGAGTCTGTTTATGCAAAAGAATTAATTTGTCTCTGAACTGAAACCACTATAATGATTTCTGATATCTGCCTCTTGTTTTGGTGAAGTGCCATCTTTTTTCCTGCAGCAATATTATAACAGCATCACTTGCAGTATTTTATGCTTAGGTTAGAATATCACTGACTCCTGAAAATAAAATTATCCATTTCCCTTAAGATCTAGTAGTGATACAGCTGAGGTTTGGGATGCTTTTTTATTATTATTTATTTCTGTAACAGTCATTCACTCTGGTAAGGGGAAGGAGCAGTTAGAGAAAGGTTTCAGCAAGGAGCATCTGGAGGGGCACTTATGGAAAATTTGCCAGTGGATGCGTAACAACTGACTGTGATGGACTTTTTCCTGTACTCTCTCACAGAGGCTGGTTACCTTTTTTAATATAATAAAGGATGAAATAGTTAAATACATCACAGTTTTGCCAATAATAGGTGTTGGTGTATAAGTCTAACTGGCAGTCAGACTGCCCAGGTTATTGATTTTACTGTCTAATGGCTGAAAGAGATGTTATCTTGATTAATTAGAAGTCAAAACCAAATGCATCTTGCTTCTGTTAGATCTCCTGGCATTTGTTTTCTTTTTTTTCTCCCTTGCCAGTGTTGTCGTACATGTACCTTTAAAACGTTTTAAACTAAAAAGCTATCAAGGTCAGCAGTATACAAGCCCTAGGAACTTTATTTCAGCTGTCAAGGAGTCCTTAAAGCATGCACTGCTTTTGGTGCTGGAAGGTAGCATAAGGCTATTCATTTAACCTCAACAAATTAAAATCCACTAGGCTATTATTCTTAGGGCTCTTGAAGTAACTTATCACCTCATTATGTTATTGGGTAGACTTGCTGACATTCTTAGTATTACTTTATATATTTACTGATGGTTTTACAGGAAAAAATATTTTTCTCTTCTGGAGTATTTAGTGTTCTGCACACATGTTTAGTGCTTAATGTGAATAAGCGTTATAAAGACAACTGCAACATGGGAACATAAAAAAGTTGGCAGTTTTCTATCAGCTACTCTGAATTATGATCAGTAAGATGATAGAAAAGAAATAATAGATGTTAAGGGAAAAAAGGTCTAGGGTTAGTCAGCAATAAGAAAACCTGCAGATTTTTAATATATTGTATTAATAATCACTTCCTGGTGGTTTACATGCTCTCAGAATGCCAAGTACTAAGGAAAAAAGGTATCTTGCTGCATTTATAAACAATTTACATCTCTCTGAGTTTACTTCCAGCAAATGAGTAGTTGTTTGATTTAACTTGTTTTGTGTTTTATATGATTGCAGTCTAAAACTAAAATTACCTCACAAAGCATACAAAAATAGAATATATTGCACATTTCTGAATTAAAGTGAAATGGTTGCATATCAAAACTTTACCAGAGATTCTATTGTCACTTCAGTTAGTCTGATTCTGAAAATTGCACAAGAATCATAGAATCATAAAATGGTTTGGGTTAGAAGGGACCTTGAAGTTCATTCAATTCCACTGTCAATGTCATTGACAAAGATATTAAACAGTACCAATTCCAATACCCTCAGTGATGCCACACAAGTTGACCACAACTTTTTGACTGTGATCATCCAACCAATTCCTTATCCACCAAGAGTTCCATCCAACCAATCCATGTCTCTCCAAACACAGATGTTCTGCAGGATAGTGTCAAATGTGCACAAATCCAGGTAGATGATGTCTTTTGCTCTTCCCTTATACACCAATCTACAACCTCCCTGCAGAAGACTGTCAATTTGTCCTTGGGGAGGCCCTATGGGCTAGCACCAGTCACATCCCTATTTCCTATGCGCCTCAGCATAGTTTCCAAGAGAATCTGCTCCATGATTTTGCCAAGCAAGACTGACTAGTTTATAGTTCCCTTGGTCTTGTTTTCTCAAAATACCAGGGATACATTTAATACCTATTTGAAATTTTGGGAATCCCATGAATTCTAGTAGCTTTCTGTTCAAAAGTGTCTAATGTGTAACAGAAAACCACAAAGCACTGCCTCAAATATTGCTGCAGAGAAAATAGTTTGCATATCTGCCTTTCTTCTTATTTGCTCCATAATGTTTTAGCATACAGTTAATGTGTTTATCAGGTCTCAATTCTCTCCTTTAGGTTTTGTTATCATGAAAGTGTCTAAAGAAAGATGACCTACAGCCCTACATAATTTATAAGTGTGGAGCTGTTTAAGTAACCAATTTGTAAAGCTTCAGACTCAATTTATCTGCTGCTTTTCCCATGGAATTTACCTAGAAAAAGTGAAAAATGCTCAAGACTCTTAAGCACAACCCCCACTTTGCTTGTCTACTTGGTGTTCACAAAGAAAAAAACCCTACTAAAACAACAGACTGCAGGTGTTTTCTGAAATAAGGACATAAAAGGACAGAATGTAAATCAAGGCAGCCCTGTGGTCATTTTAATTGGCATTCTTACCATTTTTCCAGGTCCGTGCTTACTTCTTACTGTGCTGTTGCATGAAATGAGAGGTTAACACAGCAATTGCAATGTCCTTGGACATTTTTGACTAGAGGTCTGCTGAGATACAGACCCCAGTTTTATTTAGTTGAAATTCATAGTACATTTTCAGTAAATTTAGTGCTGCTGATTGCCGTCAAATTGAATACATTGGATAGAAGGTTTAGGTAGAGGTAAGATTAGCAATATTAGAGTTTCTTCTAGGCAGAGGTATAATTCAGTATTTGGGCTTTATTTTGAAAGCACCTGTGAGGGGGAGCCTGCTAGTGCAAGTTGTAATGCTGAACCTTGTTCTGAAAAAGCTAGAGTGAGTCCACTCTGTATCATCTCTATGTAGTGTATATATGGTTATTTCCATTCAGAAGAGATGTTGATTCCTTGCCCTCTTACCAGCCAACACATCCATTTTGAATTCTTCAACAAAGACCTGAACCAGAGAGCAAATCAGTAGATACTGAGGAGTGCATACCAAGGCTGGTATTGTCATCATCCTAATTTTTACTGGTCTGGCGTCTATGTAAATAAATCTAGTAAAAATTGTCACAGTGTAGATGTTCTAGAGTCTAACCTTGGGAAAAAAAAAACCCCAAACAAACGGACCAGATATGCTTAAATCCCTTATGGTTGCAAAGAAAACACTGAAAAAAAGAATAAGATGTATTTATATATACAAAATATTGAAAAAGAGGAGCTGACTTCAGGTTATGTGGTGCAGAAGAGTTTACACTGGCTCACTTTATGCCAGAATGGCACCAGGTCCCTGACCAGGTGAGCATCCAGGACACCAGGATGTATCCTGTGCTCTGAGGGAGGTGACAGTGTTGTGTTGAACCAGGTCCTTTCTTTTCCTCTGGCATTTCCCCTCATTTCCAAGATGTCTTTCCTCTCACAGCAGTACTCTTTTTGCTTGTTTCAAAAGAGTAATTTTTTTCTGGACAATGTCACCCTTCATTTGTGGCATAAAGGAAAATAAAAGCTGTAAATTATTGATTCTGGAAGTTTACATGAGGGAAATACAAAGTCTTTCTCCTGAGCTTTGGAATGGCTGTCAGAGTCTGCCTCAGCTGCTAAGAAGGGCCCGGCTAATGCAGTCAGGTTTGCTCCATCTGCCACAGCTTTGAGTGACAGCTATGGCCCAGTGCACATCCACTGAAAACTAGCATCAGGGAATGACATACAGTTTGATAACATAAGATGCTTAGGTTTTTTGGCTCAAGTGAGATGTTCAGAGCTAATAGCCCTGTGAGCAGAGTTTCAGCTGTGATCTGTACCTTGAGATATTGGTTGTGTCTGGCTCCGGAAAAAGGGGAAAGAATGAAAGCTTATTTCTAGAAAGGTTTCCGATGAGCAGCATTTGTCATTGAAGGGGAAGATGGGTATAATTAGCTTGTCAGTCTAGTTTGGGCTGAGCTGGCTTTCTTTGGTAAGAAAGATGGACTAACTGCCAGAAGAGCTGACAGGCAGTCGATAATGCAGCAATTAATGTCATAAATAATTCTGGAACCAATTATATCAAAATGGACTCCAAGCTTTAAAAAGGAACAGAATTCCCTTATTCTTCCTGCTAACAGCAAGAAGCAGCTTTCATTTTTCTCTATAATTACTTTTCATTGTATATAGCAATAAAGTAGGGCTTTTCTGTCCATATTTAAAACTTGTCTTTCTTTCCTTCCCCCGCCTCCTAAACACTCTTTACCCCATAGGACAAGGTTGTTACAGCAGATCTGCACTGAGGTGAATGTATAATCTTTTCACATGGCTGTTACATGATAATTTCTGCTGCACCTAAATGACTAAGAGCCAAGTTTTCTCAAATGTCATGGGCAATGACAGCAGAAAGTACCAAACAATGGCATTTGGAAATAAAGACATTTGTGAAATAAATTGATTCGTCTTATTATTTTAAAGGTTGCTCTGACTTGCTTACACTGAACGTATTGATTTTTTTTCTCCCTTCTCTCTGTACAGTTACAGCTATGGAATCTGAGCCAAGCTATTCCCTTTATGCTGCAAACACAATTCAGAACAGCCCTGCGAGTTAATGGGCATTCCCTTACAAAAGACACCAAGTTACAAACACTCTCTGGAGTGATATTCTCCTTAGCTGTTTCTCCATATGCTGTAATACAGATGTGGATAGCACAAAGCCTCCATAGTACTGCTTTTTCTAATGGTCTTTCTGTAGTCTTGTCCTCTCTTTTTTTAAAAAAATGGACTATAGAAGTAGTAAATTACTGTAGCATTCGTTCACAGCTTTGTTCAGCGCCTGACAAATGTTTCCAACTTTTCAACTATGGTGGCATTTACTCCTGGGAGGTTGGGGAAAACAGTTCATGAAGTTCCCACTGTTTTAAAACCAGAAACATCTGTTGGTGTCACATGCAGTTTGTTGGCTGGGTTCAGGAATAAAGAAATCCTGCAGCTGATCAGCTCTCTCCTTAGCAGTAGGTGTCAGTATGGTGAGTGGTAATTACAACAGAGAGTTTTAGAGGACACACGATAATTAGGACAGCTAACAAAAACATAAACACTGACATTTACCATACTTAAAACCAGAAATGTTGTCTGTTGTGTCTGTACATTGTTTCAGACCATGACAATAGAGCCATAATTAGTTCAATCATGCTTTTAAGGAACTAAGACATTCAGATTTTGGATGTACAGCTCAGTGTTTTAGCAGGAGGAATGGCAGAAAGCGGGGGAGTGATCTGTGGTGTGCAAAGCCCAGCCAGGCAGTGGTGCAGAGCTGGGGGAGCTGGGTTCCCTCCCAAGCCCGGCTGCAGAGATGGTGCTGAGTGGCTGCCAGGGAATCATCGTGTCTGTCATCACAGCTCCCCAGGCCAGGGGGACAGGGAACGCTCACCCTGCAAAGCTGCTGTCCATATTAACGCATTTTTAAGGTCTTTTTAAGCACTTGAAGATTGTCTGTAAGGAGGGGTGATGGAAATTCAGTACTATTGAGGGAAGAGACCATCTGTTTCACATCTCATTAAGAACTATATCCTGTTTCTGCTCTGTGGCCCAGCAAGGCCTGAAAACAAGGAGCTATGTTTAAACAATGCTTCCTCAGTTAAACTACAGTGTATATAAATTGAACTCAGTTTTGCTCAAAATGACCCACTTTTTCTGCTCACAGAACTTCTTCAAAAGATAAGATTTTGTCAGAATCTTTGCAGGTCACCTCTGTAGCCATTCAGCAATCTTGCTATCATAATTTTCTTTTCTACTCTTCTGCATTTCTAGGGAAAGTACTTCACTGCCCTCCTGTCTCAGACCATTGAGTGCACCACTTCTCTTCAATATAATATACACCACTTCCTCTTCAATAGAGAGGAAGTGTCAATGTTTTCCTTGTGTTCATAAGAACGATTTCAAGCATAAAGGTAAAATCAGTTAAATTTAGTTTGGAACAAGTGCTCTAGCAATCATTATTTGGTCTGCAGAACTCTTACTGACCTCCATTCTGGAGAAAATCAGTTCCCTGAGTAAATGAACTTTATAAAAAAAAGAGATTTAACATGAAATGTCAAATTAAATTAGCTTAATTTACTCAATGTCATCTGAATTGCCACCCCAAAAATTTAGATTTTCTATTCCAACTGCCAGTATGATTGATGTTATGATAGAAAACTTATGGCTAAGTGAGCAACTATTATGTTTGGAACAAGTAACAAATTTTCAGTTCATCAAGAAGGTGAGTTGTCAAGAAGGAATTAATATAACCTAAGATGTTTTGTATCAACACTTGTACTTTTAAGAAAAACAGAGGAGTAGTTATTTTATTCCTAAATGGCTTTAAATAATCCATTTTATTAGATATTTTAATGATTACTGAAGAAAGAAATGAAAATCCTATGAGCTATTTTGTAGTCCCGAAAGGCAAATGCAGCGTAAACTAATGGCACTACTTACTTAGATATTGTTGCTCCTTTATCCTCTAAATGCCTGAAAATAGCTTTCTGTAGAGGTGAAGTGCAGAACGCAATGACTTGGTTTAGCTCATGATGGGAGATATTATCTAATTTTATCCTATGTGTGTTACGATATTATGTGTTTTCATCTGTTGCTTCAAGACGCACATTAAAATTCCAAGCTCTTCTGGCTACTTTACTACTGAGAACACTGAAAGTGTGCATACCATTATAACTTAGTGAATTTGGGATGATTATATAGAGGAATGGCCAAGTCTTTACCATGAGCTAGTGTAAGCATCCTTTTGGATTAGGCTTGGGGTATTCAAAAGTACAGTGTTGCAAGTCTGAATCACAAACATAGGAATGGTCATAGTGTAGTAATGCAAGGCAGAGAAATGGGAAAGAGGGGAAGAATCCTGAAGAATTCAGCTTCAATAGGTACATGAAGGAGTTTCACAGACATGAGTATAATTGATGAGGTTTTTGGTTACTTTTTTATTACTGGCTAACTGATTTATATAAGCACATAAATTTGTATAACATATTCCTCCTCTTTCCTTTAGGTCTAATGAGCTGCCATTCATATTGGAGTTGGGTTTCCTCTGTCTTTCCCCTAACACTCTCTTTTGCTGTATTACTCTCTCCATTTTTTAGATCTAGCTTGTCAGTAGGGCCCAGCATGTCCAAACAACATATTTTTCTGAAGCTCAGTTCTCTATCATGCAGCTAATTAGGAAGCCAAGCTGATGGTGGGCAGAGGAGGAAAGAGAAGGGTTGGTGGGGAGGATAGATGAAAAAAGTCTTATTAGTTCAGCATATCTAGATCTTTAACTGTACATACTATGGGCATTGAGGGTTTGAAAACCTGGCCTTCATTAGGTGGTTAGCTTGGAACTGAGGAACTTATATTATTGGAGCATGAGCTTTGAAGGCAATGACTTTTCATGTCATTCATACAGCATTGTTTCTGAAGAGATTTTTCTGAATGGCTTTAATAGAAACAGTAAATAATATGGCATGAGTGTACAGGATATGAGTTTCTCCCTAGAATTTCTGTTATTGAGAGGAGTGGTTTGTCTTCTATGGTGTCTCCAGCAGCCAGACTGAAATTCATTTTGTTTTAAAGCATCTGTCATACTTTATGCCTTTAGTATATAGGTGTGTTTAAAAATGTTTTGGTTCCTGGTACATATTTACTTCCCTCTGTATTTCTAGATCAGTTCTGGAAATTACAGGAAGGTGATTGAAGGAAAGACAGAACACAAGAAAAGGTTAATTGAGAGCATGCTAGTTACTTATAATAGCAAAACCTTGTATCTACCATAACATGAGCATGGTAACAAACTTTTCTTTGGCTGAAAAGAGGAGGCAAATTAATCTTGATAAAGAAAAAGAAAGACAAATTTGAGGCATGTGAGTATAGTGCTGTCTACAGCACATTGGGACTGTTGTCTACCAAAATACCAGACTTTGTACCAGCTAAGTTACGAGGTGTGACAGTAATGCCTCTGCTGCAATGCTGATGGTGCAGGCTCCATCAAAAGCTAGAGGATTTGTATTGCTATATGCTGAAATATGTTTTATTTTACACAATTCCGGATTATGGTGTGCATCTAAGATAGTCATACCATGAGATTGTGGTCCTCACCAAAATTCTGATCTTGGACTTAATATTAGATTTGTAATCGCTTTAGTTTTCTTTGTTGTTGAAGGAGAGCTTCAAATTCAACCAATCCTGTGCCCCACCACAAGGTTGCTTCTAATGTTGCTACAGAAATCATACATTTTTTTATTGTTTTAAAAGACTAGTAACTCACCACAATTTGAATTCATTGAATGAGCAGTCCTACATTTCTCTGTTTGAGAAACATCAGCTTGGATGAAAGATGAAAGACAAAAAAGATGTGGTCTTGGGGAAATTTTAAGTTTGCCTATGGAAGAAGAATCTGTTACTCTTAATATGAAAAAAAGCATAAGAAAAGGATTAGGGGACCCTGAGAACATAATGGTGTTTTTGAGTTTTTCTTCTTCAGAGTGGAGGGCAGAAGAGTGTTAAGTTACTACCCAAAGTATTTAAACATTTTCCTTTCAGGGACTTTCATAGGATTAATGCAGATATCAAGTAGAAAAATTAAATTTCACTCATATTTTCTCTAGAAGTGTTTTTTTTTTTTTTCTTAGCAGATCCCACATGATTTTAATTGCTTCTTGTTTAACAGAAGGATGAAGTTTTCTCTCCTGTTGATAGGGTTCAGTTTCCTTCTTTTGGTTAATGTGTCAAACAACAATCCACCTCCCTCTCCTTCTACCCTTCTTCCCATTAACTATGTTGAAAACCATAAGACAATAAGAGAATACACTGTATAATCAAGAATAAAAAAATATTATCATCTACCACAGTAAATCATAGCCAAACAACACAGTTATAATAGAAATACCTTTCCTATGTCTGATCCTCTAACACTTACTTAGTCAGATAACAAATAACTTGTTCTTGGAGAGAGTGCCCTGGGTTTGATTTATCTCTGAGTGTAAGTAAATATGAAAAGGCTGCCAAATCTGCCTATATAAATCTCAGCTATCTCAAAATGTCATGTATGGGGGGAAGTGAAAAATTAAGAAGGTGTTTCTGTCTTAATAGGGTATGGAGGCAAAAGGTTCTGCTTTTAATTTTTCTTAGGGATGACGTTTCTCTGGTTGATACCTGGGAAGAATTAAAGAGAAGCTGGAAAAAAATACATACATGTATTGTGCCAAATAACTGTTCTTATTTTTGCTGATGTAAATCTGGAGTAGATCCACTAAAGAGTCTGGAATTAGTCTGGCTTTGTCCCAGTGTAGCTGACAGCAAACTGAGAGCCTTTCAAATTAATAATATTAAATCTCAGCGTTGTTAAGATTTTTCAGTTTGGCTATAGTGGCCATTGTTTGTTTGAACAAATAGAACAAAAAGAAATCATCTGAAAATACTTATATACTGCTGCACAAGTGAGAATAGAAAGACTGGGCCAATGTGAAAATCAAGGGTAAGAAAATAGTTTCTTTAACCACTGTTTGCATATGTTTATTCTTGTCTGACAACACCACACCACACTTAGGGGTCCATTTACACAGGAAAAAAAGGGGTGGGATGCAGGGCTGGATTATTAACTCAAGTATTAAGTAGTATAATACAGGCATAAATCCTGCCAATTTGTGAGTTTTCACCTATGGGCTTTATATTTTTCTCACTTAATATCATGGTCATTTGAGTTACTCCTGCCTAGTTACCAAGGTGGTTAATCTTAGAATCAGGCCCTCTGTATCCTGTGTGGGTTTGTGAGCCAGCTGCTCTGTGTTGCAAAGTGTGTCAATTAGCCTGAAGTACTTGTTGAGCCTCAGTCCATCTGGGAGTCAAAGGTAGTTTGTTACCTCCGAGGTGGGGGGTTTCAGTTGTATGTGTCATCTTACTCAAATTCATTAGATGAAAAGTGAGTATCATCTTGCATTACATAAGTTCAGCTGGAATGTATACAATGTCAGTAATATGGGAGAAGAAAACATGTGTTGAATACATCTAGTGTGTCTTGGGGCTGTGAAGGTCACTCCACTAAAGTAATATATAGTGCTGGTGCTAGTGGCTCAAGGTCAAGTCAGCTTGCTTTTCATAATGCATAAACCTTAAGCTCACTCAGACACCAATCATCTGACCTAAACCTTGGAACAAATATTTTACTAAGTAAATCAGTGAGCATGCTGGCATTTCTATTAACCTTCAATGCACTGGTGACAGAAAATGAATAATGATAAATAATAACTCAAGCCTGTAAATCATGCTTAGCATCAGAAGGAAAAAAAAAAAGGAAAAAAAAGGTCTGGTGTGCTGCCATCTGCTAGGCTGGCTGAGCCTGTAGAGAGAAACCCACAACAAAGGGAAATGTGCTTTCTCCCTCCCACAGCAGTTCCCTGGGTTTGAAATTTGGGTGGGATGGAGGGTGCATTGCAGAGACTGGTGAGGGAAACACTTGAAAGGGAAAACCTGAATGTACACAATCTGCAGGAAGCCTGAGTAAGAAAGGCTCCCTTACTCAAGGTGGTAGGGTTGTTTGGCAAGCTTTGAAGTGATGAACTCTTTTCTTGTCCTACTCTCCCACTGACTGACCACCAGCAGCTCTCTGGTGGTAGGCGAAAGATAACAGACTTCCCCAACTCTCCAATGCTGAGGACCTGCTTGTTTTATTTCCCCAGTACTCCTTCATTTCATTTTCTTCTGTTTTTCTTTCAGTTTTGCTACTGGTTGGGGTCACCATAGCCACACGGTGGCCTTAGGGAAATTAAGTTCATAAATTGTGAAGAAAAGACACATTTAGCTACATCTTCCACCCTATGATACTTTCACATGTTTCAGCTTCATTCAGAAGTGCTCTGATTCTCATATACTTTAGATTTTTGTAAGGTCTAATTTTAGATAATTAGCATTAATATGTTATTGAGTTCATTGCAAAGAAGGATTTTCTTAGTGTCTTGGTTTTGAAAGACAGGTGCCCGCCAAGGAAGGCAGGAGCTCCTCCTGGAATAGAAAAAATGCAAAACCCCTCCCTCCAAATTATTAAAAGGGACTCTCAGACAAAGATATGAGGATAAAAATAACAGTTCTTTAATATGTATAAACAAAATAAAATAAAACAAAAAACCAACAAACTTCAACCTAATAGGAAAATTAGAACAAGATGCTGTAGTAAACAAAAAA